>OY293421.1:8194657-8522875 GCA_958502065.1 Chrysolina americana | reverse complement strand
GTGAACAACTTTCCAGCTTTTATTGTGAAAATGTGATATTTTTTTACAATTTTGTTATTTTTAATCTTCCTAATTGTGATATTTTCTGTACTTTCACATTTTATAGCACAGATAAGTTAGCTTTTTACGTATGAATTCGATATAGAAAGCTGATTATTAATACGGCTGTTCCTTGAAAACTTTGAGCCATACTTACTTATAGTTATTTTGTAATCTCATTTGAATTAATCAATATTTGCAATAATTTTGGGAGTTTTTCTGAAACAACGTTAATATATTTTTTTTAGTCATTCATTATTTTTGAACTGCTTATAAAAATCACCAAACTGTCATAATTAAACTCTTCAAGAAAGATAGTTTTCCCAAAAATGTGATTTGCTGATTTAAGTATAGAAACTTTCCTCCATCTTTCAATTTATCGAGTAATATAGTAATAGTAATAGTAATATTAGCACGTCCTGTATGATATGAAGTCGATTGGTGTAAATGGAATCCTTAGAGTTTGTCCAAACTATCATAAAAATATCAACTTTTCATGTATTGAGAGTTCCAATTTACTTGAGTTCAATTGGGACTATGTTTTGGACCATATTGGACATAATACATTTTTTTATATCGAAAACCGATAGAGATAGGTATCATCAATAAAAGAAGCATTATAATGAAAAGGCGATTTTTAAAATTCGTTATTTACAAAAATTAAGTTCCTGGTACTTTTCAATAGAAGCGGCAACGTCGCACTGCTGAAAATATTTCATATTGATAAAACAGGTAAGAAAATGTGAAATTTTAAGGAACATCCTGTGTTGCGTTTTACATAAACGTCTAATCTACCATTCACGCTGTCTATGAGTACCATAATTTCATCCCCTATCAATAATAACAACAGATTCAACAAAATTCACAAAAACAATGGTTTCAAAACTGGAAATCAGAGTACCCCTTGAAAGAATTTCCAATAATTTACCGATTCGTTTTCCAAATGTCTCGGTATGTTCTCAACTATACAATAAGGCAGTTCCAGAAAAAAAAAAGAAAATTCTCTTATAATCTTGTGAGCATCAATCAAAACCAAAATGGAACGAATCTGTGGTGACTGAACATTTCTGACGCATACATGCGTTGCTTCAATTCTTCTGTGTATCGTTTCCTTCTATTAATAGTCCCAATTGTAGTAAATATATTATTATTTGCGATCCGATAATCTATTTATAGGATTGGTCTGTATACTAACAGGTCTTTCGTTTTCTAATTTTATGTTATGTTGTTGATTCCTGGAACTGTAAGTTTCCATGTTACCCACATTTTCTAGGATCCTATAAATCCTATTAATAGAGGCTTCTGCCGGCTCCGTAGATCCTGATGAAAAGAGACAAAGTTCTTAATATTTGCGTCCTTGTTGCTAGGACACGCGCTCCATAATTGGTCACTATAAGGGCAGTAAATTTAAATACTTTGTATGCCAAGTATGTCCTTGCAGAAAAACTTTGCCAAGCGCTGAGCAGAGGTAATGCAATAGCCGTATGGGGTATTATTTCAGTTATTGTTCATGACTAAGGATAATTATTGTTATCTAACCTTAACAGGGATACCTTAAGAGATACAGGAGCCAATCCTTCCATTCCATTCTACTGTAAGAATACACGCAATGAAATGAGATGAAATAACGCGAAAACACAAAATTTTAGATTTTTAATGAAAACTTGACTTTTTATTGTTTTGATGAATATTTTTTCACTGAGCTGTTGTTGATGGGTATTATCATTATTATTATGCGGCGAGGCTGGTCATCAGCCAAAATGCAGATAGTGTTATAGAACCTTTCTGCTCCCCTCCGTCAGACTTACCTTGTGAGTAGGTACTCAGGATCTTCTGATTAACTCTTGGAGATTTCTCACGAGGTTTTTCTGTGGAATGATATCTGCTGCACTAGAGTATCCGACGACATCTGTTCTGTGCTCCTACGTCGTTCTCAAACTGCTCAAGGAATTGGGACCTGAGGGGCTGCTGTAAACGAGAACACCTTGAAGTAGCAGAAGAAGACGGGGCACAATAGATCTAATTAGGTCGCTGCGCATCAGTCAGCATCCATACTAACCATTACCATCCTACTTCGTTGAGGTTTTTGTGAGTGTCCCAAACTAATTTTGAAGCAAACCTGGTTGTCATTTCTAGGACCCCTCCTTACATCCTCTCTTGTACAGACGGTAATTGCTGTTGCGGCTTGAGTACCATCATAGCTTAGACTGATGTCATACCTCTGTCTCTGCCCGTATATGCAGCCCTACCTCATTGCTTGTTTTGGGTATCAGATTTGCCCCCTTGACAGCATTGGTCTTGTAACTTCCCCATCTTGAATGATGGTGGTGAATGTTCCATCAAAGTCAGATGCATCGATTCTTATGAACTCCATCATGTTGGATTAGCCTAGATTGTAGATTGTAAGGGGGTCGTACAGGCTGTGCAGCCTCACAAGCACTTCGACCTATAAGTTCTTTTGTGCGTGACCAAGGGTAGAAGGCCTCGAAGGTATTCGAGGCCCGGGATTCCGAGATTTCGTGCGAAGTTTATCAGTTTCCTGGGAGCTGGGTTCCTGATGTCGGAGGGCGTTAAGAAGGCCCCTTCCAAGAACTAAGCCTCTTGCAGAAAAGCGCTAAGCATTCGCACAACAAATGTTCTGCAGTTTCCGCGAAGTTCTCGCAGTTGCGTCAAGTATCACTCTCTGATTCACCCATCTTTTTGACGTGGTACCACAGAGGGCAGTATCTAGTGAGAAGCCTCGTTACCATCTTCAAGTCTTTCTTGTCCAACTCGAGAAGCTGTTTAGCTTTCTTTGGTGATAGACACGCTAGTCTTTTCGCTTGTCTTTGACCTGGCACTTTAATCCAGTGATATTTCATTTCATCGGTTTCCCAGCGTCAGAACTCTTTTAAGTGGGCTCTGGAGAGTAGACAGAAGGGTTCTGGGCCGGGAAATTGTGTGTTTGTCCCGTGTTTGGGAAGGCAATCTTCTTCTTCGTTGCCTTTAATTCCTCTGTGACCTGGCACCCACATCAGGGTGACCTGATTGTTTACTGCCAGTTGTCTTAGGGATTGTTTACAGTCCCAAGTCAGCTCAGACTCACAGGTGTATGACCTCAGAGCTTTTAGTGCTGTTTGGCTATCTGACAGTATATAGATGTCTGCCCTTCGAGTGCCTCTTTCAAGGCATTCCTGGACACATAGTTCTATAGCATGTACTTCTGCTTGGAAGATGGGGTGTTACCAAGGGGTTTTAAGAGTCTGAAATTTGGTGGAATAGCCTAAATTGTTTCCCCTCCATTCGCCCATGAACTTTATTCAGTTGTTGGGTAAATCATTGATTTACCAGCTGAAGTTATAGTTCAATTGTTTCTATCTTCTCATGAAATCAAGGCCTTCAATTATGAAAAATCTAAATCTATGCTTCTTTAGATTCTAGATCTGGAGTGCTATTGTCATTCTGTTTGAATTGAAACTTGAATTTTTTAGTAGATTGGATGGATAGATGGATGGATGGATGGATGCGGGTTTCCATACTCAAGTTCATCCTCAGCGGGTTCAGCCTATTTTGAATCCGTCATCGGTTTTTACTTCTTGTTCACCAACATTCCTTGGTGTCTTTTTGAGGATAGCGAACAACTCCTCTACAACTCTCTCTTTTCGGGCTTCCTACCCGAAATTCTTCCTGAAATGATTCGTAACTTTCTGGATCTCCCAGTGCCTTATTCCACCCCAAGGGTAGTCCTGGAGCTCCTACGGGAAAATCTTGAGGGTCTTGCAATACAGGGTGACTTTTTTATTAACTCAATTCTTGGTGCGATCTTTCAGTTTTATATTAAGCTAGTCAGTGATCTGGCTCTATTGAGCATAGTCGTTCCTGTTTTGCACCGTCATGGGGCTGAACACTTCAAGTGAAGGTGCTCCTTTTTCTGCGTACGGTGATTGTGGAGGGTGGGACTCTTCCTTTTTTCGAGGATTCTCTTTCTCTCCTGGTACACCTTTTCCTTCTCCGCTCTCAACTTCCTATCGTGGTTTCAGTAAAAATCCCTTATTCTCTCCCTAATTTAGGCAGATATTTGACAGAAAACAACTACTTCCCTGGCAAATGATTTCTGTATCAAGTAGCAGAATCCTGCCTGACATGATCGAGGACTTGACCACTTACATACCGGTTTCGAGGGGTATTGCCTCTCTTCAGTGCAAGGTAGGTCCGACAACATTTGCAGTCGTCGACGTCCTTGGTCATGCCATGCAATTCACTGATACTTGAAATGATTCTCTGAGGTGGATGCGGAGTCTCGTTAGAAGACAGTCGCATCGCTATCTCTAGAAAACCTCAGAAAGCACTCCAAAGTAACTCGAGGTGAAGTTTGTTTGAAAATATCGGGAAAAGTCTGATGGCTTCGGGAGAGAGACAGAAATTTCAGTAAAAACCCCTTATTCTCTTCTTAATTTAGGCAGATATCTGACAGAAACAACTACTTCTCTGGCTAATACCACGACGGACGTTGAATTAAATCTGACAGATATCTGTGCAGCGTTCTCCCTAGAATCTGGGAGACAGATATTTTCTCATCGTGGAGTTGCTTCTCCTTTACTGTGGTACAGAAGTTGGTTATTCCCGCTGGGGTGCTTTCCCTAAGCTGCTCTATCTCCATGCTCATTGTCTCGAGGTGGTTGTTCTATGTCTTCTTCAATTTTTGGGTCCGTGATCGTGCTTTTTTGTGCCTCACTGACATTCCTCATGTTCTTGGCCATGTCCAGCAGGCTCATCTCGAGCATCCCCACTTCCGTGCTCTCTTTACTGACACCAACTTCCTCCGGAGTTTCTGGAAGCGCTATCACATAGTCGGACAGCATCCTGGTTAGTCGTGGTCTCGAAGGTTTTCTATGGTCAGACGTTATATGGGTAGGCGTTTCAGGAGTGCTACCTCATCGTAGGAGACCTTGAAGATCGTTGCCGTAACTATTCTTCTTGGGGTCTTGAATAGTGGCATTTCTTCCTCTGACTTGGCTTGCTGTTGTTTAGCATCTACTATGCCTCTGAAGAACCTTTTGGTGCTCTGGAAACTGTCTATTCTGTCTTCGTTTTTCTGCTTTCTATCAGAGGGAGAGTTCCCAACATCCCTTAGGCAGGAACTCGGGAATGTCGTACAGAGAATTTCCTCTACCTTATTTTCATTCAACTTTAAGCTTTGTCCACATTGATGGTAGAGGCATGTGGCGCATGTGTTCCTTATTGGAGGGAGGTTTTTACCTATTTGGTTTTACTCGAGGGTAGCTTTTTTTCGGGGAATGTCTTCCTGGACCAGGCTCCCAAGAGCTTAGAGAAATCTCTCGATTTGACCCTGAGGATCATTTCTCTCCTGATCACCTGTCTGGTAGACACTGAACCTTACTTGATATTCGCCAAAAATGAACAAACTATGACTTTTTCAAAAAATAACCAAACATTGCTACCAAGATGTACTCTGGTTAGCTGGATCAGTGGGATACATCGATACTTTACCTAGAAGAGTAGTTGTTTCCAAATTATTTGCGAGAAATCGAAGGTATATCCTGAGAAAAAACATAATTTCCTGTGTGCAATAATCGCATGATACTCATTTTCCACAACACATCGGACTATTTCAACCAACCTCCTGAATGTTTTTGACTGTTGGGAGAATTAAAAATATGGTTGTGAGTCAAACATAGCTTTTTCGTTCGTTATCTTTTTTGAATAAATCATTGACGTAGATTTCCTGATATGTGACCAAACTTCCTTGTATATAATTTTTTTTTTAGATCAACCTACAAATAAACCCGACCTCAAATTCATAATAGTCAAGATATAATAACGTTTGTAAATGAATTTTTTATTATTTCTATAATGGCTTATCAACGTACGCCAACAAAAGTCGTATTTGTCACAGCAGTTAATCATTTTAATGTTTTCGGTAACGTAATATACTTCCAACTCCCTGAATATTCAACATTGAATACGTGAATTTGAACAATCTTCAATGGAAAGGCCTTATAGTTGAAAATAATTTTTCGTGAATCCTGGCTAGTTATAACAATCACTCATGATTCGATTTCATGAAAGATCATTTAAATTTTTGGTCCGCATTATTTTTAGTGATGATATTTGGAGCCTTGAATGGAGTAGATAGGTACATATTTTTAGACCTTCGCTTCTATTTTACGATTTCCTTATCTTGGATAAACAAACTTAATAATTCGTGGCGCCATTCCCAAATTCTGGAAACTCTTCCAAAATGTCACGTAACATCTTATAACCTAATTACTCCGAAACGAGAGGAAGTGGAGATTGAAATCTGGGCTGAATTGATAAAAACACCGTACACTTGTTTCTAATTTTGAGTCGAGCCGAGATGAGATACTTGCTATTTATAGAATTTTCAGAAGTACAAGAATTAATTGAAATATTGATAGGTATTGTATTATTATATCCAATGATCAGAAACGTCACAGAATTGCCATATGCGAAGTGTTTTATTTTGAAGTCTTAGCAATTTCTACGGAATTCAAATCAACAAAAAAATCACTGACATTTTTTATTATGGTAGACAATGAACAACAAACTTATCTTTTTCTCCATTTTTCTTTTTCAAATTAATCAATCAACTCGTCGTTATTTATAAAGTCCACACTGGCACTTTCTATATGTATAACAGAGAGGGCATTTAATCTAGTCCAGTTGACCAGCTGTAGATCTCAAATAGTCATTTAGATATAGGTTGCGTTGAATTTGTAGGGTACAGGAAAAAAAACAGCTAAGTCACAAATAATGATATCAGAGTTATTGACATTTTCAGGTGAAATTTCATTATAAGTTTGGACCAAATCAGCGACCCAAGTTAGGAATTTGACAACATAAAACTTGTGACTTGTCTGGTTATTCTCCTGACCGCTTGATCCTTCTGAGAAAAACAGAACATTTTCCACCAAATGGTGAATCTACCGCAATTTCAAATGGACTCAGCTGGTTTTTTCCCTGTACCCTTAATTTTTTTAAGTCATGCAGAATGTTCTTATTGAATATATCGAAAACTGCACGGGTAATTTGGACCTAACTTCATACCATTTTGAAAATGTCGACTATTCTATCTATAGAAATTTTTTCAACTTTCTATCTTTCCATAATGAATTGTTTGATACAACACAAACTAGAGTCAACAACCCAATAGTTCCTGGCTAGGGTACTTCATTGTTTTTTGATGGCGACCATGGTGATGGTAATGGTAATGGTAGGTATGGATGGTGTCCCATCTTTTTCTGCTATTTCAAGGTGTTCTCGTTTACAGCAGCCCCTCAAGCCCCAATTTCTTGAGGAATTTATGGATTTTGAGGGGGTCTGTTTCGTATTCGATAACACTTTTTTTTGTTGACCTAATGTACTGTAAAACGTGAGAGCGAAGTAATCATGTAAGGACTCACCAATACGGCTACTTCTTGATGTAATTATCCTCCGTGGTAGCAAGCAGGAAGAGGGGGCCCCCTGGGTTGCTGGACACTGAATCCAAATTGTTGAAACTCACGACAAAGAGAGTTTTGGCGTTCACAAATGTCTCAACACTTGATAATAACTATATAACGAGGTATATAACACCGGCGAAAGCAATGCGAAGAAACGTGTTAGTTTTGTATCTAACTTCAACAACCATGATTTTCATACTGAACACAATTTTTGTCCAACATATATTCCTTCTGCTCTCAGAAACGCGAAAAATACCAAAAAAAAAAGATGAAAAAGGAAAAACCACTTGGGATCAACTACAGTAAACATCGATCCATAGGCGGAGTCGAATGAATTATAGAGGGAATAAGTAACAATAATTAAAAATAATAAAAATAAATGCTCTCATTGTTCCTTCAGTTTTATTGAGTTCTTCTTGAAAGTAAGATTTTCCAAGTCCACATAATGGTTTTGTCCCGATCAGTGGCGGTGATGCCCCTTTTCGTTCCAAGGTATCTCTCTCCACTCTTGGTATTTGAATCCTTTCAAAAAAAATCTCAAACATGATTTCCAGGTAATTTCTTCAGTTGGGAGATCGGCATGGTGTGCACTTTCGGAGGGGGTTGAGCCCCTTACGTTGTGTGCTGTCCCTTTGAGTCCGACTTTTGCCAACCTGAGGTTTGCTCCCCAAGCAGTTCTCTTCACCATGATATGGAGAGGAGTGAGGTCCAGAATTACCTCTATTGCTGCTGTTGGAGTCGACCTCATTGCTCCTGTTATACAAAGACATGCTAGTCGATTCGCACTTTCTAAAGGATTTTCTTCGTTATGGCGAGTTCGGTTCTGCCATTCCACCCTACTGCTCCGTACGTGATCATAGGTCTCACTATCGTGGTGTACATCCATCGCAGTATTGATGGGTTATAGCCCCACGTTTTTCCTGCAATGTTCCTGCACACCATCAGTGATGATTTTGCCTTGTTAACGATTTTTTCCAGAGTAGTTTTGAGTCTAGGGTAAGCCCTAGGTACTTCACCTCTTGCTTCCATTCTAAGTCTGCTCCGTCGAGGCGAACAGCCCTTAAGTGCTGAAACTTTGTTCTTCTAGTGAATGGTAGATACCACTGTGGTTTTTGATGAGTTAATTCTCAACCCCACAGGAAGGCACCACCTTCTGGTAGTCTCTAGCTCACTTTCTATGAGATCGCAGAGGGTTCCTTCGAATTTGCCTTTGACCATAATGACTATGTCGTCAGCATATCCAAGGCAAGTGACTCCGTTCCCGGTTAGTGTTCCGAGTAGTTTATCTACTACGAGACTCCACATCAAAGGTGATTGTAGGCATCCCCTGTTTGTGCTGATCCGAAAGCAGATATCGCCCACTTTTGTTTCAGCAGTTCCTGCAGCCAGCATTTGGCACATCCATCTGGATCCGTGGGTCCGTCCACTCCCTTGTTCGTTATGGCCCTATTTATTGCTTCGTGAGAGGTGTTGTCGAATGCCCCCTCTATGTCTAAGAGGGCGCATAAAGCCATTCCTGTATGCTCAAGTGATCTTTGGATGCTTTCGTTAAGCACGTACAGAGCGGTTTCCGGTTTCAGAAAGTTGGATACTCTTTATTGTCATCTTGGATTTTTCTATAAACTAGTTTTTCCATCTTTTTAAGCATTAACGATACGAGACAAATTGGTCTAGTGCTAAGTAAGATCGAACTACGTCAAAGTCGTCCAGTCCCATCCCAATGAATTGTATTGAACTTTTATTGAGCAATGCCATTCATTGCCAATAATCTATACTATCCAGTCTTTGAAGTCTCCAGTCCAGTCTTTTAAATCGTAATTTCAGCACGAAACATCCTGTACACAGGCAATCAAACCCTTCACTCCAGACTTGAACTCGAGAAAAATAGCTCCAGCGATGGTCAAAGGATAAAACTTAATGGTTTATAAAAATGCCCATTAAAGGCGACAATTACAGTCATTATCGAGTTTATTTTCAGAAAGGATATCCTTGTAATATTTCTTTGATTCTGAATTCCGCGTTTCTAATTATCGAACCAGCGCAAATGGTTATCTGTAGGATATAAATATTTACTATTCCTTATTATCTTAGCTTTTCAGATAGTAAGGCGTTTATATCAATGACATTTGTTTGTTCATGATTTACTCTCTCTCAGTGATTCATTGTAGGTAAAACGACTGATATACCGTGTTTTGTAGATTACTATGTGATACTTCTAAAGTATTCGATACCGTAAATCATGAAAAATTTTTGAGTAAACTGGAATATTACGGCGTTCGCGGACTAGCCCGTACATTACTTGAAAGCTATTAGAGCAAGAGAACACAATTTGTTGACATCGATGGATGTAAAAGTGAAGCTAGAACCATCACTTACGGTGTACCTCAAGATACTGTACTTGGTCCAATACTATTCACAGGACACACTTGGTCGAATCATAAGCTTTGCTGGCGATACAGCTATAATATACAGTGCGCTTAGAAAATAATGGTCACTTGTTCGAACACTTTTCGTAATTAAGACAGAGACGTAATCTGAGATTATTCATGGATGTTTTTGAGTAATATCTGAAATGAGCTGGAAACATTCTTAAATAAGTATAAATGATATATTATGACGCAATTAAAAATAAAAAATGACTTTGATTTATGAAATAAAAACAACAGGGTAGTTTTTAAAATAAAGTTGATGAAGGTTCCTCGGAAACGAAACGTTGTATTGAAAATTTGTGAGCTTCATTTTGCTAAGCTTGAAAAGTGATAATGAAAATATATTTTTTGATATCTACTAAAATAATTAAAAAAAAAATAAAATCAATAATCGAAAATTTTACTTTATTCAAAAAATCTCGAAATCTGAAAAAGATACCTCACTCTTGCATATAAAAGGACTTTGAATTGTGCAACTTTTCTCTAATTCAACCAACATTGTATCTGCAACCGTTACCGAGATACTAATGCTATCCCATCCTTATCTTGGACACACTGTATAATGCCAAATCGTGGGACGAGTTGAAAAACGTTGCTGAAAAAGATTTTAAAATAATAAAAAAATGGTAAAACGACTGATATACCGTATTTTGTAGATAACTATGTGATACTTCCAACGATACATTTCGATATGAACTCCTATGAGAATTTAGGCCATCTTCACGCTAGCGATCTGGTCGCTGCGATATAAACGCTTCATCTTTGTGCGTGTACACTGATCCTTATGTACAGCCATACTAGCTACTACCCCCACAGCTACAGCTTTCATTTAAATTCGTAGTGTGTTAGTACAAACTGCTGAAAATTAGAGGCGCGGGAAAATGTTTCCAAATTACGATTGCAAAAATGTTTGAAAGAAGGGAATCTTCGATTATAATGGATTTTGAGACAAAAATTTGGGAGAAGTAACACATCTGCAATGAATTTAATGCCTTTTGGTCTTAAAGTGGAATGGAAACAATGCATGGTTCGACACAATTTTACTTTGTTCGTCAGTAGAATGAAATAAGTCATATCGTGATTCAAAACAAGTTGAAAAGAAATTATGTGTTCAACTCACCCACCTTCGTTAACGGAACATGAATTAATTCTTCGTTTGATACAGTGAAAGTTCTTCGATAATAGCTGGATTTAGATTTTCTATGGTGTGAATTAAATTCTTTAAGATTCTGTTTATTATTTCACCGAAATGAGATATAAATATAGATGCGTCAGGTCTGGACTGCGAGGTGGACACAAACCACTACTAAAGATACTAATTTCATGAAATTCTCCCGAACTCCTATTCATTCGTTTAGAGTGTATGCTGTGAAGCTTTTTATCTCAGTTGAGTTAGCTTCCCGTAAGGTATATCTTGTACCTGTTTTAGTTTTCTGAAGATATTGTCAGGTACGTCAGGTCTGGACAGCGAGGAGAACACAAACCACTACTGATGAAACTGTTTCCCTAAAATTCTTCCAAAACCCTATTGACTTGTTCGGAGTGCATGCTGAAGCTCAATCTCATTGCAAAGAGCCCAATTGAGTTTCATCATCATGTATTCGTTCAATAACTTCTTGTGTAGTAACACGATATCTTGCACTTGTTATGATATCTTGCCCTTGTTATAATTTTCCTAATGGAAATAGGGCCAGATACGTCAGGTCTGGACTACGAAGAAAACAAAAACCTCTACTTATGATAATACTGTTTCCATAAAATTCTTCCAAAAGCCTAGAGGGTATGCTAAGCATTGAAAATAGCTCAGCTGAGTTTCATTTTCATGTATTTCTTCCTGATAAAAACAGTATTCTCCTTTTATTATTTTTTCAGAATGCAAGGATGATTATAGGAACTTTTGCTCATGTTTGATAATTTTGGCTACCCACATATCCAGAACTGACTGTCGAGCACGATATTATACAGGAAGATTAAAAAGTACGAATCCTGCAACATCATAAATTAATGAATGATTGAAGATGATCTAGAGAGGCGATCGAAATTTTGTGATATTATGACTACGGGAATAGATGCTGATGAGAATTTCCTTTTCAACATCTGATTTTCTGATGAGTCTACATTCTTTCGCAATTTGACTGTGATTCGGTCGAATATCAATCCACATGTTTTCTACGAAGTCCATACTCGAATATAAAGTTGAAAATTGATTCTAGTGAGCTATCAATTAAAGAAGAAGACACTGATCTCCGATTCGATTCCCATATAAATGAACTCATTCAAAAAGCATATTCCTCATTGAAACTTATACATGGCAATAGGAAAGTCATAACAAAAGAAACCAAAATTATTCTGTGTGAAAGTCTTGTTTATCTAACTTCAACTTTGCTGATACCCTGTATTGGCCGAGTTTAACTTCACTCAACAAGCAGAGGATTCAAAAAATTCAAAATTCTTGTTTACGTCTTATGTATGGGATTCGTCGGAGACAGGAAATTTCTTCAAAATTGAAGGAAATAGGATTGCTCACCTTAGAAAAAAGAAGGGAACTACACTCATCATGCCTATATCACAAAATAATAATGACGAAAACACCACCATATCTTTTTTTTCCTTTTACAATATTATATATTTAGATTAAACCTAAGTAAGTTGTCAATCAGTCGTCTTGTATATAACCCAACAATGTATGTGAAAACTAAAAGTACGGGATGAACCGCGTCTAGAATTTGTTGAAATTCGAAGTTTCGGCTCCGATTTTGGAGCCATTTTCAAGAACTGAAAAAGAAAGAAAATTAATGAAACGTTGAAACGTAATTCTAAGCTGAGGTCTCAATCTGTCTACTCCTCAGGTATAATTACGTTAGGTTTTTGTGACTTGACGTTGGGGTCTCAATCTGCCTACTCCCTATGTCTCGTCCCTGGTTCTCTCTAAGGTCTCAATCTGCCTACTCCTTCGAGAGAACTGAGGAATTGTGGGTTGAGGAACTGTATTTATAGTGGACGTGGCAGTAATGGCTGTGTGCAATGTATTGGCGCGAGGTGAACTATGGGCGGGAACTGAGTTGGCGCTAGATGAGCTGTGTGCGGGAACTCAGTTGGCGCTAGGTGAGCTGTGTGCGGAAACTGGGTTGGTGGGAAATGAGTTGATGCGTGCAATGAGAGGCTTCCAGGTATTGGGAAGTCTACGTCCGTCGTCGCGAGTGTTGAGGCAATTGGGGCGCTTCTTCTCAAGGGCTTCTCGGATGATCCTGGTTTGCAGAGTTTTTTCGGTGGAAATCGTTTTTGTGTTTTTGAAGTCTATTTTATGACCTGTGTCTTCTCGATATTTATTAAGTGCGGAAGTGGAAGATGCCTGACGCACAGCAAGTTCGTGTTCGTAGACTCTGGAAGTTACTCGTCTGTTAGTCTGGCCAAAATATAAGTTCTCGGGCAGTCTGAACATGGTATTTCATATATACCTTGAGAATCGTTTGGTATTGTGTCCTTGGGAGATCTGAGGAATTGGGATATTTGGTTGTTGGCCGTGAATATTGTTTTTATCTCGTGTTTTCTCAAGATATTACTGATTTTGTCTGTCACACCTTTGATGTATGGTGGAAAAGCTTTGTGTGGCTGAATACTCTCTAGTGGATCGTTCGTTTTTGGAGGACGGGTCAGTTGATGGCGGATAGACTTGTCGATTAGCGAATTGTTGTTACCATTTTGGAGTAAGACTGATTTCAGTTTGTCCAGCTCTTGTGGTCTATTCTGGTTCTGGTTCTGGTTCTATATGTATATATATTTATTTGTATCTGAATTATCTATTATGTCTATCTATGATTATTGTAAATCCGCCACTTTTTTTCTGAAGGGTATTGTTGAATTATTCTAAATACTACCACTAGAAAAAGTGGCTTTTGGGGATTAAGTGGAAGAAAAAAACTGCAGAGTTTTGCACTTCAGATTTGAACTTCGCCTTTTGGTCAAACAATGTTTTTGTTTCCCAATTATTATTATTATTTATGGTCATCATTTTTATTCTCTCAATGGATATTTGACAGCTGACGTGTGATGTCACCTGCCATAAGGCTATCGGAACCAAGTGTGTTTGTTTCGGAGCACTGTTTGAGAATAACTGTTGCCTAATGATTTTTGTTTTTTTTTTGTTTCAGGCAGATTCAGCGATATCATGGGACGTATTATCGTCATCAGTATTCTGGGAAAAACTCACAGAAACACTCCTGGGGTGGGATTTCGTGTACCTACCTACCATGGAATATAGCCGAAAATAGCGAAGTGTACGCCATCTAATAATTTTTCCAGGAACTACTGTGAGGGCGAACAACAAATAATTGACCATTGTTTGATGTGTAACGACTTGTTTATATTTCTCAGTTTTTTACTATTTATAAGCAGATGAACAACTAAAAGTGCTTAAAATAGACTATTTGCGAACTATAGTGTTAGGCTGTTTGGTGTTGGTAAATATTAACATGCAGAATATCCATAAAACTGTACCTACCAAATCGCGGAAATTTTGTTCTGTACCCCAGTGTTCCTCTTATTGCACAATTTTTTCTCTTGGTGATAAAAAGCTGTGTCTCAAATGGAAGACAGTCCTTAAGATTGAATCTATCACAAAAAATATGAATGTTTGCAGTCTCCACTTCCAAGAACAGGACTATTGTTTTATTAATTCTATTATCGAAATATCGAAAGACTCAGCCGAATGTTGATAGGAGTTGAAGAAAGTGGTAAAATAGGTTTAAGATATTTCTAATGTCAATAAATTATTTGTAACATGAAAATTAAGTTCAAGTTTCTAGTACGATTATGCTATTTGTTTGCCTTGTTCTTTGAAAACATTATTTTGCTTACTCGAAAGACCTTATTATTTATATTCATAAAAATGTAATTGTAGTTTTGTCTGAGATTTTAGGGTGAGGAAAAAAAGAAGAAGTACATCACTTAGGTCCACTTGTACTAGTGGCATCTTTACATTTTTCATCCAAAATTGAAGAAGTCCTTTCATAAACACAAATAGTGTCTCATAATTCCGTACTTCAAGCCAGGGATTATTTTAAAAATACTAATAATTTCAGTAAACAATAATCTCAATGCTACAAAATCCACCAAATTCAAAAATTTCTTATATATATTTATTTGAATTTCAATGCGTTAAATAGTTCGTTGTTCACTCTCATCGGTAGACATATTGGTTTTTTCAGCGACATCTAGCGGTTTCCTTTTTTCGCCTATAGTCGAGAGTTACGTCTTCGTAACTCCCATGAATTCGAATATAATGTTGTCTCACTTAATCGGTGAGAAGTAGAATTCTATGGTACACGGACTCCCAACTCAGGTGTTTCTTTATTCGAGCAAGCAATAATTCATGAGTTTGCATGGAACCCGCAGTTCACAGTGTCATAAAAAGAAGCGATAGCTTTTTTAGAACAGTAAAGATATCTCACGGTAAATGAATACCCAGTAATGTTGCAAGACACATATCAGCGCGATCATTCTGTACAACACAAAAGTTCAATAAACCAAACAATACAAACTCCAACCGACGCTTGTAATAGATTCGAAATACACGCATAACAAATTAAAATAAACAATTATGAGTGATGCAAACACACACCGGCCAATAAAAGGTATGCAGAAACAGAAATGTATAGGAACTAGATTCCATATTTATCGACCATTCGAGGTCGACGAGAGAACATACTCGTAATATAAAAAAGTGTTTGTTGAATTCGCATCTATATTGATGACGTAAGGTCAGCTGGATTCTCGCCAGACGATCGCAAAAAATCGCGAAACTGCCCTATCCTAACCTCTAAAACGCCGCTGAGGTCGC
Organism: Chrysolina americana; assembly: GCA_958502065.1. NCBI lineage: Eukaryota > Metazoa > Arthropoda > Insecta > Coleoptera > Chrysomelidae > Chrysolina > Chrysolina americana. The sequence goes on along the minus strand of OY293421.1, from coordinate 8,507,105 downwards.
GGATGAGCCAAATTATCGTCGTTCGGATTCCTAGCGGGTTTTAGCACAAATTTCGCGCTGGCGGATTCCGTTGCAGACATCGTAACTGTTGATGCGAATTACTTACAGGTTTGGCAAATCATTCGTCTTACGTGTGGGCCACCGCAGATGTAGCACTTTCATTTATAAGCATGGGAGAAAATCACATAATTAGTCCTCAAGAAAAAATATATTTGTTGTTCTATCTTACTAGAAAACTTCATTTTTGACCTCTAAAGGGAGGAAAATGGTAATTTTCTTCCCACCGGGAGAAAATCGTTTTTCCTCCTTGAAAACAAAAATTTCCCTCCCTCAATACTTTCGAGCATTAGTAGAATGGTAAGGAACTGGAGGGTCTCAGACGAACCCTCTCTTTCCGATCATAGAATCATTATATTCAACGGGGAAGGGCTTGTGAAACAAACAACCTTCACCAGAAATCCTAGGAACACGAATTGGGAAAAATACACCACCAATCTAAAATGCAACCTAGAATACATATAGTTCAACGGCAACCAGTCACGTCGAATTTGAGCAGATCCTAGAGACGGTTAACGCTGCCTCATAAAAGAAAAGAAATCACACAGTGGTACCATTTGGTGGAACGTACACCTGTCAAATCAGAGATCCGAAGTCCGCTGGCTATTTAACAAATCCAAGCGGGACGGAGATTGGCAGGGATACACCGAAAGGCTGACAAAATATAATACAGAAATAAGGAAAGCCAAAAAGAAAAGCTTCAGGAGCTTTTGTGGGACAATCACATCAAGCCCCGCAGATTGTATAAAGCTATGGCGAGAGGCCGAGAGCAAGGACCAATGTCACTCAGAAGAACAGATGGTAGCTACACAGAGGATGAAGAGCAACGAGCTCTCCTCCTACTGAAGACGCACTTTCCAGGTAGGATACCATTCGAACCTGACAGATCACTGGAAGAACCAGGTAGAGCCAGACGAGAAGACTGGGAGGTAGCAAAAACCACATGCACTCCCCAAAGAGTGAAATGGGCAATTGACTCCTTCCAACCATTCAAGTCACCCGGAATTGACGGTATATTTCCTGCCCATTTACACAAAGGGCAAACGGAACTACTGCCATTTATTATTAAAGCAACCAGATTCAGTCTGGCGCTCGGGTACATACCGAGCAACTGTGGGAAAGTGGGAAAGAAGGACCCTACCCTCCCGAAGTCATTCAGACCAATCTGTCTCCCATCCTTCTTACTGAAGACACTGGAGAAGATGGTAGATAACTATATTAGAACCGAGATACTGGAGAGCGTGCCATTACACCCCGGGTAGCATACATACAAGGTGGGCAGATCAACGGAAACCGCTCTGTACGTGCTTACCGAAAGCATCCAGAGATCACCCGAGCATAAAGAAATGGCCCTATGCGCCTTCTTAGACATAAGAGAGGCATTCGACAACACCTCTCACGAAGCAATATCCAGATGGATGTGCCAAATGCTGGCTACAAGAACTGCTGAAACGAAAGTGGGCAATATCTGCTTCCGGATCAGCACAAACAGGGGCTGCCCACAAGGAGGGTACTATCACCTCTGATGTGGAGTCTCGTAGTAGACGAACTACTCGGAACACTAACCGGGAACGGAGTCACTTGCCTTGGATATGCTGACGCCTTAGTCATTATGGCCAAAAGCAAATTCGAAGGAACCCTCTGCGATCTCATAGAAAGGGAGCTAGAAACGGAGCAGACTCAGAATGTAAGAGGTGAAGTATCTAGGGCTTACCCTAGACTCAAAACTACTCTGGAACAGACGCGTAGAAAAGATCGTTAACAAGGCAAAATCATCACTGATGGTGTGCAGGAACATTGCAGGAAAAAAGTGGGGCTGTAACCCATCAATACTGTGATGGATGTACACCATGATAGCGAGACCTATGAGCACCTACGAAGCAGTAGTGTGGCACGGCAGAACCGAACTCGCCATAACAAAGAAAATCCTCCAGAATATACCGGGATCAATTTTCATTCAATATTTAGTTTTCCTTCGTTATTCCCATATTCTCATTTGGCAATTCAAATGAACCTCATACATCGACTCGAAAATGAACATATTATTCAACTGAACATATTAACCTGAGGATGGAAAAAGCAATACTTGAACTTTTACTATGACTGCTGATGATGGTTTTAATTTTGATCAATCATAAGTTCTTGTTGCATCACAATTTTCTTGTCTTTTAAGCAGTTGTATGAATGCTGATGATGATTTTAATTTTCATCAATCATAAGTTCTTGTTGCATCACAATTTTCTTGTCTTTTAAGCAGTCGGCTTTCCAATTTCTGTAACGTTTATGTAGCTAGATTCTTAACATTCGTTTCATGAGCCTATCTGATAAAAGAGTTGCTAAAATCATTTTATGCTCTCAGTTGATCAAAATAAGTTAGATAACTTTGTGGTATTCTCGACGATTCCATCGTTTAGTGGACTTTGTTCATTACTCAATGGCGATTCCAGGTAAGCTTATCGATGTTACGCCTCGTTTATTATCTCAGTGAACAAAAATTCGAATGAAAAAATGGAGATTATCAAATACTCGTTAACTTGTGCACTGCAAGCACTTGTTGAACAGATAAAAACTCGATCTACTGGCGATAAGATACGATACAACTGGGTAATGTGTTCTAACCTACTTAAGAGGAATAATATCGAAGCTGATGTTTTCCCACGCAATAGATTGTCTTACACTGCGACATTATCTATTTAACTGTCACGGAATAAAACATTTTTTGGCTTATCCTTTTCTGTTTGTTCTCTTCGAGATTGACTAGAAAAAGTTATAGCTGATGAGGAAACCAACAAAAATTATTGGACAGCTTTTTGCAGAAGGGAACCAATCCACAAGTTATGGATTCACTGGTTTCAGCATATTATTTTTTACGATCAGAATTTTAAACTCTGCCTTTTGGCACCACCTTCGTGCTTGTATTATATTTCCGATAATAATATGAATGGTTATTGTTATTAAACGTTATTATTATTATGCAAATGAGAACACGAATATTCAAATACGAAGGTCTATCATCGTAAAAAAATTGTAGTATTATCAGTAGCGTTCAGTATTTTAATACAATAAATATTCAATCAACGATTGTAAAAATACCTCTTTTTGCTTTTTTCGAAACATTCTTCTAAACCCACAGTGATAAATTTTGGCAAAATTATCATTATTTCGTTTCATACGGTTAATTCATAAGATTAGATCAATTGCCAGACACTATATTTTTTATAGCAGGCTCTGTTTTTTCTGTTATAATTTTGACAGTTAGCCTCGGAACGCTTTCCACGAGTATTTGGTGAAGTAAGTTATAACGGGTTTCGCGAGTTTTGAAAATGGTTAATTGAGATTGTGTATTCAGTTGGTGATAATGATCGATCAATGAGGGAAACCGCTGAAGAATTCAACAGGAGACATCCAAATTTTGAACCAAATCACCATACCACCGTCTTCAGAATTAATAAATGATTCAATAGAACCGAGAGTACCGAACATGTACCGAAACAAAGAGAAAATCTAGAGAGAGATGGACAAATTTTGCAGTATGTTAAAAAAAAATCAGAAAAATATCTTGAGGCGGTTAAAGAAATGGAAATTATCCAAAACACTAAAATAATGCCAGTATCACTACACTTGCGTTTCGCATTGTTTTGGTATTTTTGGTAGTTTCCATTTTTTTAATTTTATCCACACTCAAGGTTCCAAAAGTTAATGTATTTGATCACTTTGAGGCAGATTTCACGATATTGACACGCTGGTGTATCTAAAATACGTATATATTTGAAAAAAAATAATCCTTCAAACCAAAACATGCACACGTCAAAACGGGGTGATGAGAAACGAAGGTTGGAAATCTGTTTATTCTGCCGAAATGATTATTTGAATGATGATAACTTTCTAGAAAATATTCTCTTTACCAATGAGACAACATTTACCACTAGGAGTGGATTGTCCAATCAGAATTACAGGTACTGTGCAAGGGAGAATCTACACTGGGGGATAAATACAAAAAGACAGTATTTATGAAAAAATCGATGTCTGTGTAGAAATCTCCAGAAACCGTGTAAGTAGGTCCAGTGTTTTTTGAAGAAACACTAAAGGGTGGAAGATTTTATAATTTTTTGTGAATACGAATTCCTCTGATTTCAAGGAAGTACTAAGCTTTGAAGATCGCAGAAATGTTATAGTCCTAGAAGGTGCCTCCATTCATAATGTAGTTGTACGGAAATGGGTTGATGAAACATTTCAAAGAAGTTAGATTGGGAGAAACAGTCCTTTAATTTGTTGCCCCCCTCGATCACCAGACCTGACTCCATTAGATTTTTTCTCTTTGGGAATATTTGAAAGATACTATTTTGATGGTCGAGGAGGACAACATCAGGCTTATTGGCTTGTATTTGCCTGAGGGTGGGGAATGAGTACTTACAATAGATTCGGCACTTCTCATTCTCCACAATAGAATCAATATCCCGCGGAGTATAAGGCAACACCGGTGTCTCGTTAATACCGTACTAGTTTAGGTGGTGGTACAACACTCGTAGCGCCGCGTTATGTGGATATAGGCTGAGACCGCATAAGCTGGACTAGCTGACAGCAAATGCATTATGGTCTCAGCTGCCCCACGACACGCTCTGCATCTAGTGTCAGGTAAGGGACTTCTATCACGCTACTACGGTAGACGAGGGTGTTGAAGACAGCAGGCCATTATGAATCCCTCAGTTTCCGATTTCAGCCCACTTGAACTGAGAAATGCATAGGTCAGGTTGTTTCTGGATAAGCCAAGGTCCTCAATGTTCTTGAAGAAGACCCCATCATTATCTTATCCTTATGTTGCTGCAGGATACTCCCACTCTCCGCAGCTTTGATGTGGGCTTTTGCTGAACGAGTTCCAAATCGGTGTCAAAATTTGGGTTTGTGCGTTCAGTGTCGAATACGAGTCCGAGTTCAGGTTGCTGTTTCAAAAAGAAGTGCTCCATGATCCCAGACCATACAGAGGAGAGAATTTGAACTCTTGATGACTTTAGATGCTCCATTCAGAACCATTCGGTTGGGAAGACACTCCAAGCTCAGAAGTCCGTGGCTTCCCCATTGTCTGGAGAAGTATAACCGTGGAACGGACTATTCCAAGCTCCTATGAGGATGCATCATTTTGCGAGTTTTTATGTCATGTTGTCGCAGCTCCTTTTGGTTCCAAATGACCTCTTCTATTGGCTGGTCAAAACGTTACATCGTTTTATCCAACAACCTGAATATATATTAGTGTTCATGATAACAGACCAAAAAACAACACCAGACCAATTGAGAATGACCCGTCAAAACTTGAGACGGCGTTACAAAAAATGTACTGACCGTCAAGAAAGATATATTGAAACCACCATTATCTGATGAAACTGTTCCATTAATTCCAGTTGCTGTTTATTGTTTTCAAATTAAATACACGTTTTCAACTTTTGATTTGTTGATATCAGCTATACTAGAGTCAACTCAATGAAAAGATCACAACCATTTAATTTTGTACTCAAGTATGCAAAGTGTTATGAACTCAAAATTCCAACTCTGTAAAAGACCCAGCTAACATTTTCCAAAAACCTGGGCTTTATAATCGACTAAAAACTGACATAGAACAGCCAAATCAATCACATTCTTTTCAGGGCTATAGAAGCAATCTGGACATGCCGCAGAATCTTCGGTAAGACATGGGGTCTGAAACAAAAAATGATTTATTGCACATACCAAATGATTATTAAAACTATGGTCACCTACGTCTCAATAGTATCGTGGCTAAAAATGCAACAGATTTCAGCACAAGTTAAGCTGAAGAAAGTGCAGCGGCTAGCTTGTCTGGATCCACATTAGCAATATTTAGGTGCCCTACTGCAGCTTTAGAGGCAATGCTGTATCTTCCGCTATTGCACCTGTGTGCAATGATAAAAGCAGCAAATAGTGTCTTTGGAAATCCAGAGATTTTGGAACACATATCCCTAGAAGCCATGTCTAAATCGACAGATATCATGCCTATCAGGTACGACTTCGAAGTGCAGTTTGAAGTGGTCACAAACAACCCCAATGGTACACAGATAAATCCAAGATGGACGAAGATGTTGGAGTGGGCGTTACAGTGTCAAATTTAAGGCTCTCAAAACCCCTTGGTAGGACCCCAACCATCTTCCAAGCAGAAGTACATGCTATAGAGATGTACCCGGGAACTTCCTTGAAAGGAGCACCCGAAGGGCAGAAATCTATATACTTCAGATAGCCAAGCAGCACTAAAAGCTCTGAACTGAGTCTCTGAAGTGAGTCTCTGACTTGAGACAACTGGCAGTAAATGATCAGGTAACCCTGTAGTGGGCGCCAAGTCACAGGGGCATCAAACAATGAGGAAGCAGACTGCCATGTCAAAGACGGGGCAAAAACACCACTTTCCGGCTCAGAACCCTTCAAGCCCACTTAAAAGAAGATTATCGACGCTGGAAATTTGATGAAATGAAATCTCACAGGAATAAAGTTCCAGGGCAAAGACAAGCGAAAAGGCTAGTGAGCCTATCACCAAGGAAAGCTAAACAGCTACTCGAGTTGGTCAAAAAAGAATTGAAATTGTTAACGGGCACAGCCCTCTGGGGTATTATCTCAAAAAGATGGGCAAGTCAGAGAGTAATAATTGATGTTATTGCGGAAACTTTGCGGAAACTGCAGAACATCTGCTTTACGAATGCACAGCGCTCTTCTGGAAGAAGCTCAAATTCCTGGAAGGGGCATTCGCAACGCCCTTCGACATTGGGAAACTGATAAACTTGGCATGTAGTCTTAAGCGCTACATGATGCTACGAACACCCTCCAACGTAGGCGGCTTGACACCTGCGAGCCACCAATGTCGAGCTTCCAACGTTCGCGTTGGCCTCGTTCGGGTTATTTTCGGTATTCTTGACCCGAGTCAAAGGAATTCCTAGAACGTTGGAAGGAATACATTCGTGGATTTGATGCACTGCTACACGACTCATAGTTTCGTAGAGTCGTTCGACATAAGCAGTGGTAGGGTTTGATAATGAATTCATGTGGTTTGAAAAGGTGTGTATATTTTTTATTATAATTGGCAACAGTTTTTTGTTTCGTATTCCCTTAAACAAGAGTTTCTGAATTGTATTAGAAAAATAATACATAATGAGGCAAATGTTTGTACCACACTTACTTCAAGTATTTATGCTTCGGTCCAGCGATGGAGCCAATATTCGACGCATCGTGTAGCGCCTGCTTTAGAATCCCGGGTCTTGAATAGATAAAGGATCACGCACAAAAGAGCTTGCAGGTCGAGGTGCTTGTGAGGCCTGCATAACTATAACGATACAGTTCAATTATTGGACCTTTGCCCATACGTTATCATTATTTTCCATATGTCATAGGTCATAGGTCATACGGAATAGTTCACTTGGACCTCTTTGTCGCACATTTTCATTAGAACCAACATTTTTCTTTTGAAAGTTTGCCAACCGTCCGTCATTCAGGTTTTTCGCAGACGACCCTATATCATCGTGTTCACAATGAAATTGCTGTTATTTTTATAAAAGATTTATTAATCGAATTATGGGCCGTGATGGTCGTGTGGTAGAGCGCTTGCCTTACAAGCATAAGGTCGTGGGTTCAAAGCCCAGCACGGCCATCGGTCCCGGATCTTTTCTTTGCTCGCACAAGCTCCTAGGAGCTTCTGAAGGGTTTCTCTCTCTGGAAAACCAGGAAAGTTCGTTATAAAATAGAAGAAAATAGAACATATGGGTGTAAATTACTAGTATCGACTCACCTGTTTATAAATGCCAACCCAATAGTTACGAAAGAAAAAAAAATAGGCAACCCAAAGTTTGTGTGTTATCTAGGCTTCTTTTTTTTGATTGGTGTGGTTGTGTAATGAGAGCTATTTAAGAAAAAAATAATAATATTAAATTTTTTAATTCATCATAGCCTGGCCAGGAATTTTTTGGCCAACCCATTCGCGATATATTTTTAACATACTAAATCAATCAATTAGGTTACTTTAAATTGGCAGTTTACTTTTACAAGTTATTAGCCCCAAATTTACCACCTTTTCAGCTCATTTGTTGATCTAGAACCAACTCTTTTTATGGAAAGTCACTTGAGGACAAAAGTACCATAATAACTGAAACTTTTGTACATGAAGCTCTACTTGAAAGGAGCAGTACATTTTTGTTCTATCCTTCGACCGGCTGCACTCTTACGAGCAACCCTCAAAGGTCTTCCAAAGACTTCGGCGAGCTAGGGTAGACGAGGGCCTTACCTTTCAACGTGTGATGCCTTGCACAAAAGGTAGATACTACGGAGTATGTCAAAATAGTATGGTCTCAGTTGTTATCAATATAGAAACTGATAGGTGAAGGTCGTTTCTAATTCGGATCCTCTATCATTTAATATCATCAACAATAAGACATTTGATATGTTTATGTGGAATTTTAAAGCGTATATCTGTGAAATGTCGAATCACTTAGGGGATTAAATCACTATGCTCAATACTAAACTGCATATCTCCCCTGATCAACCCCCTGCCCCTCCCCCCAAGTAGTTGAAAGCCTGCATCGATGTGATTCATAGTTATTTATCGTTTATTAGCGGTAAAATGGGTTCACGGTTGAGAGACCATCTAGTCTTCGGAACTGCTCAAGTCGTTCCTTTTCTGTCTTGTGCAATGTCTGCAAATATGGATGTTTGAAAGTGAAATGGAAAATGAAGTCGAACTAGGCACTAAATGAACTGTTGAACGTGCAAACCGCGAATTACGTAACCGCAGCCAGCGTTATTGTATGCGGAAAGTTTTCCTTCTTCTCAAGGTTGCCGTAGCTACAAGAAGTTGAAAATTCAATTCGTTTTGTTTGGTTTCTATGGTGAATTGTTGCAAATAGTGGTTGGTTAAAAGCTGGTTTTCGACTATTATACAGGGCGTGCTGAAACATGGATGAATATCGATTATAATGGTGATTTTTGTTTAGATATAAAAATAAACCAAAGCCTCAATGACAGCAAGCCGTGCTTGTGTTTATTCATCGAATTATCGAAAGCATTCGATACAGTGAGTCACCAACTGCTCATAAACTGACTAAAAGATATTGGAATACGCAATAATAATCTGCTGCTTTTCGAAAGCTACCTCATGAACAGACACCAAGTTGTCAGGATTGAGGATACTCTCAGCAATGAGATGCTCATAGAATATGGAGATCCCCAAGGGACTGTACTTGGTCCCACCCTCTTCAACATATATATTAATGGACTATTCTCACTGGAAAATAATGATGTTATCATAGGTTTTGCCGATGACATGGCTATCTTTTATAGGGCGGACACATGAAATGATTTGAAAGTTAATGCGGAAGCTGGTTTTTCACGAATTAAACAATGACTGGACTTTAAACTACTAACCGTGAACATGGAAAAAACCACCTACCTATACTTCACCTGTAAATCCTCCACTAGACCAACCTTCGACCAGCTCAATATGAATTCTCGTTTAAAGACTTTCACCATCTACCCCCAAACAAAAATAAAGTACTTAGGCATAATTATTGATTCTCACATGAAATGGGATTTGCATATAGCATATCTTCTGAAGAAACTGAGAGCCATATTGTACAAATTTAGGAAACTCAAAGAGCTATTACCTGAAAACTATCTCAAAACATTATATTATTCACTAGTTGAAAGCCATCTTCGTTATGGGATACTTGTTTGGGGCTCAGCTCCAAAAACTTATCTCCATACTTTAGAAGTCATGCAGAGGACGTTCCTGAAATTAATTTTTTCAAAGAATTCCCGGTATCCAACAAATACCTTATACATTGAAACGAGAATATTCGATATCAGGCAATTGTATTACCACTGCTCCTGTGTGCGACAACATCTACGGAAGTAATTTTTTCAAATACCAGAACATGAACACAATACTCGAAAAAAACAGCACTGTATCATACCATTCATGTCCAAAACAGCTACTCAAAGGTCTTATTCTTATCTCGCACCGAAACTGTACAACAGCATTCCAGGAAACATGAAGTCTCTAGTCAATTTAAATCAGTTCAAATACCAACTAAGGAATCACATAATTCAAATGGGTAGAACTGTGAATCATTATTTCGATAATTGAATTAGTCAATTTTAATACACTACGTTTTAATAACTACTAAGTACTCATACTTCTATTCTACTCATAGTATTATTTTATTAAACTAACCACATTTTTAAACATATACCTCTATATATTTCATGATTTTTTTATTATTACATTTTATACCTAGCTATTATTACCCAAATATTTTTCATTCCTAATTCTCGAACCGAAACAAGTGTGTATACACTTTTCGGATTTTTGCTTTGTTTCACAAATATTATAAACTTTGTATGTTGTATTGTATCTGTATTTTATTGTATTTTTTGTGTGAATAAAACGTATTTTATTATTATTATTATATACAGGGTCATTCACGACGAGCGTTCGATAGGAATATATGAAGAACCATTCAAAACATAAACTTGAAATTTTGTGGAAGTGGGTTTAACAATATGGCCTTCTCAACTGAAATATTTTCAACTTCTGCTCTCTTTCCGTTATACCGGAAGCAGAGGGCAATACAAGTAACAAAATCTGTTTTGTAAGAGTTTTATAAACTGCTATACAACATATCTAATAAAACTATGTATACCTACTACCTAAAAAGGCCAAAATAATGAAATCTTTTGGTTCTTCCATGTATAGCTCATAACTGATTATATCATCTAAATATGATGTCTTTGTGCGATGGTTGAAAAACTAATTTATAAGTATGTCTTTCAGATTATTTATACAGCCTATCTAAAGATGCGCTTCACATCCATCATAATTGTATTTCTCAGGGATTCTATAGAGAGGTAAACACATCGTAATTGCTCGATAGATGGTGCGGGGGACACATCAACTAAAAAATTTTAAATGGCATGGGGGGGGGGTCATGTGTCACATTGTTGAAAAGATAACTCATTTCTCTTTCCGACCATCTAAAATTTAAAAGAAAATTCTGTCCCGTTATTTCACATCAAACCATTCAAAAGTTATCGTGGTCAGGTAAGAAGAGGGATTGAGAACGCCAGATCTGCACTTATTCTGACATTTCAAATGCATATTGTGAAAATACGAAAATCTAAAATTAATTAGATAGTTGAAAAGCGAATTGAATTATCTTTTCAACGATGTGACACATGACCCCCCCACGCCATTTAATTTTTTTTAGTTTATGTGCCCCCCGCATCATCTATCGAGCAATCACGATGTGTATTATATTCAATCGAAACAAGCTCTATAGATCGATCAAATCAATACATAGAATATTACGCCCTATATCTTTATAAAAGATAGATAATTTTGTTAAGTATATACTTTTATGTTCGAAAATAAGTTTCGTGGACAATGCAAGCTCCTTACCAGGCAAATAATAATGGCGTTAAGTCATACAATTGATAAGTGATAATAAAAATGTTCAACAACGTTTTAATTCTAAAAGAAACTCTATAGAACCTTATGATTTCATAGAGTTGTTTTGAAAGCACCATAAAACAATTTTTCAAAAATATACATACCTACCAAGATTTTATATATTTCAGAGGTTGTCACATATGAAGTAGCCAAAAAATGGAATGTATGCTGAATTCAATCGGTACAACTGAGCAGAAGGGGGGGCAAGTTCTCAAAAGAGCTAATCCATATTAACTCATTCAAACACTTAGGAAATCGTAATAACGTAATATAATCCTTACTATTCCTTACTTTAATTTGAGGTTAGCTAGACATTGGATCGTTAAAAATTTTGGCAAACGGAAATCTGCAGCAATTCAGTTCTTTGGGTGTTTCATGAAAATTGAAACTTTGACACTCAAACGGTTATTATATAAATGTTACATAAAGTATTGATAGTATAGATCTTGTAACGATTTCGTCCCAATTACAACTATTTTGTCACCTAAACTATTTATAACCGAGTAAGCGATGTCCTTTATTATCTTCGATATCGTAGTAGTTTCGAAATAATGAATATTCTGTTCAGCTATTCACTTTTTGCTCACCCTGTACGGTTTAGCAGTGGATGATATTTCACCACACTATATAATATCAGTTTTTATTGACATTCTATCAATATTGTTTTCGAACTCGTAGTAGTTTTGGAAATAATGAATATTCTGTTCAGTTATTTACTCATTGCTCGCCCTGTACGGTTTAGCAGTTGATAATATTTCACCACACTATATAATATCAGTTTTCATTGACATTCTATCGATATTATCATTCCAAAAAGAAATTTTCTAGGATTATTTATGGAATATCTAGTGCTGTCTGGATAAGGGCTGCGTCTTCCCTATCTAAGGGTTGTACTCTTAAGGGTGTGCAGCTGGTTGACGGAAATAACAATTTTAACAACAACAACAACAATTGGTACATTAACAAAAAAGGTCATCATTGCTGATGTTCATTGCAGAAATGAAAGTAAAATCCAACAAATAATAATCCATTGAAGTGAAAGATATGCCCTCAAATGACTCCAATAACTATGGAATAATTTCAGTTATTGGATTGCTGCTATAAAACGTGCGGTATCTACAAACAAAAATATTGAAAGTGCAGTTTTATCCAGTGAAATTATTCAAAATTTAATTATCTAGGAGGCCAGTTCCATGGACCCAAATATCTAATCCATCGATCATCAACTAGGCGGTTCTAGGAGAAGTTCTTCATCCAGTTGATACCAACGTGTTCGATATCGTTCTGGTGTCAAGAAGAGCAATTGATTGTCCATAATTAAACAGAAAACGTTGGAACTGAATCTTTTCATACATTCGAACATTTCATAACCCACTGAATTTTCTCTAATTCAGTCGAGGTGAACCAGTATAATTTTCATTCGTTCTGGTGATATTCTTGTTACATTTACTGTATATACTGAATAAATCCATCAAAACTACATTTGAGCAGGGTATTATTTTCTGCAATAATACTTTCACACCTTCGGAACTTGAATTCAGGATAACATTGAAGTAATACAATAGTTATTTTATTGCGTATATACGAGTACATAATATGAAAAATTCTACTAGATAGGTATAGTACTAATCTTTCCAAATAAATAATATGAAGGGTGTTCCATCAAAAAATCCTGAGTTTCAGTCATTTTCATGAGCCCCGAAAAGAACTTATGTACTTTCGAGCTCCCTTGTATGCTGTTAAACTGAGATCTGTTTCTTTGATGCAGCTATGACATAAAGTACATTAATTTTGTAAATTTGCAATGTAAAAAAAATTTAATTTTTCATTGGTCAGGCTTCGCCCAATATTTTACAAAATAATTTTTATCTCGAAAACTGTCAGAGACAGGTACAGAAAACCGTGAAGGAAAATTATGAAAAATTTAAAAAATTATAGAATATGCGCTAGAAAAGAATCTTTTCTGATATCTGATTATCTTTGATGCAAACAAGTAACTTCATACCGTACATGTTCTCAAAGCCTACTAACTGTAATTTTCCGTTGAAACAGAAAGTAAATCCCGTGAATCACTTACGCTCTGTGATTTTCAATTATTGTCTCTTTGTTTCAGTATTTACGATCGACACAATCAATTTAATAGTAATACAAGCGTGAGAATGGATTTTGCTGTCAATAAAGCGCAGTTCAATTAATTACAGTGAAATTAATCCTTTATTAGTCAGTAGAAGTTGGTTTAGCAGTGTGTTGTTATCTCACTATCCAATATCCCTGAAATTCACGGAAATATCTGGGTTCGTTCCTGGTCGAATCGTTTATTGTCGAATGTGGGTGGGAATTTTCAAAATTCACATACCCAAGTATTAAAAGTGGGACGTTTAAAAAAAAGATAAAGAACATATAACACAGGGTGCCGAATGTCCGAAAAAAATCATAACATTCCATTGCCTGAATTTAAAAAAGATATTTACAAAAAACTGAAAGCATGTCTTGGAGAAGCATTTGGTAAAGATATCAAATTCGTGCCATAATCGCAGAAACTTTCCATCGAGAAATAAGGTAAGGAATTTGGGTACGAAGTTTGTCGATATCATTCTGACCCACCCTATACAGTGCTGGTTTCATTATAACAGAATTTCCATATTTGACACAGATTGTGAGATGAAAAAGTCCCTATACTAAAGCTACCAATTGTTCCGGTACACAGGCAGGGCGCAAAGATCCACTGATATATATCATAATATATATCTTGATATACAGTGCGCATCATAAGTGGTACCCCCCTATCTAACTCGTTACTGGATTCTTGTTAGGAAAATCGCCGAAACACGTCGATTTTTTATTACTACAGTGTACATTTTCGTATGAATAGTGCACCCCTAATTTCATCCCTGACTGGAGGGGAGCAACCCTGTCAAAAAATTTAAATAGCATGGGATGGTGAGTGATAACTTATTTGAAAGGGGCTTTTATTCTCTATTCAACCGTGCAAACGAATTGAAATATGCTGCATTAATTCAAAAATTATGAATGTTTAAGAATAACGACAATTAAAGTAGTGCACCAAGAAATGAACATCATTCAACAATTCATAAGAAATAACTGACGATGGTGTGAAATTTTCTTACCGAATTGCCGAAAGTTTTTTTTTTTAAATTCATGTACTCGATGAATTTCCGGCAATAATTCAAGTACTTGGGAGATTAAAAGTGATTATTTCCCTCATCTGTCAGAATGTATGTACCCACGATGAATGTTGTTCAATTAATAGCAAACAATAGCAAACGAAAATAATTCCAAATCAGGAATCAAACACACGAAATAAAGTTGAAGGATAAAAGAAGTTGGGATTCGTTAAAATAATTGAAACAATGTGGTTCCATCATCCTTATAAGAGGTGTCAGTAAAAATGAGCTACTAAAAATTGTCCGAGTGGATAACTCGAAAACGGCTAGGAATATCCCCAGGGATGTACGTACAAAAAATATTCGCCTCTCAATCCTATATCACATGGTCGAAAAATATACGGAGTGTTCCATTTGAAGAACTCGAGAAAATTTAATTCAAAAACTTCCGAATTGAAAAATCATTTTGAGTCATCCTGTATAATTTTTGGGAATGATAATGATTCAGAAATATCACTCATATGTCTGACGAATAGGATTATAATCATGACCTCCTGCATTCCATGATCTTGAGAACGGTGGTTGTTTCGGTATGCATCTGCAGATAGCATTATTTTGACAAAAGAATTACAACTCCCAAGTGGTTGGGAGATAGTAAAGGATATTGGAGGTGTGGATGGAGACCACTAAAATGCTTGAAAAAATGGATTGGAGTACATAGCATTTCAATTGAAAAAAATGCAATTGACCCTGTAGATTTTCCTTGGTTCACCCTGTATATCCGACAATAATTTCTAGATATAGACATAGTTCTCTAGTTATATTTGGTTTTTGAATTATCGTCCTAACTATCTTAGAACTCAAGCAATCGGACTATGACGCACTATTGCCCCACCTTGTATAAGATTCCATTATTCTTCCTCTTCAAATACCCCCGGGGAAAGAATATTCTTACGAGTTAGTTAGCGACTCAAATAATTCTTTTATAAAATCTTCCACTTAACATATTCAAATGGGATTCCACTTCTTTGGGAAAGAGAAAATTGTGCAGTTGAAAACACTCTTGTTCTTTTCCTGAATAATTCAATATCCTGACATCTTTCCACGCCACTTTTTGTGGAAGATAGGCACTAATAATTTCATAGGAACCACAACATTCAATACAACTCCAATCCACTCTGAGAATTTTTGAGGTCTTGTCTGCTCTACAATAAATTTCTACTGACTTTTAGACGGACAATCGCAGCTACATCTATATTAGTGTCTTTCACTATGAAAATACTCAATATTCACAGCAAGAACAAACAATTTTGCATGAAGGGTCTTGCTTAGAGGACAAGAACCTATAAGCAACTTGCACGGAAGAGAATACAACAAGCTATACGAACAAATTCAAATGGAAAGCGATAGTTGTGGTATATGCACTTGACAACACTCTTGTTTTTTCCAGAATAATTCAATACTCCAACACATTTCCACCTTTTTTTTGTAAAAGATAAGCACCAATAATTCCATAGAAACCACAGCATTCAATACAACTCCTGTTCACGGATTTTTGAGGTCTTATCTGCTCTACAATAAATTTCTACTCACTTACAGAAGAACAATCGCAGCTGGATCTATTATAATCTGTGTCTTTCACTATGGAATTTCTCAATAATAGAATCAAATTTCACCGCAAGAACAAATAACTTTGAATGACAATCGGGTTTGACATGTCTATAATAAGCCGGAAGCTGGAACTCTGAGACACTACGCTCGCAGCTCATGATCTGAACTGGCAGCATACTGAGAAAACTGCTTCAAAAGTGTGTCCATGTTATGGTTCGATGTTCCTGGACTATGAACAGTTAGATTCATATTCTTCCGTTTCGGAAAGTCAGAGGATTCAGAAAATCTCGCGGTTCAACAATATTATTAATCGTTTGAAAAGAATGAATTTTTTTAATTATAACACACTTTGGAGTTGTTTTTGTATGTTCAAGAACAGAAATGTAAAGTGCAAACCTTCAACTTGAAATTGCATACTTTATTTTTTATGCAGGATATGTATAAGCGATTATTTTAAACATTTACTGGATAGGATATCAAAATTATAAAGGATTTGAAAATGAGGCAGGAGTAAACCCCAGTTTTTTTTGGCGTGTATAAGTGAGGCTTGTCTCACTACTCTTGAATCATTGGAAAATGTTTAAAGAGGGTGGGTGATGGTTCCTGCTTTAGTGCGAATATCTATGATTTTTTGCATCCTCCGTAAACAACGCGGATTAAGTATGTGACGTTTGAAATTGAAATTTGATGGTGTCGTTTAATCACGTTTTCTGAGAAAACTGGGGCATTTTGTATGGAATTACTAAGGATCATTCTTGTAGGAAATTGAATGTATTCAACCCTGTTCAAACCATTTTTTATAAACTCGATTATTTCTAAGATGACAACAAAAAAATGTATATTTTTCAGATATAATTTTTGGGTTCTACCCCCGGATTTTTAATGAACATTTTTTTTTATGTTTGACATGGTTTCAACTACTATCATGCCAAATTTGGTGGTGTTACAACCGATCCTCGTCTCAAAATTGAGTGGACTGGACTAATTGAACTGATTCTTCACTCCAAATGGTCACTTTGTAGAAGTACATATTATATGAGTTGATCTGATAACGCAAATATCGATCATTTTTTTCGAGTGGTATACGCTATAACAAGCACCCGAATAAGAACGTAAATAATTCGGAAATCCAATCCGAATAATTGAGACTCGATTTATCGTGCATTAAGTATTGTTAAACTTTACACGGTAGAATGGAACCTCATGCTCTACTTACCACTTTATTATGTTATGTAAAAGCTATAATTGATGTGAATTTAATGTTAAACATCGCAGCGGCTAATGGTGATGTAATGCTGCCCGCAAAAAGATTATCGTTGGTTTATTCGCGCCGGTCAGTTAACACATATTTTGGCAAATTACGCACTTTTTGTGATTTGAACGGCTGAAAATCGTTTATTCAGCTGAAGAAAAAATTGATTCAAAAGTTATTGAGGAGGAACTGGATCGTGACAGTCGGGCGATATAGTTGCCGTTGATATTTTTGTGTAATGAAAATTCTTACAGGAGCAACGTGTGCCTCAACTTTCACCATAATCTTAATTGGGGTTTTTCTTATAGAGTATGTGGAATTTGAAAGTTTCCAAAGGGAATATTCGAAAACGAATGAAATATATTAGGAAATGCCCCAACCAATTTCGAGGTTGAATAACGGGAACCAAAATATATTATGAGTGTTCCTAGATACTCTCACCCTCTCCGATCCAACACAACCCTTTGAAAGTTTAAACGGCAACCCCCCATATGTGATACGCCACTGAAGGGGTCTTTCAAAATGCTTTTTTTAACATTTCCTATGAAAATTGATTTTTTTTACTTAGTCATTCATTCAATATTTTAAGAATAATGGTCGACGAAATTCTCTAAAGCCTACAGAAGCCAGAGTTCTAAATGCTTTTTTTGCAAAGTAAAAATGGCACTTGCCGCCACAGGCAAATGTATATATTTACACAATTATTAAAGTAACGTTAATAAAAATAATCAAGAAGTTACGACAAACATTTAGGTAATAGTCATCTAGTAAGTGCTTGTCATTCTCCTCTCTGGAAAAAACAACATCTTCCTTGGCCTTACACCCAGCACCCAATTCCTCTTGAAATGCTATTGACTTAGGGTGCATTATATCTATATCTTCCTACATTAAAATTGTAGAATGGAGCATTGAATCTTTTGATCATAATGTGAGAGGTTGAAAGGTCTTCAAGAATTTTAGAAAATACCTCAAAATTACCTCGTTACTAATTTTTTTCACTCTTTTCCCTCATTCAATTCATATATTATACTCTTTATTATATTCATATATTCAGTAATAAAGACATATTCAGTGATTTTTCATCCTCTTGTATGTCGTCGAGTATAACATTTTTTTCATATTCATAGTCATATTCGAAATACAACTGTTGTATCAATATACAATAGCTATATATGTACCAAGTGCGTTATATAGATCCTAACGCCTGGAGAGTAACATTCACCCGAAGGCCTTTGGCCTGAGGGATGAATGTTGCCTGATGGGCGTTAGGATCTAGTAACAAACGTGGTGCATACAAGATTTCATTTTTCACGAAAAAAATATCTTCAACGACGTTGTTTACTTCATAACTTTTTTATTTTTCACGAAAAAATTATCTTAAACGACGTTGTTTACTTCATAAATTTCTTCTCATAGTATTTACTGCGTTCTGGTCAGCATCTGAGCACAAGTGAGCTTCTATGCAATTGCCATGGAAACATTGAAGAGGTTGCTAAGAGTTGTTTATTTAATAAAATGACGCTGCATTTTTGTAAGAATTGACAAGCTTCTTAGTGGATGAAACTAAAAACGGTTGTGTTCATGATAATTATGGAGATCCCACAGAATGTGACACTCAAAGCAGAGTAATTAATATATTGACCTACAGAAAAAAACATTTAGTGGGCGTTATGATTCATAATGCCAACCGTTGCCAAGGTATTATAAAGCATTAATGTACAAGTGAAAAATTAAAATATAAAAAATATTTTTTCCACTCCCGTATGTGAATTACTAACGTCACACATCGATAAAAATGTGTAAAGCTTCATTTCACGAATCGGTGTGTGAAGTGCCATGCTTTTCTTATGGGATTTATTTCACGCACCGGTGCCATAAGAGTCAATACAAATTCACACACCGGTCGCTGGTCTAGGTAGCGGTGGCGAGAGAAATTGACAAATATGACAGTTCCCGCAGAGTGAAGTTCAGAGTTACATCAGTTAATAGACCGTAAATAGTAATTAATTACCCTCTGAATTAATAAATAGTACGACAAAATTTTTATTTAAACCGATTAGCCGTGTATTTCACGCAAATTCCTGAAGGACAGCAATGAAGTACTCCCATCAACTCCTCCAAATATAACGTTAGCAGCCAGTGAAGCAAGTTCATCGTTATTGCCACAAAAATCGTTGGAAATTTACGAAAACACTTTGGAAAAGTTTATGCAATGGCGCAATACAAATCCAATCATTCTCCGAAAGGGTCATATTAGCCTACCTATCTGAATTATCAACAAAGGTTAAATCTTCTACCTTATGGAGTCACTACTCAATGTTGAAAAGCACCCTTAGTGTTAAGTACAACGTACAAATTGGTGATTATCCGAAAGTTCGCGCTTTCTTGAAACGGAAATACGAGGGATACATTCCTAAAAAATCACGCGTTTTGGAAAAGGAACACGTATTAAAATTTCTCAAAGAGGCACCCGATGAAAAATATTTATTAACCAAAGTAAGTCCATTTGTATAAATTTCGATAAATACTAATCTTTAAATTTTTAGCTTATTTTGTTCTATGGGGTAGCTGGAGCCCTGCGCAGAGATGAGCTCTATAAATTAAAAATGGATGACATCCAAAATTTGGTAACAGTTCTTATTGTGTCAGTTAATGATACGAAGTCTAAGGTTTCTAGAAAATTTACTGTTACTGAATACTTGGACATATATCACAAATACGTGGCTCTTCGTCACAAGGATTATGCCGAAAATAAATTCTTTATTAATTATCAACGAGGGAAATGTACTCGGCAAGTGATTGGTATAAATAAGATAGGAAAAGTCCCTTCAGAAGTTGCCACATTTTTGAAACTCCCCAATCCCAACGAATTTACCGGGCACAGCCTACGGCGTTCATCTGCGTCTTTATTAGTCGAAGATGGAGGAGATCTCCTAACGCTAAAAAAACACGGCGGCTGGAAATCATCCTCAGTGGCAGAAGCCTACGTGGAAGAATCCCTAACTAAAAAGATAGATGTCTGCAATAAAATCTTAACAACTGAGAATAATCGTAGTTATGTTGTCAATACCAACAGTACAAGCAGCACTAATTTTGTAGAGAAAGAGAAAGTAAATGTACATTTTGACAATTTACAAAATTGCAATATAACTGTCCATAATAATTATTATTGTAATAAAGAAAATTAGTCAAATTTTCCTTTGATTCAATCTCTAAGTAAAAGGTCGTAGAAAAACTAGAGTGTGCACCACGTGCGTGAAGACATTTTTACGCTCGTGCGGAATGTGAAACTCGCCTGCGGCTCGTTCCACAAACTTCCACACTCGCGTAAAAAAGTATACTTCACGCACTAGATACACAATATACTATTAAAATTCAGGTAATTTATTGTAAACGAGTAGTGTTTATCTGCCCTTATCGGCATAGTATCATGCAAGCCTAATCTAAACTTCTATATACTTACATACTATAATAATTCATATTTTAGTTTATTATTATGTTAACGTCATTATATTGTGAAATGAGTTTTGTTACTTTTCACTTTCTTGTGCATGTATTTTAATAGGAGAAAACAATACATTTTCTATATATCTATCTGAGGAAAAAGGGTCCCCAAATTTGCCTGGGGCCCCCAGTTACCTTAGTTCTCCACTGCCTGCGGGTATTTTTAACAGTGTTAAAAAATGTGTAAATGATGTAAACAATTGTAGGTACAGATGGTTTTTTCAAACAATTGTCTGTTTTGGTTAGTAGACAAATTTTCCCTAGGTATGTAATTTTTTTCCGTTCAGGTCCACCCTGTATAGGTTGAATAAGTAATCTACCATAATTCTTCTGGTTCTGGTTCAAACAGCTGAATTTATTCTCCTTGTGTCAAAATACACCATTTTCCTGTTTCATTAAATCTTTTACTGTTTGAGGAATCCCAAAGATCAGACTCAAAGTTGGGCAGCCCTGTATCTATTCCGTATTCTGCTGGAATAAATTCGACAGCAGTTCATGCTTTTAATTAAAACTACAATAATGATTCACGGATCTTTTGTATTCAAATGTTCTGTGCCAGTTAGTGGCGTTGTGTGAGAATGTCTATGTTTTCGCTTTCATTCGGTGACCTGGTTTCTGTTTCATCTAGAAAGTGTATGATGGTGAGCGGGCTTCATCCAGGTATGCCGATCACTAAACAAACCCACGAAGTTCCGGCGGACATGGTAAATTCCTCCGGATGATCTGGACTCTTAGGATAATCCAGTCCAAGGCACATTTTCCTAAACCGGATTTTGGTAGAGTTAGAAACTATTATGCAGTTCATATCATCGTTGTCGAATTGTCGACACGATTCCAATAGTTTTAATTTAATTTGCTCTTGTGTTACCTTACCTAAAGTTTACATGAAGTAGTCTTCATGGTTATAGCCCAGGAGCTGGTGACAGGTGACGTTCTCCCATTTTACACTGCATGCCTTTTTAAGGCTTGATAATTAACCCTAAAATATAAAAATAGACGGGTTCCTGGCCGCCCCACGTGTGCACTTCATAAGGAAAAGCGCTTTTCTTTTTGTGGAGAATATTCGTGTTCTTTCGCGATATTATACTGCCTGCCGTTGTGATATACGAAAGTTAAAACAAATTGAAACGCTACTGATAAATGGCATGCAATCCGCAGCGGCCGAAAGGGCTCAAAGGGTTACGAAAAACTGAAAAAAATCGAAGGGAACTTCCGTGTTTTCAAATTGCATGCCGATGTAAAGAATTGAAGTTTCAGTAATAAAAACACTCTGAAAAAATTGGCATGCGCCCCTCGTCTAACCAACGGTGAAAAATTGCGGGAAAACTATGTAAAAATTTAATACAGGTTTTATGTGATTCCAAACTGCATGACATTAGAAAGATACGTCATTTCTATAATTAATTAATAGAAGGTAATTTGGCATGCACACCAGGATTTCGCAAAATAAAGTCACATATATTTTCACAGTGTTTTTTGCAACTTTCGTCATGCATGCCTCTATTCATGCCCTTGTTTTATGAAGTTTTTACGTATTCGATTATTGTTTAAACAATGTTTTCGATAATTTCATAGCCATTAACGAATAATTGGGTGTAAATGACCTCATATTGAATGAAAAATAATCTTCTTCAACTTCAACGCTTATTTGTAATAAAACATTCTCAAGATTACTGAAAAATCGTTTATGAAAAAGTTTTTGCTTTTTTTTAAGGGTATTTTTCCGTACAAACAGTATATTTTCTCCATAACATCTTAAACTTAAAGTTTCAACAAAGAAACTTGAAAACTTTCAAAATTTGAAAATTTGTTAACAATTTTTTCGATAAATTTTTTTTAAATTTGAATTCTTATACAAACAAAAAATGAATATTTGGCTTAGAAAAAATTGCAGCTCATTTGAAACACAAAAAAATATTCACACAAAATTTTATAACAATAAAAAAAATTAAAATACTGTTTTCAGCGTTCTCTCGTTGATTTCGAGGTATTGTTGAAAATTATACAAAAGGTGGTTTCTTCGGGGGTCGTTTACCAGGGGATGGATTTATGGTCTCCTACCACAATAATTTTTTTTCTTAACATATTATAACTGAAATATCTGCTGGCCTAAAAGCCCTGGGACACCCGGTATATATGGCATGCTCTTCCCTATCCAAACTAATGATCGAGGGGTATAAGAAAGAATTATATAAATTACCTCCGATGAATCTTTGATTTTCATCAGAGAACTCACACCGGTTGGTGAAGAATTTATCGACTTGGATTTTTCTTTGTTTATCCTATTGTAGAGCACAAAACCAACAAGTATAATGAATTCGAGATCAAGGTGACATTGTCATTGAGGCATAATGTTTCCAGAATGAATAGGCACTTTGTCATTTCTCGGAATAGTTAAAAAATTCTGAAGCTTGAACTTTTCATGTTGACACCCTGTATCCCGAAAACAAATAGGCCGATTTTTTTATGCCCATGGACACTTTTGCCGAGGAAGTCCAAAGATACAACATACCTACTAAAAATTCAGGGAGTTTAACCAAAAGCCATTTTCCATAAGGATGGTGCGTGGTCTTTATATGAAGTATGGTACGCCTCTGACCATGCAGTGAAAATAATAATCATTCCCACACATTGCATAGATTATAAAATGTTATGATCCGAAAAACTTTGAGTGGTTTATATAAACTACAAGCGGCGATGTAACGGGACGAAGATGGCACAGTTATGTTATAAATTGTGGATGCATTTTCCGCTGCGAATGAGAATGTTAGGACCGGGACTCAATATGATAATGAGTCGTAGTAATATATTGCATTCCATTCTTGTTCTGAGTTCATTTGAACGACATCCTTGATGGCAACGTCTTCTTCAAAAACACTTTAATGTCATGGTACATGCTTTGGTATCACAATCATATCAATATTCAGGACTACAGATTAGTTATCTGTTTCTGTATAGGTTTGCATTTACCTGAATAACAAAAAATGTATTAATTCATTTATTTATTTCAGTAACGGATTTGTGCAAGAATACAATCAAATTGAGAAGAATGTCAGAAAGGGTTGATAGGTATATACTGTTCGATTACTGTATCTTTACCCATGCGTCATCAATTTATGATCGAAGAAATCACACATCCTCTATCGAACATCTCTTTCTAACAACCGCCATGAGCGATTCGTTTACATTTATCTGCTAAGCTAAGAATTATGGTATTGTGATGATGACGCACGGGTAAAGATATAATAATCGAACTGTAACAAAGCACAGGATACTACAAACTAAATCTTTGTGGTAATATACATATACAGGGTTTCCCACGACGATTAAGACAGGAAATATCTCGGAACTTGAGAGCAGTTGAGAATTGTAATTTTGGGGTTGTAAATTAAAGCAATTGAAGCAGCTTTTTCGATATTTACCCAATGAACTCTTTGTTTCCGTTCACGCGACATCAAATTCAAAATTATTGATCGGGCAACCTTGATATTTTGGTATTTCAATGTTCCTCCCGATAAAACGATTTCAACAAACGATCACCGTTGTAGTTTGAAGCGAGTAATTTAAGAACAGAGCTGTTCCAAAGTACTGTGCTTGGTGATCGTAAAAGTGCTTAAAGCATTTTAGTGCTAGTAAGCACTGTGCTCCCGAGCACTTTTTGGATTCAGTGCTTAGTAATCCCGAAAAGTGCTCCCGAGCCACGCAAAAATATAAATTATTTATCAGAGCTGATCAATATAAAGAAATTAATCAAAGAAACTAAAAAACTAAAATGCAAAAAACAAGTAATATAATAATCTTTTCATAATAAAAATTAGAAGTAGCCAGACCCATTCTATTTCTATAGATTTTTTTTAAGCAAATAGGTCCCGGCTGCTTCCAGTTTTTATTTGATTTGAAAAGATATTACTTCTCTTTTGATTTTTATTTTAAACCCTAGTCGTGATTTTTAGTTCATTTATTAATTTTTTTTTATTTTCAACTTTTTCGTACACAATTATTATTTTGTATCAAGATGGCCAATTTTGAGCAAAAACCCGTGATTTTGATTTTTTATAATGTTAATATAATAAGTGTCACTTGCGGTATCCGCAATATTTTATTTTACCTCGAACAAAGTTCACCGAATGAATATATTCTGCTGAACGTGACGATCTGCCTACACTGTGCCTCTCGTCCCGATTGGGAGGCCCGCCGTCAACAGCAGACTCTCAAGTTAGAGACCGTCAGATAATGGCAAATTTTGCTGACTTATTTTCTCCTTTATGGGATTTTAACCACTGAAAATTATGTCAGTTTGAGCAGAAAAACATTAAATTTTAAAAATCTAACGCTTATGAATATGAACATATCATTTTCTCGATCTGACTATTTCTGCTCGTCTAGCGTCTACCGATGGTTATTAAATTCTCATTCCTATTTCATTCTTACGGTAGCACGCTCTGACATGAATGAAATATATACAATGGTGCTTTCTATTCGAAAACTGCCAAACTAAGCAATCAGTGAGAATGTTGGTAAGGTAGGAACTATTTCGCGCCGCTCTATATTTCAATCTGCCTATTGAAATTATCTTCCAAATGACATTTTCTGGATATTCCCTATAAGTTGGAAGTTACACTGTTTTTAGGGGTTTTTCTATAGAAATAAAACAAAAGCAAGTATTGACTCATTTCCTTCAATTGCCGACCGAAAAAATCTCAATTTTCGATATCAAACCAATGTCAATATATTCAATAAGTACTCCAATCCTTTCTGAGTTCACCTACCAAATTTGAGTTTTCCAAGTGAATCCGTTTCCAAATGCAATATGAACTTGGAATACACGAAATTGAACTACCACCTTAACGGTCTCGCCCTTTTGAAAAGTGCTAGTGCTTGGTGCTCGCTGAATCGAATTACTTTTTGAAAGTGCTTAGTAATTGCGAGCACTTCATGAAAATAAGTGCTTAGTGTTCGAGACTCCCAAGCACTTTTCAAGAGTGCTTAGTGCTTAGAACTCGAGAGCAGTTTTTGGCAGTGCTCGTCACAGCTCTGTTTAAGAACTACAGGTGCTTCAATATCATCTGCCTCACGACGATTACATCAAACGTCTGAAACAAGCAACTGCCAAATTATTCAAGTTCAGGGTCACCCTGTATATTTCAACATCTCTTCATTTTTTGTGATGATTAAAACATGGCAAAATTATAATAGTCATTCAAATTTTATTAAAAATCGTAGTCAAAAACTTTGAAATCCTACAGAAGATGTTCAAAATGTTGTTTGTTTTCAAAAATGAATTTTTCGAATCTTTTCAAAAGATTTCTAGTACATGCGGCCCTGATCATTGGTGTTACAGATCTACAAGCATCGCTAATTCTCCTTCTTAACTCGGCAGGAATGCATTACCATCTTTGATATATCTCCAAAGAAAGTAATCTAATGGTGTCAGGTCTGGAGGTCTTGAAGGCCAATCCAGCGTACGGGAAAGATCCTGCCTAGATAATCTCTAACTCTGTGGTCAAAATGTGGAGCTGCACGATCTTGTTGCCACCACATTAATTTCTTTCATTTAATGGTATTTATGTCTCCGATTGCATCTGGAAGTATGTCCTGCAAAAAATTCTAATGTGCCTTCATGATAGAATGTATTCTGGACAGACAATAAAAGACTCAAGTATTGGCGTAGTCTACCGGGCCTAGCCCATTCCAAAGCATTTATTGCTTGCACAAGGAAAAAACAGGACTCCGACAAACTGCTAGAACTCAGTAGAGCACATATCAGAGTTATAGTAGGTTTGCTCACTGGCCACTGCAAATTCAAAATCGGACTTGCACAAGATGCATTGAGGAGAATGAAACGGCTAAACACATTTTTCAGCAGGCCAGTAATGGCAATTATGTCGATTAACCATTCTGTTATCATAAAATCTCGATTCGTCACTACAAAAAATTTTATTCAAAAAAGACCATCATGTCCACAATAAATAAACATCGTCGATCAAAATCTCGAGGAAATAAACCCTGTTTGTACTAAGTGTATCTTGAAAGGGTGATATATGTGATTTTTATTATTCTGTGCCTAGTAGTTTCCCAGTCGGAAGAGAACCTTTGCGTAGCTGTTGTTCCACATGATCTGAACGTGTCTTTTTCTGGGGTTCCGTGATTAGGATAACGAACCATATATAAATCTATTTCACATTCACAATAAATGAGCTGCATATTAACATACTCACTACTAGTAAAAAGGGGAGGCATTTTGAATTTTCATTACCGTCAAACAAATCAATACGTCTTACAGAGCCTGCTATGGATGAGGAGATCATGGAATGGCAAAAAGGGTGCATAGGGGCCTACTTGTCTGGCTGCAACCTTGAATTAAAGGAAAATTTTTGATATCTAGGGGGTGTAACTGATGACTTTCACATATCTATATTGAAATATCCTTCTACTGCAGAGTTGTCAACTAGGTTAGGTTTGAAATGAGCTGGTCTACTCGGCACTCCAGTGCGACATCAAGAAAGTTCGCCATTTCATTGCCCTCCATACCGGAGAGGCCAGGAACTCACACCAGAGACAGACTGTTGAGTCTTTCAATTGAGAAGAGTCTTCTCTGGCAGTTTGATACCAGCTCAGACGTTGATCGATATGAGCCAAGTTCTTTTAAATCCGCTTGACTGTCCGAGAAAATTTTGATTGATCTACACATAGAACGATGGCGTGGATTTCCTGCTGGAATGCTGTCGCATATAATCATAGACACGTTGATGTTTCTGTTTCTGTATACGACACCTACACCAGAACTTGAGGATATTTTTGAACCATCTGTGAAGCAACAGTAATCTGCTTGTAGTAGTTCCTCTCCTTGGAGGACCCAGTTTTCGGGACTAGAATGGTATAAGGCAGGAAAAAATTTACTGTCGGAGGCATTGAAGCTTAGATAAATTTCCTGTTACTCCCAACTGACCTGAAGGCAATGAAATTGGATATTTAATTTAGCGTGTTTATTTAAGGTAGAGTCGGACGAATAGTACAAAGAACAGAATGCTTTGTGCAATGTATTCGGTCATGTCGGGTCGGATGTACGATGCTCAATAAAACGAATTTTTTTAGAGATCAGACAGCCGTTCCTTCTGGGCTCGAATTATGCGAAGCCATTGAGCAAAACGGATAACTTGCTGAGGAAACCGCGTGGGTGGACTCGGGAGACAGATGCCGATTTGCTGCACTATTCTCTGAGGAAGGGGACCATCTTCTTAGGAAAGCGTTCCTTCTGGGCACGAGTTCTAGACAACGTTTCATCTAGGCACGAGTTCTGCAAGCGTAGGTGGACTCGTGAGAAGTGGAGTATGATGGGCCATTGACCACATTTAATTATTATGGACATTTTGGGTTTTGACGATAGTACTTAATATACCGTTTTGGTGGGCCACATCCTTCACTAATTTACATTCCACGTTTGGTGTAGTCTTTGATTTTTTGGGAACTCCCACCATTGGAGATCAGTCCTTATCACGAAGGTATTTCATTTTTGCTGATATAATTCAAGAAGGCATATCCACATAGGTACAGCACCGTAGGATATGGTCACAAATTCAACTTCATGTCCTGGATTACAACAAGGTTAGATTGTCCCACTTTCAAATTCGATCATTCAACGTATTGAAAGTCAAGATTAATTGCTAGTAGTACCAACCTCTTCAAGTTTACAAAAACTGAGAATTCCATGTTAATATTTTTTATCAAGAGTGATCTCTAGATATTTCACCTAAGCTGAAAATGGAATAACCTTGCCATTGAAAAAAGTGGAGTTATTAGGTCTTCCAGATTTCTTTTCCTGGTAAAGGGTATTATGACAGCTTTGCTGGGGTTGACAGACATATGTTTCCTCTGGCACCAACTGAAAAAGTCGTCCAACATTCTTTGGAGGATATTAGAGGCTACCCTTCCCGACGTGGTCTTTGCCAGAATAAAAAGGTCGTCTCGAGGAAATTGAGCAGGTTGTCCATAAGGGGAGAAAGTACTCAACCTTGTGGGCATTCCTTGGAGACCCTGAACCCAATGATTTCATTTCGAAGAGATAGAGTAGCAGTCTGGTTCATGAGCATGGCTCAGATCCAGCCTGATATGGCTGATTCTAGAGTTTGGTAGTGCGTTTTCATATGCTCCTTCAGTATCAAAAAATATGGCCACCGCAATCATCTTGGTATTGTTGTCAATTATCTAGTCCTAGTACTGAGAAAGCGATTCCCCTTGACAGATGTGAGCACTACATCATATGTAAAATTCAGCTAAATCGACCATGGCCAATTTCACAAAAACGCGGTATCCCTCCTTTACAGTTTCTTCCAAAACAAATAAGTTATTCAACCGTGCCTAATCTCGTTGACACCCGGTATAACGCTACTGACCTGTCATGTGGCGCTGCGCCGGAGATATTCTTAGATTTTTTACAACTGTAAATGTATACGGATAGATGGATCGCCTTAAGCGTCCCACATAAGCAGATGATGCAGTTTTGAATATAAAATGTTTGTAACGCCTCCTCGAATACTTTTTTGTGAATTCACAACACAAAGGTGTCGAGGATGTAGTTTATATGGCGTTGTATGACAAACGATGAATAACGGGAATTATGTAAGTTGGTGCATTTGAATAATCTTTCTGTCTTGGCCTACACTGCGAATCGATTTGTTTTGATTCCAGTTGCCAGATCGTTTTGGCTGGACTATAAGAGTTTTGAGATGAGTCAGAATTTTTTTCAGCCTCATCTGAAGTGGACTGATGCCTTTCAATCCGCCTATCAAACTACATTCATCAAACAAAAAGTTGATAATTCTCAACCTATCGACTTGTTCAGATAGGTACGTACTGAGTGAGCTTTGAATGAAACGTATTGCCAAAAGTCCATATTGGTAAGGTGAGGTTATCGAATGTACTAAGTAGAAAAGTCTACTGTAATTCACCATTTCAAAATGTTAGGCAGATATGAATATCTGTCGGATCACTACTCTTACTTATTGGGGACACTCGAGACATTTTCCATATGTCATGAATTGTATTGGATTCAACCGCTCAAGTGAATGAATATATTAGCGGATTAAAGAATACTCTGAAGCAATCCTTCGCAGAAAAAAGGTCCAGAAGTCAATATATTTTTTGATTTGTTCGAAGCAGAAATCATCTCAGACTCGGTCATACTGAGAAATGATATAGGAAGTATAATGATTACTAGAAGAATAACCTTCGCTGAACTTATATAAATAGAATGATCAGAAAACACTGCGAAAAAAACAAAAAAAATACATTGATATTATTCTGAGAAGCAAAAGTGATGTCCTGACAAAATACTACACTATCCTTGAAGGATTAATAATTTGTTACATGGACAAATGACTACATTGAGGAGTTATTTTCTTGTATTGAATGTACATAATTGTTGTAGATGCATAGTATTTGTTGTTTCGTCAAGCTTCACAGTCCTTTAAACTCCTGGTCATATTACACATTACCAGTTTTTTCAATATTGTTATGATTTGCTTCAAGTTTTATATCACAGATGATCTCAGACGTGCACCATCGTGGATAATGTTCGGATGTTTTGTGCTTAGAGACATAGTTATCTAAGTTCTATAGAGGGAATCATAAAATTTTTTGGTTGACAAATTCACGCATTTCATACGGTATAGTACAGGCCAGATCAATAACATACAAGAAGAGTACTGGTCCTAGTACCGAGCCCCGTGGTACACCATGCCTGACAAGGCCAGTATTTGACAGGGTATGAGTTCTCACAACTTGGGCCTGATATGATTCGATCCAGTTAAGACTTTTATTTCTGAACCCAGAGTGCTGGAGTTTGCGCAGCAGTATTGCGTGTTTCACATGCACAATCGAAAACTTTGGGTATATGAATTTGAGTCAGAATAATGAGAGAAACATTTTTTGTGAAATACAGTGGGTACAATTAAAATTACAGAGTTGGCATCAATCCCTGATAAATATGAAGTGTCACAATATCCTCAATGTTTTGGCCATTGTCTCTACAATTGTCAGAATGATGTAACCTTTGTGTTAACTCTTGGAGATGTGCCCTTTGGTTACTTGAAATCTGTTATCCAAAAACTAATTTCAACACGACAATAATCAATGATCATGGTATACAGAATGTTTAAGGACTTTCTCTTGGGAATGTTAGATCAGGTTGAAATATGACCAGTACTTTAGATAAATTTTTTTTCCAATACTAAGTTACGGACCCTTGAAGTTAAATAATGTAAAATGTTTTTCTTTCATAACTTTTCGAGTGAATATTTGCCATCAGGAACGGTCTGTCCCCGATGGTCCACACCTTAAAACATTGAAATGACTGAGACTTTTCAATACTTTTGAAGGCATCATATTTTTTTGGTAAAACTCTATGTACTGCAATTCGAAGAGATGTTTTGAAGAAGACTTCCTGTTTTTCTCTGGAGTGGAGTGGAGTGGAGTGGAGTGGAGTGGAGTGGAGTGGAGTGGAGTGGAGTGGAGTGGAGTGGAGTGGAGTGGAGTGGAGTGGAGTGGAGTGGAGTGGAGTGGAGTGGAGTGGAGTGGAGTGGAGTGGAGTGGAGTGGAGTGGAGTGGAGTGGAGTGGAGTGGAGTGGAGTGGAGTGGAGTGGAGTGGAGTGGAGTGGAGTGGAGTGGAGTGGAGTGGAGTGGAGTGGAGTGGAGTGGAGTGGAGTGGAGTGGAGTGGAGTGGAGTGGAGTGGAGTGGAGTGGAGTGGAGTGGAGTGGAGTGGAGTGGAGTGGAGTGGAGTGGAGTGGAGTGGAGTGGAGTGGAGTGGAGTGGAGTGGAGTGGAGTGGAGTGGAGTGGAGTGGAGTGGAGTGGAGTGGAGTGGAGTGGAGTGGAGTGGAGTGGAGTGGAGTGGAGTGGAGTGGAGTGGAGTGGAGTGGAGTGGAGTGGAGTGGAGTGGAGTGGAGTGGAGTGGAGTGGAGTGGAGTGGAGTGGAGTGGAGTGGAGTGGAGTGGAGTGGAGTGGAGTGGAGTGGAGTGGAGTGGAGTGGAGTGGAGTGGAGTGGAGTGGAGTGGAGTGGAGTGGAGTGGAGTGGAGTGGAGTGGAGTGGAGTGGAGTGGAGTGGAGTGGAGTGGAGTGGAGTGGAGTGGAGTGGAGTGGAGTGGAGTGGAGTGGAGTGGAGTGGAGTGGAGTGGAGTGGAGTGGAGTGGAGTGGAGTGGAGTGGAGTGGAGTGGAGTGGAGTGGAGTGCGAGATAGTGGATAGAGTTACCCCATAAAATTATGCTGCAACTCAGATGATAGTGAAACAGCGAAAAGTATGTCATTCTTAGGATGTTTGCATCAACAGTGTTCCGTAATTGTCTAAAATTTGGTTTGACAACTTCCTACATGGTATGTCAATGTGTTCAGCCCATTTGAGTTTGCTGTCTAGGCCGATAACCAGTTTCACTGGTATGTCTATTGAAAGGAGCATATTAGTAGAAAATATGATAGATTGCGTTTTGGTGTCATTTTGAATGAGGTTATTGGGGGGTTAGCCAATATATGTTTATTCACTAAAATTCTCCCTTACTGAGTTACAGATCTTCGAAGTAATGAAATGTGAAGTGAATATTGGACTATTGACTAAACAAATGATACATTTAGTGATTTTCCTCGTATTCCAGTATTTTCGACGACCTCCAACAGGTGTGGGTGTGAATGTGTGTGCCGAAGGCCTTTCCTCAATCCAGAAATACATAGAGTGTTGATTTACTTTCATCTAATAGTTTTTAAATTGTTCCAGTTATTGCATAAATAGCATCGTTACTCGATAGTCCTTCTAGGAATCCAAATAGGGATATCGATATTATATTATATCTAGTTTACAAAACATTTCGTGAAAGCTGTATAAGATTGCTCTATAATTGAAAATTGTATTCTTTGGCATGTTTCTGTGATGGTATTATTATTGCTTTTTTTGAAAAATGATAGGCAATTTCCTTTTTTGAATATTTCATTCATAAGACTGACTCAAAGAGTCCTAAATCATCAGCTAGTGCTTTAACTGTTTCCGTTCCAATACCATCGATTCCCGGAGCTATATTTTGGAAGATTTTAATATGTAAATAATTTTTTTCTCATCAACAGGTGCTAGATAGAATGAATTCTGTAGCGTTTTCATCTTTGGGTATAAGGATTTCCTACGCATTTGTTCCACCTACATTTGAATAATAATTATTGGAATCCTCTGAAATGAGTTCTCTTTCTTTTAATAGTTATCCATCATCGAAGATTATTTCTCTTATTTCTTCGTTCGAGTCCACATACCAGTACTTTTATTCAGGAAATTTGTCCCTGAAACCTTGATATGTTGAAAAATACCTATTGAAAAAATTTGGCATTTTAAAGTTCTGAGAAGTGGACCTACGGGGGCACTCCGTTTCTGACTTTGTAAGAAAAAAACTGACTCATGCATGGCAACTCATCGAATGAATTCATTTGTTCAGTCGATAACCCAAACTTGGTTGATTTTCAATACGCACTTGAAGAGTCATAAAAAAAATCATTTTATAACTTCGAGAGGCAGTAACTTTTCAATGAAGGACTTTTGGGAAAAAAGTTATATGAAATATTTGTGATATTTGCACCTCATCTATATATTCCCAAAAGGCATCGAGGAGGTAGGTCGTAGGTAACCCTGTATAGCGATCTAGCCTCGCGTATACGTTATTTAGAATATCAACCATGTAGTTATCTTAAGAATTCGTGAGGAACACAATTATATGACTAGAAAGTTATTATAAAAATATTTTCGATAACGTTCGAGAAAACCATAGATAGGTCCAGCTGGTCGCGAAAAATCCTGCATCTCTGCGTTCCACCCTGCAGAAAAGCATTCCGAATCAAATTTTCCCCGCGCATTTTCACGCAAGACAAGCGAACGAGGATTAAAATAAAATATTCTCTACTAAAAATAAGATAAGACATCGACACGTGGATAACCTAGAATCTAGTGAAAGTGGCCCACCAGCTAATACTGCCGGCTCAGGATCGTAGAACTTTGGGTCTAGTACCACGCAGGACTGGTTATACATCTAATGGCGTACACAAACACGGAGATTTATTTAGTACCGGGTGGGTCGGAACGACTTCGGGCACCTGCGAAGGTTCAGCGGCAGATGCAACATGCTAATGAGAATTTAAAGATACAAGCAAAAAGACCATCGATGGATTTTTTTTCACGTTTCTTTAAATGTCTTAGGAGGGTATGATAACTCGAAAAAATTTATGGAGTTTGTGTGACATGGCCTCATAATAATTTTAGTTTTATGTTCAACCAGAGCTTGATACAACTCGTATTCTCGTCCCTTCACGAGAACAAATATCACAGACCAGTCTTCCACAATCGCCATAATGAAGAAAAAACTATAGAAGGATGGAACAACCTCAAATGAAAAACCATGAAAAAATACATACAAAAAAATACTGCAGTTTACCGACAAGAGTTCCAGAAAATTATTAGAGATAAAAAAAATTATGAAGCTATGTTATATAGCAATGATGTACGTAATGTTCTGATATTTACTTTATCCAAGAACAATATTTTTATTTATTTTTTCCGCTGACAATGGGGTATAGATAGTATAACATTGAGGCAAGGCGCACTTTGGGACACACGCGACGCAGCCCATGCAACACAGCGCAGTGCATGCAGCACATGACTAATTGATAATGAGCGCATATTGCGAAACAGTGTTGTGAGTTGTGGGAGAACTTTGTGTTGTGTTTCTCAAAATGCTAGAGCTAGATTTGAGTTCCGAATCAGACTCCGATGGAACATTTGAAAATAAAGTTTACCTTTACTGTTTAACAAAAAGAAAAAAGTCATGTCATAGAAGCAACTATCCTAAAAAAAGAAAAACGCATGGTGAATTTTGCTTACTAAATGACTTGTCAGAGTCTTAGTTTACGAATTATCTGCGATTAAATAGAGAGCAGTTTGATGAGGTTCACAACCTACTACAGAATACAAGAAGAAAGCATCACTAGAAAAAAGGCTTTAGTATTTACTATTGGCTGTTTGAGTACTTGAATATTATTGCAACGACGGAGCTCTCATCCAACCAATATTATGTTGTTCGATATTTTCCATATTCAATATTCAAAACCGATATTACGAGTATACTTGTTGTGCTATAGAGACCACATATCTTTCTCAAATATTTATTCATGAAATAGATAGTGAATTTCAAATTAATGTTTAACTCAACTTTGTCTCCTTTTTTTACTCGGTCATATTCTGTTTCCTTATTGAATGAACATAAATATACTTATTACTTTTTTTTCTAAAACTGTCAAAAAAGTCCATATTTTTTGTGGTTTATAAATTGAAAGTGACGAAGAGTGAACATTGAAAATCGTGGATAGTGCAAATGGTTTCTATGCAAACAGCGCAAAGAAAAGGGCATTCGTAGCTTCTCTGACTATTACTTTTAAGTACTATTATGTACTTATCGTCTGCTAATTGCAGTTCACGAGCAATATTATTCCATATTTCATCTCTCAGTTTAGATTTCATATAGCCTGTATTCCTTGTATCATACAAAATTTTATGTTTTCTTACGGCTTCAAATACTTTTTCCTCCATATTTGACGAATGCACGCACACGAAATTCTGTCTCGACTAGTGCGCGGCACACGCTTGTTTCGGCACATTCGTGTGTTGCCCTGCGCTGTCTCAATATGCGCATGTACATGAACACCCGTAGAGTAGAAAACCGTGCCCTGCGCTGTGTTGCATGGGCTGCGTCACGTGTGTCTCAATATGCGCCCGGCCTGACACCCTATATAAATTGAAGCCTAAGTCAATCTTAAGGAATCGTTGAGCAACATTCACACACATAAATTTGTTTTATGGCCTCTTTAGGTAGAAACGAACAATTTTTTCTTATTTTTTTTTCAAAATTAAGGACTTATTGGGTGAAACAGTCTAAAAACCTTGTTGTTGTTAAAGAAATCATATTTTTATTCTGAGTAACACAAGAATAATATAATGTAGGAACAGTATTATCAAAAACTGGAACTTAAACTAGGAATTGCATCTTACAAACATACAAACTAAATTTTGGTACGTGACTTTGGCAAGGTAACATTATTGAACTAAAAAATTTTGGTAACTCCACTAATTTGTGGCACTTTCAAACAATGCATTTCTCTGTTTATCGCCGGTTCGTCAATAATTGCAACTACTTCATTTAATAATACCAGCTCTGTATACAAACCATTTTTACGTAGAAAGTTAACCTCAATGTCGCCATCCTTTACTTCTACAACCTTTCCTATGTAATGAATAATATCTTTTTTCCACAGGATATTTAATAACCACCCAATTCCCAACGTTTTTAACGTCAGCATGGGTACTTCTTTGACTGTTGTTTCCTTTAGCCTCAATTACCCCATTTTCTCCTTCTTCAATTATCTCATTCTCTACTGGTTCATTTTCTGCAGCGATCGAATCTTCATAATCTTCCGGCTCATTGTCACTGTTATCATCATAAATTACCTCACTTCCTGACGAACTGGAGCTAGGTTCTTGTGATTCATTTGCCTTTCTTTCCTTTTTTTGTTTGCAATGGTTGCTTTTTCTTTTGCTCTTTTTTAGATTGCTTTTCTTCTTCCTTTTCACGAAGTCTTTTCAAAACATTTTTGTCTGTTAGGCTTTAAGCAAATTTTCTGTTTACTCTGTTTTTCTTCATAACGTTCGATCTTTTTGTGTGTTTTCAGTCCTTAGGACTGACAAAATTGAATTTGCAAATCTTGTTTCAACACCTTCTGGTATAGAAGAACAGGGTATCTATTCTGACAAGATTTTGAGCCACTCGTCTACTTATTTCTTTGAACCATCTTTTTTTGAACATCATGCACCAATCAATACCTGGCTTTCCATTGCGGAACGTTTTGGGTCGATCAAGTTTTTGCACATAGTCTTGCACACATCTTTGGAGTTGTAGTCGGTCGAATCCATAGCCCCATTCGCCAAGCTTAACTAACGTATGCACCAACATTTTCTCTTCTTCATAGGTTAAAACTGTGAAACTGTCCAACAGCTTTACACTTGAATTCTTTAAAATGCTTCAATAAGGCAGCAGGCACACTGAGCAACCATGACCGACCGTCCGCGACCGTCCAACTACGACCAAAATTTCCAAAACGTGTATTCTTATTGGATAACTCACACTGAATAATCGTCTTCAACCGGTTTTCGAAGACCATGTTAAAAATTGCAATCTGCTGAAGGTCGATAAGTGCGAGTTTGAAAGTTTTTATTGATCCCTTTTAATTTTTGGTCGTTGCTGGACGGTCGCAGACGGTCGATGCTGGACGGTCGCGGACGGTCGATGCTGGTCGGTCAGTGTAATTCCAAGCTAAAGTTCTTAAATTAATTTTCATAAAAAAATGTTTAGTTTTACAAAATCACTAACTGATACAAAAACTGATTTGTAATATTAAAAGTAGAGCTTAAATTACCTTTAGCACCAAAACTTCGGGCCTGTTGACTCAAAATTCACAAAGTTTTCTATGCAAATATTGGGAGCACGTTAACCATGATGCGGAGCATGCGCACTACGTCTATACAAAGCCGTCGGTTTGTAATAGAGCACCATAAGGAGAAAATAGTATGGCTTACAATGTAGTCACATTTTTTATTAGATTTAGAAATTGTGTCAACCGAGCTCATCCAAGTTAGGAATTTTAACAAAAAGAAACCGTGAATAACCAATGGACGAGTTGCTTCAATAAAAAAGAGGGATTATAATAATAATAATAAAGAAGATTACAAGAAAAACAATAAACAAAAATAAACTAACACAATGGATGCGAATCTGAATATGAAAATGGTGAAATAGTAAAACACAATCAATTTCAAAATACACGTTACGACATACAAAAACTCTTTTGGTATGAAAAGACGTAATAAATATAAATTCGAGTAAAACAGTGGTAAAATAGTAAAATATGTAAAAATATTAAAACAGTGAGATACAGTCAAATGCGAACACAAAATATAATAAAAAAATAAATAAATAAAAAAAATATTTATACGTATTCAAACCTATACGTAAAGGGAGCTTGTATGGAATAATGAATTACAATTATTGAAATAGAGTTAGAGATTTGGTGGAGGTGAATCTCAGCTAATCAACGGTAATTCATTTATTTCTACCAAATCAGCAATAACATGTCGTGTTTGTGTGTGAATGAATGCTTTCATTTTGTTTTCAAATACTGGTAAATTGTTGATTTTCTGTAGTTGCTGAGGAATGATGTTATACATTTGCGGAATTAAATGGTGATGTATGTGTTGAGTGTGGTGAGAATGACTGGAAAAGTTGGATTTTTTTAATAAAATACCTTATGTTTATATTATAATAAAACATTTGACGAATATCAAAAACACTAGCTTCGGAAAATAATTCATTCGATGAATATTTAACTTCTTCAAACATTATAAGGTTTAGGAATCTTTTTTGTAAATTTTCCAGATGGCTAAGATGTGTTTTTAGTTGTCCTTCCCAAATGTTAATATTATATCGAAGGTAACTTTCCACCAAAGCGTGGTAAGTATAGCACTTTTAGTTGGGGAAATGATAGTATATCTCCCAGATATTTGAATGTATACATCATAAAACGTAATTTTTTACAGGGATACATTGGAAAATCACTTATTAACGTTTTGTACTTTAGATAAACTCCTATAGTCTTATCAATATGGTTAAATGCAAAATGAAAGCACAGAAACAGCTCTGTATGATATCAC
This sequence comes from Chrysolina americana, assembly GCA_958502065.1. NCBI lineage: Eukaryota > Metazoa > Arthropoda > Insecta > Coleoptera > Chrysomelidae > Chrysolina > Chrysolina americana. The sequence goes on along the minus strand of OY293421.1, from coordinate 8,468,289 downwards.
CAAACATATAATAACAGCCCTAGATAACAATCTACAAATTGGATTATTCATCGACTTCTTCAGAACTTTTGTCATAACCTACTCTGAAAATGGAACGTTACGGAGGCCGTGGAATTGCTCTAAATATAGAAAAATCTTATCTCCAGGGTAGGTCACAAAAAGTATTAATTCAGAGTGTACAAAGTGAGTCCTCAGAAATTATTCAAGGTGTTCCATAAGGATCCATTCTCGGACCGCTGCTCCTTTAAATCTACTCCAATGCTTTGCTGAATTATTTTCTTAATGTTTCAAAAGTACATATAGTTGCATATGCAGATGATAGGTACTAACTTCCGTATCACTGAGCAAAACGCTGAAAGATCCACTGAAATAACTGAGATCATCTACGGAAAAGTTATCACATAAGCTGAGAAAAATCACTTATCTTTCAGTATCAGAGAAACAGCACAAATAAAATTCACTATGCGCACCACTGCCGAGACATTTAGAATATGGGCCGCGATGGTTGTGTGGTAGAGCGCTCGCCTTACACGCATAAGGTCGTGGGTTCAAAGCCCAGCACGGCCATCGGTCCCGGATCTTTTCCTTGCTCGTACAAGCTCCTAGGAGCTTCTGAGGGGTTTGCTCTTTCTGGAAACCTGGAAGATTTGTTAAAAAAATAAAAAAAAAATATATACGAAGATAGACTTACTTGGAGTCCTCAATAATGATACAATGCGACAAACTTCGTAAAAATTGTGATGCACTGAGATTCATGTCAAATCACTGCAGAAAGGAAGTTCTGTTGAATCTGTATCATGCAACTATTGGCTCTCACCTTCATTTTGGACTCATAAGCGATGCAAAAAGATATAAATTTTAGTCAGATACTTCTTGAGCTGCACGTAATGCTAAACGTAAAATCTTACAAGAACAACTCGAGAAAAGAAAATGTAATGCATCGGTTCTTAATAAATCTGAAGTATTTGCAATGGCTAGATTATATGACGAAAATGAACCGGAAGGACTTCCACCTTTTGGCGTTTGAATGAGTTTGGCGTGAAGGAGAAGCAGCTTACTTCAAGCCACTCATATCTTATCTAAAATTGAAAATAACGGAAAAGAAACTGGACGTATCAAGTACAATCCTCTATAAAATAACAGGACACAGCAGCATTTTATCATCAATAAAACCTTACTTACAAGTTGACGAAAAGTATCATTCCAGCATTATTCAATCAATTCGCTTTGAAAAAGAAAAAACCCCAACATCTACTTCAGAAACGATAAGCTGTGGCACTCGCAGCGACATCACTGTTTCTAGTGCGCATTTCATTAACAGCGTTTTTAATAGTTGTAGCCTTGAAATAAATAAGGGGCTAAGTGCCAAAAATTCAAAAACTGGTTTTATTGCTTTAAAGTGGCCTATGTGCCATCGCCATTAACGTAAATAACGGGCTATGCAAAAATGCACCGGCAAATGATTTAATTTTTCATCGATAGGCGAGGCATGTGTCAACTTTTGAGTTCGAATTAGTAAATAACGGGCTAAGTGCCAATTTCTCTATATCCGTCAATTCGTGTGAGCGTGGACGTTGTGATAGTTAAAAGGTTGGCGGTTAAAGAAGTTTAGTCTATTATTGCTGTTAAAAAATGGAGAATAATGTTATACCAAAGCAAAGACGTAAAAAAGGTGAGGGCAGCCTACATAAAGAAAGACAGATTAGAAGAAGTGGTGGTGAAAGCTACGTGAATACCAGAAATACTAAGGTGCAAGCTAAGGAAGAACCGAGTGGCGAGGTAAATTTGCTTAACTTTATGGTTATCATTTTGTATAGGTGAAATGCTTGTTAACTTTCAGGTTATATGCAAATGTAAATTCGAATGTAAAAATATTCCTCATCAGCAAAAAATAGCCGTATTCAGGGAGTTTTACAAACTTGAGGATAATGTTAAACAAAATTCGTATTTGATGGGACTTATTAGTGTTTCTGGTGTAAAACGAAGGAGACATGGGAACTATGACAATTTTGCCGATAGTAGAAGACAGGCAACCGTGTACTTTACACTACCGAATGGAAAAGGTGAAAGTGAAAGGTGGAAAGTGGAGAGCTGACTTTTACCGAGAAAAGGGGTAATAAGAAAACGCATAGGAAGTTCTCCAAAGATGATGAAACCTTAATCATTAACCATGTTAATTCGTTTCCCAAAGAAAAAAGTCACTATACTAGAGCTAAAAGTGACAAAGAGTACTTGAGTCAGGATTTAAATATAAGCCGTTTGTTTCGAACATTTCAGGGGAAATATCCAGATTCACACAGTAGTTACCGCTATTTTCACGAAACTTTCAAGAGATGTTTTCCAAACATAAGCTTCCATCATCCACGTACTGATACATGTGGCACTTGTGATCTTCTGCAAAATCAAATACGATCTAATCCTAATAATACCGAAGCAAAAACTAAACTAGAACTACACCATCGAAGAGCTGAAAAGGCAAGAGAAGTAATGAAGATGGATCATCAGGGGTCACAAAATCCGACCTGTGAAAATATCACGATTTCTATAGATCTCGAGCAAGTTCTTTCTCTTCCTGCCCTGACACATGGTGAGATGTTTTACTTGAGGCAACTTTCGTGCTACAATCTGGGCATCCACGTTGGAGATAACAATAAAGGCTACATGTTTTTATGGCACGAAGGGGTAACAGGAAGAGGCGGGAATGAAATAGCTCCATGTCTGTACAAGGCTGTTAGATGCCACATATTTGATAAAAAAAAATTACCGATATGGAGCGACAACTGCACCGGACAAAACAAAAATCAAATGATACTGTTTCTGTGCATTTATTTGGTGACAAAAGGATATTTTGACGATGTCCATCAGAAATACTTGGTTTCCAGCCATTCCTTCCTCAGCTGTGACAGAGATTTTGCCCAAATTGAGAAAAGGAAACGCGTGGAGAAATGTGAAGTTCCAATGGACTTGGTAAAGCTAATGTTAGTGCTACTCCAAAAAATCCATTCATTGTCACGATTATGCAGACCGAAGACTTTTTTGACTTCAAACAGACTGCCAAAATGAGGCTGATTTCTAAAGATTTACAAATTTCTAAAGCAAAAGGATTCATTGAGACTAGGACGCATTCAGACTCGTCAGACTTTAAACGATTTAGAACGAGGGTTTTCAAAAAAAATGTTTTAGAAGATACTATTCGAAATAGTACTTTGCCACCATTGGAATGTAAAAGCAAAATAAGCAATGAGAAGAAAGAAAACTTAAATAAATCTATTCCTTATGTGAAAGAAGAAAATCAAGGATTTTTTGGAGAAATTGTTCGTTTATAAAAGATAGATCGACCTGTTTTTTTATATTTTTGTATGTTCACAAATAAAAAATCAAGAAAAACGATGTTTTATTTTCCTCTTAAACCTTTTCATATCCTGGCTTTAGCTCATGATAAAATAAACATTGGTATGGTACGTAGCCCACTATAAGAAAAAAGAATAATGGCACTTAGCACCTTCTAAGAATATCAAAGTTGTTTGAATTTTCTCTCTTGAACCAGAGTACCTATATGAAAAATCTGTTTGAATTTTTGTTTCTACCATAATTGAGTTCATGTAAAAAATTGGAAATATTTCTAAATGAAATATGTGATGTTTTATAAAGTTTATATCAAATAACTCGAAAGAAATTTTTTGGCACTTAGCCCCTTATTCATTTCAAGGCTACAGTTGTGCATTCAAATAAAAATGGGTTTATTTTCAATATTTTATACAGAGTTTGCATTTATATGTTTCTGAACTTATTAATCATTAAATTGTCCTGCCAAATTACACTAGATGTTTGTATTTCATCGGGTGGATTTGGGGTGCTCAATGAAGAACTGTTGCCTAGCAATTTGACTTTCAAACTAAAACCGCTTCACCTTTGGTGTCGTCTAATTGCTAAGCAACAATTCGTCATTAAAAACCCAAATTCACCCGATAAAATACAAACCTCTCGTTCAATTATAAGTGAAAAAATCTCCCGAAAATACTTGTTCACAAGAGTCTTTTTGTAGGATCGTCACAGCAGCCATAGATAAAACACTCGGCGATGATGATTTCCAATGGAAAATTTTCGGCCCAAACGCGCTTATATCGAGGTCACGAAAGGGTTATAATAAATCTTCAAATTTTACCCATGAATAATGATGTTGTTTATCTAAAACATTGTTTTAAAATTTATTATGTTTTTTCGAGCGATTGATACTGGATGATATTTTGAAAACAAAAATAGTTGGTTACCATAGCATCAGTGGAAATGGAGTGTTATATATAATTAATTTTTTCACTTATGTGTGTTTTGATAGAAATGATGAGATGGGATTTCGATTTTTACTTTGTGTAAAGGTTAGGTAAGGTTAGGTGAGATAATTTCTCAATAATTGTTAATATCACATTTCAATAATTCATGATTATAAAAATCTGATTTTCATTGAAAATAATAACCTTCTCACATCTAGCATAAACATTTTGGAATGTTTTTGTTTTGTGTCTTGATTTTTTATTTGATCCTGCTAATCTTTCAAAATACAGTGTGTCCGAGTTTTCATGAAAAACCGTTGTTTTTGTTGTTCAAAATATCATTCGTTATATCGCTGAATGAACTAGGCATTTGCAAGGAACTATCAAAACAATCAAAACTGTGCTTGATGTTCAGAAAATAATTTTTTCATCAAAAAAGCATTGAGGATGTATATCAATCTAGTCTTATTGAATATAAACAGCTAGATGAAATTGAAAATTAAAAGTTATTACACTTTCAAAGTTATTAAGAATTAAATGAAATCAATAATTAAGTCAAGATTCAAGTAATTGTTAAATTTTAAACTAGATTTAAAATGGCCTATATATATATATTGTTTGCTCGTAGTATTCCTGCAGGTCATAGTTCGCATTTGTAATTAGAAGATTTTTTACTTCTCCTCTGAAGTTCTTGAATTTTTTTTATACATTCTATATGTTCGGGCAAATTGTTGAATATTTTCATATTCTCATATATCGATGAGCCTAACTGTTGTCAAACGCTCACTCGTCCATTCACTTGTCCAAAGAAAATATGAAGGAAAATATTTCCACATACCAACGCCACTGGTTTACGAAAATCAAGAATTATAACTTCAAATTATCACGTTGATAAACCTTGATTGGTGTACCAAGTTTGAAATTTTTTGCTTCAGGAATTTTGGAGAAAAAAAATAAATCTAATTTTTTTTCTACTTTTAACACCCTTTATCTCAGAGGGAATGCGTTTTAGGACATACCTCGATGGGAACTTTTCACCTAGAAATGAGGCGAGGAATCTGTAGTCGGAGTTTGTCGATCTTATTCTGACTCACCCTGTATATACATCTATTGGTATCTTTCGCAGATTTATGTTTAGTGGGGAGGTGTAGAATGATTATCGTAAATAGACGTAGAATTACTTAGAATACTTATTCAGGTAAAAAAAAAATCATGATTCGTTTTTTCATTTCATTCCCATACGCAGAGGTATTCATTAAAATAAGGATCAATCACTTGTTTGATGAAGAGGGGGAGATGAGAGCATTTTTAACCAGCTTTTCAACGAGGTAGCTTTCTATTGAAAGCATTTGAATGCGGGAGGCTGTGAATCAGAGAGTTGGATGGAAATAAAGTGTGGGTGATGGGAAGTATTATTTCTTTATACGTTTCAGTTTACTTTTCATATTATACTAATTTGTTCAAGATATATAACATTTGTAAGCATTTAAATGGTCACCATTTACATGAAAACTTGGACTTGGATAGGCGATCATATAAATCCTCAGGAAGACGCATACTTTTTCAAAAAATTGAAAATGGGTCGTATGCATAAGCCTTGAGCAAATGCTTTTACCCGGATTTCCTGAAACAGAGCTATTCATTTTGATGAGAGAGACAAATAAACCTAAAGTTTATACGCATTTGCTAGCTTTTATGAATATATAAAGCAGTTTGTTTTTTAGTTTTAACGAAGCGAATGAAAATCAAATCGATTATGGTACCTATCTATATTTATGTATTTCTATGAAACATAATTTCGAATGGAGAGACTCATGAGCTGAAATTTAGACGCAAAGAGTTCATTTCTGAGGAAGTTCAACTTAGAGCACAAAAATCAAATCGAAAAAACGTGCGGGGTCCTATAGCCTTGAATCAATACAAATATCCGTTTTTCCTACCTTGATTAATGAAGTTGAACAATCATGATCTATTGAACATATAACACATTCATCAACCTCTCTTGTAAACGGACGTGACATTTTGAGAAACCAATTAAAAAAAAAACTTTATGTCAAACCCTGTATACAGGCAAATTATACTGGCTCAGGAAGCAAACTGTTCCCACCAATAATAAATATGGTTTTTCCGACAATCACACTCTGTTATTGATATCAGATAATGAAAAATACCAAGTTCATCAATGATACTGACCCAATGAAATCAATTATTGATCCTCAATTAAATGAAGCGTCATAAGATTATGATTCAAAATACCATTTCTTTTCATAACCTTGTATTGGAAGAAAACAGGAATGGAATCATTGCTTGGTAATGAATTCAGAACCAAACAACAAAATGGCAAATTCTTGTCAGAAAGCAACTACTCCCCTGGCTACTACTAATTATATGCCCTGACCAGCCGGAATGAATAAAAAATTACGGCATTCTGCATTCATTCGGTTAAGATTTCTGCCGCATCACGGCAAACCGTAAGCGGCATTTTGCATTAGGAACACCCGAGTTAGTCAGAATAGAACAAACTGAGCTGATTCTGACCTCAGATTTATCAAAATGTATTATTTTATCACCACTGACATCAACCCATAGCATTTTGTCGATAAAGTTCCTATGATGATCTTATTTCTGCTATTCATATCGTAACTACACTGACTCTATTGCCAATTTTATTATCATGACACAAGTGATACAAAGTTTGACGAAATTAAAATGTTGTTGAGAAAATCATTGGTTCAGAAAATAATTGAAGCGACTGCAAATTGAAAAAAAAAATTATCTACCATCTGTTAAAGATGTGTATAATCCCGCTTCAGATATTACCATTAACATAACGTCACATCGTAAGTTGAATAAAGTAAATGAGGAATTGCAATATAATTTTAAAAAGCGAACTTTTTTAGTTTAAGGAATGCGAATTGGGAAAAAGATTTAGCTGAAACAACAGATGTTAACGCTGTTTTAGACGAATTTTACAAAGTATACCACAAACTTGTTGCCATTTGGCAATAGCCAGTCGAGCTCTTCGGGCTCTCGTGTCTATTGCCTGGCAACAAGATTTCGAAAAATCTGTCAAATTATTTTCACTTTATTCTCACTCTCTTGTGATATTACGACTGAAACTATGGAAAGTAAACATCAACTGGACACTGTTTATATGGATTTTCTTCTTAGACTGTGACATACCGTACTACTGTCATAATTGAATTGTTTAAGGATCAATGATAGATTCATCAAATTGATCTGTAGTTACCTGAAAAATAGGTTCACGTTAGTGAAATATAATGGGAATGTATCTGGTGAATTTGAAGCTAATTCTGGAGTTCCTCAAGACTCCAACTTGGACCACTCCTCTTCCTACTTTTCATCAATGATTTACCTTCAGTTGAAAAGTATTCTGAATGTCTTTAGTCGCTGATAAAGTATTCGTCGAATCAGGATTATCTGATTTTCTATAAAATATGGTCTCCCCAGAGACTCCAATTTGAAAGAATGCATTGTATTGGCAAAACTATCATCAAATTAGTACCAGTCCGTTCTTTTGCCAAGGTATAATGGTGGTCAGAATCAGCTCCAGAACTGCAGTGAATCTTGACTGCATAAAGCTCATAATGGCAGTCAGCTTGATTGATATGTTCTTCTAGCTTGATACGTTGTAATAATTTGATACTTCTGTGAGTTGCTGAATCATAACTGAAGAGTTTCAGAGTATAAATCAGATTTTCAGGTGCTTCACTATATTCATTATTTTATAGCAGTTGGTTATTTTGGTACATATTCGATAATACAATTGACTTTCACCTGTGAGGTGTTCGGTTCCCAGGTCATGAATGACTAGGTTCTGCACGGACTGGATTTCCGAAAGGTTGGTAATCGCAAGAAGCAATTAAAAAAAATCACTGGAGTTTTCGCTATCCTTACTGCATCTACTAAAGGATTTTCCCTCCAAAAGACTTCTATACTGAAAAAGTAATAGACTCTGTGCCATCAGAGAGTCCCTGCTTACGAAGTGTATTCAGCAGGTATACCAAAAAATTTGGACTATCTTGTTGTCCTAACGAAAATAGAATAAATGAAACTCTTTTAAAAAATTTAGGTTGTTCGAAGAACTGTTTCAGCTCAAAGAATAACTGGGAACGATTCTGTCATAAGTAGCGCTCGTAAAATGCTATTCATATAACAAGTATTTCCCAAATTATTCAACCCAACTTTGCTCCCATGACTTCCAAGGTGATTTTTGGACTTATCCCAAGACTTTACTGGCAAAATATGAACAGCAGCATCTTCAATCAAACCATTCTGTACGCAGTAATCAATCCTTCCTAGTGAAAAGGAATCTTCAAGACGGATTGATTTTAATCTTCCTTAATTCCGGATTTTGGACTGTTCTGAAAAAGAAGGAGGATCAACTATCAATGATTTATTATGAATTGCAGATTAAAATGCAGTGAATTCTACTCCATCCGAAGAGATTTCGCTCTTTTGATGGAATGAGGAAAATATAGAAATTCGTCCAAACAATGTGGAGGAGAAATAGTTCCTAGAACCAAATCAGCATTACCACGTTGGATAGCGTGGCTTATTGTCTCTACCAAGAAAGTAGTTAAACGATAATCGTTCGTTGCTTGGCCTAATCTCCTATCAATATCGTGAATAAATGACAGAGATTCATGACCATGAACATCGAAAGTTTCAACAGCTACTGGACAAAACAAATAGTTATTACCAAGATTCAGAGAAAGCTTTCAGATGAGTGAAAAGCTGTTACTGGGTCAACAAAAGTAAAGTCCCAGAAAAGAGATTTACCGAGTTTCCAAGTTATAAGTGGGTATGTCACTGGACGTTTTTCATCATCACTACTGGAACCTGATGGTTCCGAAATTGCGAGGATGCTTGCTGATACCAAGGCTCGTTTCAAGATGTCATTAATTTGATAATGTCGAGATAATCGACTTGCACTTCTTCTACAACTCAAGCCGTGCCTACCTTTCTATCAACTTCACTGCCAACTGCCATTCTGAAAGATTCGTCATCCAATAATGTCCCAAGAGCTGCGACCGGTAGAGCGTTCGCAAGCACCAGATTCCTTGACCATTGCTGCTTTCAGACTAGCTTTCTCATATACATCATTTGTAGACGTCAGAAGTAATTCGACCCTAGCGGTCCGTTTGTATATAAATCAATGAATGAATACTTTTTTTCTTTACTTGCTACAAACGTATCAGTACAACTCATGAACATGAATTCTATCCAGTTCCGATAATTCCACAAAGCGTATTGAGAATTTTTTGGAAACCAATTGAAATCTATAAACTGACTCAATTTTAGGAACACGAACATGTTTTTCTTGTCTGAATTTTCCTAGAATCCCGTAATTGATAGCATTCTATTATTACTTTACAATTCTATAACATATCTAGATTTTTTTCAACTAGAGGAAAAATTATCAACAGGAAATGCCTCACCCGTCAACATGTTTTGGTACCTGTTCAATCCATCAGATAAGTAATGAGATAAGAGAAATCTAGAACAAAATATTGACCTTGTTCGTTTACCATTGTAAATTATTGCGTCGCATGCAATCCTAATTTATACTATCAATTAATAATTTTATGTCCTTCCTACAAGGAAATTCTCATTTTATGAAGTACCAACTATTCGTTCCCAAAATGTCGAGGTCAGTCGATAGATTTTCGAGAAAAAAATATTGATATTTTGATATGTTTCTTCTATCTTCAAATTCAAGATAAATGAAAAATGAAAATAGCTCAAATTCTTCACAAAAAAACTGTATGAACCAGACTATGAGTACACTCGTAATACAAAAGTTAGTAAACACCACAGGAATAGGTGACTCTGAGACTGCGATTTTTGGAAAAATGGCATAGCCACTTAGGCAGTCTAAATCTCTGGGTGAGATCTAATTATTACTGCAAAGCTTCAATATACTATCGGGACGAAATTGTTGGTTCCGCTACCCATAAGAATTTCTCGACTAATGTGTCAGAAAAATTGCATATAATTCATAACAGAACTGATTCCGAACTATATTCGTACTGAGCAAAGTTACCAACAGAGAAGTATATTACAATATGGTGAAAGAAGAAGGGGAAAGTCGGGAGAACCAGAAAGGGGTTCCAGAATCATTTCCTGTCATTAATGACACTTCAGGTGAAGTTCCAGACCACAGGTTTCCAAATTTCCTATGTTTAATACCAGCAATAACATAGTACAGCATTCCGTTACTCTTGAAAAACTTTCTAGATCTGTGTAGAAAGTCTCAATAACATGCAATGAAATGAATAAACTATTTAATAGGTCGTAGAAACACAATTTATAATTTGATAAATATCTATCTCTGTCAATCTCCAACTAACAAACTCCTTACTTACGGTATGTTCAACTATTATAACGGTACCACTTGATACAAAAAAATGTTATACAGGATGAATAATTATTTAACAGTTACGGAGAGGTTATATCCAGCTCTTACACGAATATTCCTCTTGATACGCCTTCACATGGGGGGAGAAACAATGTCACCACCAAGAGGTAACCACAGCTAGAACCTATTTCTTTGGCAAATGGTATAGAAACTATTCTAGCAGTGGGACTCTCATGATAAAAAATCGAAATGTGACTTCATATTCAAAAAGATTTTGCATGTGACGTCACATTTTCGTCCCATTTCCATGCTATGAAACATTTATAATCATTGAGCTCTACCTGCAGATATGGTCATCATAACTGTCAGGAAAGAAAAAGGTTGCTGTTACTAATGTGTTTGTAACACAATTGAATGTATCTACTAACCCACTAATATTCTACTAGACGTAAATATGAAAATGTAATCCCATATTCATGAAAAAGGCAAATATATTTATCATTATTATACTTTAAAGCTTTAGAACTTCTCACATGATCCTCTGAACACTGAAACTTCCCGCTCGGTATTCAAAAAACAGGTCTAAAAATTCTTAAAGCAGCTGAATGAAAGGAAACTCATAAAATGATGGAAGGTTATTCATGGAATAAGTTATAAGATTGAATTAAACTAATGAAGAGAAATATTTAGCAAAATTTCAATTATCGTGTAATGAAAATACCAAAAATCGAAGTAACAACACTGAATCATACATTTTTCTTTATTAAACAACAGAATTTTCCCTGATAACCACTTTCTACGCCGTGGGGTGAGTGCCTATTGGGTCCGAGAATCATGTCCACAACGGACTCAATATCCCCCGGAGCATGAGACAACATTGGTGTCTCGTCTATACCGTAGATGGTAGTACAACACTCGTAGCGTCGCGTAAGCTGGACAGGCTGATAGCAAGTACATCATGGTCTAAGCTGTCCCACGGTACGCTTTGCATCTTGTGTCAGAGACCTCTATACGCGACTACGGTAGAAGAGATTATTGAAGACACCATCTCGGCAGGCTATTATGAATCCCTCGGTTTCTGACTTCAGTCCACTTGACCTGAGGAATGTGAAGGTCAGGTTTCTGGTTTTCAATGTTCTTGAAGAAGATCCTATGCATTGGCTTATTCTTATATAGCTGTAGGAGACTCTCACTCTCCGCAGCTTTGACGTGGGCTTTTTGCTGAACGGGTTCCAACTCGGTGAAGAGTTTGGGATCGTCCGTTTAGTGCCAAATACGAGACCGAGTTCATAGGCTGCACGGGTTGCTTTCTTGAAAAGAAATGCCTCAATCCCTGCTTTTTCAAAATCGCATACTGAGCAGAGAAAGGGATTTGAACTCCTGATAATTTCACAGGCTCCATCCAGTAGCATTTTCTTATGTAGACACTCCAAGATCAAAACTCCATGACTTTCCCGTTGTCTGGGGAAGTAAAATCGTGTAACAGACGATTTAGGAAGCAAGCTCAAATGAAGATGCATCATTTTGCCAGTTTTACGTCGAGTTGTCGCAGCTCTTCCTAGGTCCAAAGGAGTGAAGTAAAATCGGAACGGCAAGTATATTAGTTGCAGCAACTTTGTTTTTCTCCGATAGTTCTGATGACCAGATCTGTCGAAGTTAATGCGGAGACTTGCCACGGGAGAGTTTTTAACAGTGGTTACCTCTCAAGAGTCGTTGTTCCACCCCTAGGTGAGTATACGTCTCTCTGGTATTCAGATGAAGTAGGATGCTTCCGTCTGCGAGCTGAACATCTTGTCCGTATTCCTCGCATCATTCTCTTCTGAGGTGAACCGTGCCACATTTGTCGATCCCAAACTTCTTTCTGATAGCATGTGTGTACTCACCCTTAAGGACTGATAAAGATCATTTTCTCCCAAGGTATATAGTTTGAGGTTATCCATGCTCCTGGGAAAATTCTCCAGACGGTATAATATGGTTTTGCCGGAATGTATAAGAAGCATCGGGTGAGAATCGTAGTAGCGTGTGAGGAGTAAGTAGAATATGCGGAGAGAACACGTTAAACTGAAACCAATACTCTATGTAGCTAAGATAGGTACCGAACTCAAGAATTCGATTCCAACCAACTCAAATCCCAAAAATATCAACTGACATGAACAGACTCACGGAAACTGTATGTAAATCATGTGCAGCTGTTCTGTAGTTTTGTAGTTTTTCCAACAGGACAGGCTCGTGACAGCAGGTCAGTCTTGAAAGAATGAGATATTGAACCTACCCAAGTAACCATAACACATGTTGCCGAATGAGAATCGTGTCAGCAAGAAGCTCACCTTGAAGCTGCACGGGGATTTTCAATACAGGCAAAACATTGTCCAAAAAAATGAGAAAGAACGTACAATATATCGAGATATACTCGTTGAACTCCGTAGGCTTCACTCAAACTATTCTTTTTAAACGGAGGTTTCTATGGTAAGAACCTAAAACTCATATCGGCTAAGACAGCAGAAATCTCACTCAGAATGCCGCTATTCTTGGCTCACTTTCTTCTTAGGGCATATGAATATTGGAACCAATGGCCACTATTCCCAACGCTTGTGACCTATTTGGCTATATGGTACCAGTGGACGTATCGAATGGTTCACATCTTTGGCCAGAGGGCATACTGGAATATTCTCTTAGGAAAATAATAATAAACATTGAATTTTCTGGTATTTTTTTCTCCGAACCATAAAAATGTACTCAAATGTCATATTTTATAAAAAGTGTGTGGAAAGAGAACAGAATGTTGTCGGTGTTCTATAAGAGAGTAAACTTCCTCTACTTCAAAGTTTGTTAGGCTGCTTGAAACCAAACTATATGTTTTTTTGTGAAGAAAAGAAGCTATAGTTGTACCTATTACAAGCGAATGGACGAAGAAATGAGAATGACGATTTCACCTACGTTAATTGTGACTTAAGTATTTTGCCACAAGTAGTTTTCAATTAAACTTTTTCGGAATTTCTTGGCTGTGGTATCTTTTTATCCATATTCCTGTATTTCTATATCTTGTACGTGCACCTGATGTTTTTGAAAACACACTTTTCCACAATAAACACCTGCACGACTTTTGTTATCTCTTTGGTATTTCCTCTCCACCTAATTTGTCATCCGAGTCGCAAATTTAATCTGAAAACCTATATATTTTGTTACTTTATTTACCGACTTCGTCTAAGCTTATATTAGGGTTATCTTAACCAAACAAGCGTACCACTTTACTACACACGAATAATGTAAAACAAACAAGAAGTATGGAAAAGTTGTCGTCTAAAGATGTTCCAAGATTCCATGCTCCTGCGAGAGTATGGTACTTTCCTCTCGAAATATGTGTGGAATAAATGACAAGTGATTTTTATGGTACGTATCACTGTAGAACAAGTTCGAGATCACACGCAGAGCATTTTAACAATTTTTGACAATTTTAACAATGGACACAGATGGCATGCTCTATAACAACGGATTAGTGAATACCTGAGATACAGCAGAAGAAATAGGAAATATCATTGAAACATGAAAACAGTACAATACCAAAGAACTTAACAAATTGAGGGGCTTTCTAACAAATGCGAACCAAAAACACAATAAAACGAAACACAAATTTGGAATGAGGCAAAGCAATATTCTGATGTGGTTAACTTATATCCAAATTTCATTACCTAACCAGAATATGTTTCAGATTTGCAGCAAGGAAATAATTAAATAATGAATACAATAATATCAGGCTGATGAGTGGAACTTTATTGTCATTTGCAGAATTTTGCTGATAGGGGAGCCCTTTAAATTTCCCTTTATTGTTTCGCCCAATACTAAATTCGAATATCAAACTACAAGCTGATCTGAATTATTTGCCATTAGAACCCGAGGAACTGTTCAAGATAAGATTATTATTGTATAATTTTTTTTTGAAAGCATTAAGCCTCGTAAATATCAGACTATACGAAGGTACATTCCGTAGCCTCATTATTAATTGAACCTTGTATTCAATTTACTTGTCAGATAGAAGTATTGTTGATTCCATAATAAAAAGAATATATAAAAAAATTCTAATCCTTAATTTAATAAAGGACTAACTTACGTGGAACAAATATACATCAATTATTATGAAAAGAGGAAATACCGAAGGAAGAAGGAAATGTAGGAAGGAATGTAGAAGGAGCATAATGGACACGAAAATAAACATGAACCAAAAGTATCAAGAAATAAGCAAAGATGAAGAAATCGATTTAAATACACGTTCAATATTTGCAAAATGGCTTGAAATTAAATTTATGAAATTGATAATGGAATAAAAAAAGACACAAAAAGACTATTAAAACCAAATGAAGGGTAAATAATAACAAAGAAATCATGACTACTCATGAATATGATATATTCCGAGTTTCATTTATTCTTGAATTTAAAGTATGGTAAACAATAAACATTTTCTGGCAGTGAAGAATTCATTTGTGGGAGAGTTTGTTCTATAATTTGATATAAATCATCAGTTATGTTTATCAAAAATTATCTGGGTCATTTTTGCTGAATTAAATTTCTAGTTTTATTTTGTTTTGCTTCTTACTCATTTATCATTTCCCAACATGTTTTGTTAATATTACTAGAGTTTGGTGCTATTACTAGTATTTCGTATTTTTTTTAGCTTAGACATTTCTTCAGCATTTTATTTTCGAAATTAGAATAACTTTTTCCCCGCAAACCAGTATTCAGTATGTTATGTGTCCACTATTGGCGGATCTGAAAAGTTGAAAAACAGAATGTAATTTTTTTATTTTTTTCTTGTCTTGAGGGGGGGCTACAGCCCCTTTGCCCCCCCTCTCGTGGGTGCGCGCCTGAACAATAGGTATGCAAGTTACACTGTACAAATAATTGGGGATTTTTGGAATTGATTTGGTATAATAAAATATTGAATGAAAGAACTTTCAATTTAGTTTCTTGAGATTCATCCACTGATGATATCCAGAGTGCGATAAAAAATCACACAACTTATAATTAGAGTTCCCTTAAATTTCCATCAAAAATATTATCTACTAAACTGAAGGTCTTCTTCTTCTCTGTCTTCCAGAAAGAGTAAGAAAAACAAACACACGTGTCCATCTCACCACTGATTTTTTATGGTTCTTTTCATTTGCCTTCGAGTTGTGAATTTTTTATCTCATTTATGGGGATTAAAATGTATTTAGACAAGGGAATGTACCTTGTTGTTGATTCTTAGATATGTCCCTAATGAGAGAGATAAGATGTTTGGGAAAATATTATGTCAAGTACCATGACATAGGTATTTTTTTATTGTGTGCTTTGATGATGAGTTTTTTTGTCAAGGATATAGGTATTAGATTTGACTCAGATTTTCAGCTCTATTCGTGATCCATTTGACAAGTCAAGCTTTTCGGAGGTGCTTATTTTTTGTGAGATATTATCTGGAATTCCTCCATATATTTTCTTCTATGAAGAAAATAGCCAGCTAACCATTGAATAACATACCATCCAAGCCATTTCTTCTTAACTTTACCAAGAGAATATTACGATCAATCATTTTAAAGACAAAAAAAATTGGTTTTCAAATATTTGTTTTTTTTTTTTCGGATATCTCCGGATGTACTCGGAATTTTGAAACTTTCTCAACAGCATATTGTTCATAACCATCTTTGTATCTCTTAAAGTTTCCGAAATCCCCAATGGTAACCCTCGAATTTGAATTGCCCTTATACTAGTAACAAAGTAATAGAAAACTTCATTCACCAGTTCAGTTTTATTGTTTGTTGTTGTTAGAATTGTTTTTTCCGTTAACCAGCTGTCGCCCCCCTAAGAACTCCCTAAGAACGACAGCCCTCAGAAGTCTAAACTTGTCTAAACAAGGATTAACGAGGTCTTACCTATTAACATGCGATTCCTAGTACTTTCTAAGGTCACCAGAAAAATAAATTGAAAACGCTGGGCTTTGAACCCACGACCGGCAAGCCAGAATGATTGAAAAGCATTGATTCTAACCATTCGATTACCTGACCTATATTGTTTAGAATATTTATCTGGTTCTATAGAGCTTGAAAATTGGAAGTTTATTATTTCCTTGTTTCGTAAACACTTCCCATTTAACATTTTCATTCCTATTACTACTTAGTTCATAATAGTTATTTCGTTATTCCAATAGTGGATAAAGTGGTACTTTATACGATTCATAACTGTGGATAAAAGTTCAATTATAAGGTGATTGTAGATAAATAATTTGTATACGTTCCAACAGGTTGTTTTATTTTTTTATTAATTTTATTGTCAAACAATGCTATGTTGTGAAATATTTGAATTGAGTATTGATGACTTATTTGTAGTTATTGAGAAAATTTCGATTTATAACATAGCATTTGTTGAATTCAAATTATAATCATATAAAACAAATTCTGCTTTAATGTTACCTACCCCAATTTCCTTCCCTAATATTTCCATACATTATAATGGACGTTTTTCATTTCTGTAATTATTTTTGAGATGAATAGATATCGATCAATTTGGGTGTACCTAGTGTGAAAAAAATTGCAAAATTGTTATTCACCAGGGTACATAATCAATTAGTTTCGCTTTCATATGTTATTCCGGTAAGGTATGAAGTCCTACTCGATCAAATTCTTCAGATGATATCAGTGTAGATATGAATATAAAGGTTATAGAGGTCATTTACAGTTTTTGTTCGTTGTGAAGTTACAGTTTCATCGATAAATCATATTGTTTTTGTCTCTGCACCATTCCTTTCATGATCTTCAAGTTTGGCTTTAATGAAGTAGGTATTCTTGCAGTTCTTTGGTTTGGTCCCAAAGTATTTTTATTCTTGGGATTTCACTCGATTTATTTTTTCAAAATAACTTCAATTTACCTGGCTGCAATATGTTTTCCCAATCCTATACAGTTTCGAATTTTCCTTGTTGATATAATTTACAGAAATGTTTTTTACTACTTCACATCTTCTAAGTTGAATTCATTTTGTGAATATTTATGGTATTAATGAAATCGAGTCTTCCATGTATGGTGTCTAGCATACCTCAATCGTATATGCTATCTTCATCTTCCTATGAAAAAGTTTTTAACGAAATTATTGAATTTTTCAAACGCGTGGAGTATTTGCATACATTTTAGCCTATTTTGATCGGTGTGGTGTTGAAATTGGAACATCAAGATGACTAATATTCGAATCAAAGTTATTAAAAGCTTCTGATACGAATTCCATTGATATGAGAGGCACAATTGTTTTAAACAACTGAAATATCCATGTCAGAGTTCAGATATATCACAAATAAGTGAACGATAACGTTACAATAATAATAGATTGACAAGTTCTGACCCCCTTGACGTCAAACCTTGTATACGTCATCATTCTCTCAGCAGTTGTTTTTTGAAAAAAACCCGATAAAGTTATTTTGAACAAATGAAGATCATACGACATTTAATCTCGAATATTATGTTTTTGTCAGCACTTATCTTTGGTAGGGATAACAAATTTATTGTTTTTCTTTGTTTCCATGGGCGCCCAATGAAACGTCGAGTTGGTTGGAAATCCTCCGCAGTTGTTTCTGGTTATAGGGAGGAGTTTACATTGAATGCAAAAGTGCTGCATCAACACTACAATTAGTTAATATCAATGAACTATTCAGTATCAATTTCATTGAATGCTGTACAAAATGTTTATATCGCCTGTGAAAATGCAGATTTCAATTACTCACATGGAAATCAAATATCAATCAGAATTGTACATTCATTATTTAATTGATGTAATAATAATTTTTTCAACAAAAGATTTCTCTGGGGTCTGGAATACCATTCAACTCCTTTCCTAGCGTTACCAGCTTCTTCAGCTTCTTTCTATGAATAGTATGTCTACTTTTAGCGATGCTATCTTCACTTCTACTTTTTCACGAAATAGTTCTTATTTCTTTCCGAAGCATATCACTATTATATCCCGCCTCGTACAAAAATATCCAAGCCGTTACAACAATGGCATTGACTTGATGTTTAGTTTTGGTCTACGCCAATGAGTGCGTTGTACCGAAATCTATTCTACTTTTCAAGAATATTGCCTTGGCTTACCTTGTCGGTTGATGACCTTTCTTGCTCTTGTTTCCTAAGGTAACAGAAGAGGATTTTTTCAGTGTACGGGATGATGCTGAAGTCTAGCTATAGACAACAACTTTAAAATTCTACTAAAAGCATCAGAAATTCATTATAGGTGAGTATTATTTAAAATTCCTTTTCGAAAAAAAACTCCTTTTTTACTGATACAATCTCTCGACAGATAGTTCACTTGCGTGGATTTGTGGCAATATATCATAGAAATAACAAAAAGAAAAGACAAAAAATATTACATTCAGAAAATGAAAAAACAAGACTGAAAAATTAAAAATGATAAAAGAAAAGGAAATGAGAAACATCAAGTAATTTTGGATTTGACTTGAGCTTCTCTGGCATGTGCTATGAGTTTTTCAGAGAAGGCAAATGTTCCATAATAAAATGGAAGCAAGTAAGTATATCAAATAGCATTGTATTCACCAACCAAAAAATACTTTTACCTCCGAAGCAAATAGTTTTGATTCCAAGTGTTTTTTTCTGCCAGGAAACAAATATGCATTGGGAATGAAATTATGACCTCTCCCTACATCTGCTCATTACTAATCAATTTTCACGAAAAAATTAACTTCTCTCTATATATCCAACACTACCTCTTCTCTATAATATGTTGTTCTCAAATACAGAAGTACCACGTACCAAGTACCAGATGGATGGGAATTGTATTTATTGTTCATACCAGACCACACAAAGAGGCGGTGAATGAGAAAATGTTCAAAAACTGCCCCACAAATTGAAAAGTATAACCTACCATAGTATCGATGAATACATGAATTGTAGATTGTAGATTGTAGGGGGGTCGTGCAGGCTCTGCAGCCTCACAAGCACCTCGACCTATTAGGTCTTGTGTGCGTGACCCTTTGTCTATTCGAGGCCTGGGATTCTGAGACTTCTTGCGAAGTTTATCAGTTTTAAGCCTCTTGCAGAAGATCGCTGGGCAATCAATCGCAAAGCAGATGTTCTGCAGTTTCCGCGAAGTTCTCGCAGTAGCGGCAACTATCACTCTCTGACTTGCTCATCTTTTTGAGGTGATACCCTAGAAAACAGTGCCCAGTGAGTAGTCCCGTTACCAATTTCAAGTATTTTTTGTCCAACTCGGGAAGCTGTTTAGCTTTTCTTGGCGATAGGCTCACTAGCCCTTCGCTTGTTTTGTCCTGAACAGAAGGGTTATGGGCCTTCTGAAATGAAAGGGCATGATTTACACTATCAAAAGCCAAGAGAAACCAATGAATAACCCATAGATATGCAGTTTTCCATCGAAAGCATTTATAATATGTTCATGGAAGTCATAGAGTGCCGTGTCAGTACCTTTGCCTCGGGTGAATCCGTGTTAATTTTCTGAAAAGAGTTCGTTAGTAGAGAAGAATTATACCAACTGTTTCTTAATGACGAGTTCAAAAATCTTGGAAATGCTTGGAAGTAAACTTATTCCCCTGTAATTTTCATAAAGATCAGAATCACCTTTTTTAAAAATTCTAACGACAAATTTATGATGTATGTTGAAGGTCTACATAATTGATTGATACATTGTTTAACAAGATTATTTTATATGTCATGTCCACTTGTTTGGAACACTTCATAATTTTTACAAAGTCAAGAACGCCATGGTCGGTCATAGGGTACAGAAAACTGGAGTTTTGACATAAAGTTATATTACTGTCTAAAAAATTCAGATCTATGACTTCTTGTTCAGATGTAGTGGAGTTATTTGTCATGTCAATTTCATAGACTTCATCATCACCATCGTTAATTGTGATATTATCTTGTTTTTTTTTCCTTTTTCTGAATTTGATTACACCACAGTCTTCGATTTATTTTTCGCGTTGGTTATCCTATCGTCTATACTTTGTTTGTCTAGTTCCTAAATTGTAGATAGTGACTCGTACATTTTCTGGGTTTTACGGAATTTGAAAGTGAGGAGGGGATGTACGAAAGTGGCAAAGTAAAACTTGATTTGAAGCCAAAGTAAGTAGCTTATTTCTGTTCCATTTTTTGACCTGCTTCATATGAATTATGAACCGTACAACCGATGAGTCACTATCTGAAATTTAGGAACTAGACTATAGTTATTTCTCAGTTTTTCTCTGTACTCTTGTGTTACCAGTCTACTTATGTCTATATAACTTTCATCAGCTCTTGCGCATTCTGAATATAAGGTCACTAGGTTTTTCAGTTCAGTGGTTCTGGAGTTAATTTACTTTGGTTGAATTTGTTCAATTATTTTCGAAAGGGTCTCAAAGGAAATGCAACTTCAATGTAATGATGAACTATGTTGTGAAATATTTCATAGGTTCTATCTGGGCGAGTTTCGTTGTAAAATTCTTCCCAATACTCATTTTCTAGGGAGTTTGAATCTATATTTTTCTTCTTTTTGGCAAAGCAGTCTGCTTTCTCGTTGCCTATGATGCCCCTGTTGTCTCAGGGTTTTTTTCATAGTCCCAAGTCAGCTTATACTTCAGAACTTTTAATGCTGCTTTGCTATCTGATAGTATAAAGATTTCTGCCCTTCGGGTGTCCCTTTCGAGGCATTCCTGGGTACACAGATCTCTATAGCACGAACTTCTGCTTGGAAGATGGTTGGGGTATTGCCAAGGGGTTTTGAGAGCCTGAAATTTGGCCCTGTAACACTCACTCCAACCCCTTCATCATTCTTGGATCCATCTGTGTACGACACTGAGGCATCCGTTACCCATTGAGGTCTATTCTCTGTGCAAACCTGGTGGTTGTTTATGACCACTTCAAACTGCACTTTGAAGACGTACCTGATCGGCATGATATCTGTCGGTTCAAACATATCTTCAAGGGAGATTTGTTTCAAAATCTTTAGATGTCCGATCAGATCTCCTGCTTTCGAATTTTTTGTCCGGCTCAGTCTGAAGGCACAGTTTTCTGCTTCTTCATTACACACAGGTGCAATGTCGGAAGGTTCAGTATTGCCTCTAAGCCTGCAGTAGAGTACGTAAATATTGCCCCTGTGATTCCTAGACAGGCTAGCCGCTGCACTTTCGGCAGTGAGGCGTAGGTAACCATGGGTTCAATGATTGTTTGGTATGACCAATAAATCATTTTTGGTTTCAGACCCCCTGTCTCACCAAAGACTTTGCGGCTTGTTCAATTTGCCGCTATAACTTCGGAAAGAATGTGGTTGATTTGGCTGTTCCAAGTCAGTGTTTGATCTATTACAACTCCCAAATATTTCACCTACTTGGAAAATGTTAGCTGGGTTCCATTCAGAGTTGGGGCTTTAAGTTCGTACTTTCTCATCTTAGTTCAGTCGACAGGTTGAAAAAACTGGGGTTAGGTGGAAAAATGTCGGAAGTTAATGAAACTTCAGGAGGTTCTTCAGGGATGGTTAATCAACATTTTTTCAAGTTTTGGACCTCGAGGACCCTGTGCGAAAAAAGTGGGGGGGGATAACTGCAAAATTTTTGACTTCTCTCCGGTTTTTGCTTGGTTACTTTTTTCTCTTACGTCCTACGGAAAAAACATATCGATACTTTTTTGTAGAGCGTAAAATTTCATCTGTTATACCCGAATTATGATGAAATGTTGTAGTAATTATGGTTCTTAGTTGCAGTCACCAACTTTGGACACTCCACTCCTCCTTCCCCCACCCACCCCCAATTCTCAAAAGCTAACTTTCTGATGAAAGCCAACCATACCTATTCATTTTGATATTGATATCAGTTACTTTTCGGATCGACATCCCCCCGTTCCGCTACATAATTAAACCAGGACAGGAAGAAAAAAGACGTGAAAAAAATTTATGTAATTAACAATATTAAGTTATTCTCAAGGCATATATTATATTTATTGATATTGATCATTGTGGCTGGGTACTCATTTGTACTCATTACATTTCCTGCCGAGATTTCTTAGCCGCTGGTTCTGCTCGTATCAGCTCGTCGTCCTCCTGAGCAATAAGGCTCTCAATGATGTCGCTGTCGTCGTTTTCGTCCAATATTTCTGGTGAGTCTTCCTCGATCAAATCCGTTGCGGGGGCGTTTTCGCAAGAGTGGCCTGTGCAGTGCTTGTACATTGCTGAGCATCGGAGACCTGCTTTCTTG
Organism: Chrysolina americana; assembly: GCA_958502065.1. Taxonomy (NCBI): domain Eukaryota; kingdom Metazoa; phylum Arthropoda; class Insecta; order Coleoptera; family Chrysomelidae; genus Chrysolina; species Chrysolina americana. The sequence goes on along the minus strand of OY293421.1, from coordinate 8,445,430 downwards.
CAGCCGCAAGCTCCGCTGCTACAGCCTTTGCTGCACTTGCAGGAAACAATATGGAGGATGTCATCCGGCGCAGAATTTCTGGTTGTGGGGATTGGTAGTACCCCTCGTGTGGTTAGGCTCCAGCCCCATACTGATGGGAGGAGATCATTGCCCAATTATGCCTGTACTTGCTGGTAAGTGCGGAGGGAGTGGTACTTGGCAGCGTCCCTTGTTGGTGGTAGACGGGCTAGTTGTAATTTAGCCTTCGTCACTGATCGTGTGAATAATTGGTACCTTAGGTCGTCGAGATTGTCCCTGTCAATGTCGCCTCCATAAACTGCTACCAGCGTCGCTGATCTGCTGAGGAGTAGCGTTTGGTGTGAGAAACGGGGTCACTACTTCAGAGAGGGAGGTATTCTTCATGTAGGTACTGCAAATTTTCTTCTTCCCCAACCCAAACGGTGCTTTTTACTGCTGTAGCTGATCACACACTCCCCTCGGCCCGACACTCTCTTGTCCTTAGGACTAACGACTTGACACCTGGTGGGCAAGCAGGGGTGGGGGTTATCTAAAGTTGGTGATTTCAAGTAGGAATTATAATAGCAACTACATTTCATCATAATTCTTGTATAACAGAAGAAATAGGGTGGAATTCTGCATTTTGTGGCGAAATTTGAAAAATTACCAATTCTTCGAAGCGCCATATCTCGGTAACAAATTGACACACAAACATGTTTGAGGCAATAAATTAGTAGGGAAAAGTAAAATATCATTTCTGCTGTAGAACGTAAGGCAAAAGAGTTATTGAGGAAAAACCACACCAAGGTCGAAAAATTTGCAGTTCCCCCCCCCCTACTTTTTTAGCACAGGGTCCTCGAGGTCCAAAACTTGAGAAAATGTTAATCAACCATCCCTGAACAACATCTCAGAGTTTCATTAACTTCCGACCTTTTTTTTCTATCTGAAACTACCTGTCGACTGAACTATCTTGGTGAATGTAACCAGCACTGTTTTGCTAGGATTGACGTTGAGTCCTTCCCTAGCGCACCAGCTTCATAAATATATGAATGATCTCATATTTATTCAATACATATATAGATATTTCAACAATTTTCGATTTTATATTACCCTTCCTATGGTTATTCTTTCATATGAATGTAACCTCCCTATTGCTTTTAAGTTTGTATGCTGTTCTTGATTATTTGTCTGTTTAAATTACATATTATGTGTTCTAGAGTAACCCAACCTATAGACCCTATCATTCTCTACGTTCATCAATGATCTACTGCAGGATTTATAATTAATTCTCTTCCTCTTTTCTATCCGTGGGGTGAGTGATTACTGAGTCTGAGGATCATGTGCATTGAGTAGACGGAGTGAACCGAAATCTAGGCCTTCTGCATGCTTCCGGATGAGATTTCTGACGCATCACGGCAAGCCGTTATAATTTTTAGCTTCTAGAACATCGAGTCTATCATTTCACCAAATACCCCTATGAGATTAGATCACCATTTTAATAGAATGGTTTGGATGAAACTTGCGAAGTCCTAATAGTAAATCTCGAATATTTAGTCCGTTTTTCCTCCTCTTTTCGGACGATCTTCGTTTCACCAGGACTCTATGAAGAAAACCGTTCTACTTTGATGGTTTAAGATGATTACATCAGTCTTTTTGGCTTGAGGGTTGGGAATGAATAGTCCCAATAGATTCAGCACTCCTCATTTTCGACTACCAGAAAAGCTGACAGCAAACTGATTCGGGTCGCAGGAGCCCCACATCTAGTGTCTGGAACCTCCATACCCATCACGCGACAACTATGAACAATGTCCAGGACTGAAACATAATCTGAGGAGAGCAAATGTCAAGGTCTCCGATGTTCCTGGAGAAGACCCCATTCTCATGTAGCTGCCACAGGAGTACTGTGTTCTCCTCATCTTTGACCTAAACTTCCTGCTGAACGGGTAACAACTTGGTGACAGAGTTTGGGTCATCTCATTCAGTGTCAAATACGAGCCAAGTTCATCGACTGCACGGGTTGCTGCCCCGTCGAACTTCTTCTGGAGTTATCGGATTGAGCAATTCATTGAGCTCAGGCTGACAAAGCCTCATGCAGAAAGCTTCAAACTGCGTTAGGACTGCAGTATCTACGTTGGGTGGTTGCAAAAGCTCATAGATATTCTTCCAGGAGTTTTTCACCAGATCAGCCGCTAGCAGGTTATCCACGACACGTCAAGGCTCATGGAATGAGCAAGAGTGTTTATCGCGGAACTTTATGTTTTCCAAAATTCATCACGCCCGCCCCACTATTGACTTCTTTACAGCCACCAGCATTCATATCTTATCAAGATGGTAAAAAGCACCCCTTGATTAAAAGACGTATATAAAATAGTGATAATGGGTAACGATACATTTCTAAAGTGAGTAGCTTATCATATTTTGAATTGCAATACGATATCAGTGTCAAATTTATCTCAATAAGGTCATGAGGGCTCGATAAATATTTAAAAATTCATTCATGAAGCTGAATCAGAAGGGAAATACACATACAGACAGCTTCCAAATTGTGATTGCGTCACTCATGCTTCCCAATCAGAGGGGTGGTATCTCTTCTTTCCGCTTGGGACAGTATCAGCAGCAGCGTCATCCACGGCAAAATTGATCTGCCAGATATTATCTCCTGCTAATTATGCCTTCACGAGAGATGTAAACACGAGTACCCCCAGTATGAAAGGAGCTTTGATCAAAGCCTTTGCAATGGTGATCAAGAAACTATGGTCTGTTAATTCATCAAACTGTGGTATTGGTACGATCTCATGGAAAAATCAAATTCGAAGGTTTGCACTTCGATTCATCGGTTGCGCCTAGTAAGATGCTCAATAGTTCTTACGATATTCACTGAATGATTTGTATGGAGACTTAAATAGAATAACAGAGGGACCATAATCCATCTTAACAGATATCGACGGTAAATTGAATGACAGTGAAAAAGCCAGAGTTATAGTCAAGATTCCTAAAGATGCATGATCAAAGATTGTAGATTTATTTGTGGGCCAACTGAATCTACATTATGGTGATTGTTCAGTGACGTTTTTATTTTCACTGGGGCCTTTACTTCACGATTCCGCAAATAACAGGCCAGTTGAATTTATCCCAATGTTTGGATTATTTTACTGATGAAGAAATTTGGGATGGTGATGAAATGCCTTTGAAGGTTCATGGGCTTGGTGTTATGAAGCGCTCTGCCGGTTCTAATGCACACAGTTGGAGGTATGATGCAAGCCTCCTCTGCCACTTCGATAACTGGCTGAGGAGAAGGTCTGATGAAGCCTCGGACCTGAAGATGAGATACATATCCTTTAGTTTTTGGACAGCAGAAAAGATGGTATACTTTGGGTGTCTTCCACATCACAGAGAATGTATTATCACCATGAATTCTTTGCAGGTCAGCTCTTCTCTCACATAGCAATGCAGAAGGTCGTCCCTTAATTCATCCGTCCACTGAAAGCGTCAACTGAAATCGCGGTCTTTAATTGTCAGTCCATTATTTCGGGCCCAACACCTTGCCTTTAACCCCTAATCCGAAGGGCATGTTTTTGATGATTGAGTATACCAGAGATTAGCCTAGTTTTCCTGCGGCCAACATTAGAGTGAATAGCCTTTACCTCCCGGGTGCTCCTGAGCTGCCGGTTTGGTTTTGCAACTGTTGTTCAGCAAAGTGGTGCCACTACTCACCCTGCCCTGTATATAATGGCGTAACGCTCCCATCATGCAACAACGATAGACCAGTATTTTGAGAACATAGTGTCGCAAATAATTATTATTGATATCATCAGTACTTAAATGTGGTGATTGACTTTCTGAAGTAAGTGTTATTGTAATACACCCTGTACAAACCCTCGGAATATCGCGTTCTCCAAGCAATGTCTTAATCAACTATGTCTTCAACCCCATGTGTTTATTTCTATGTTGCTTTTGTCACGAAGTACAGAGCTGAAAAAAGGAATGAATAACAATTGTATCAGACCTGTACTTATCAAGTATTATTTACTCACCGATTATATCACGGATGATACTTTCTGTGGCAGAAGTATTTATTAATGTGTAGTATTTATTTAATGAACATCCGAGAGTGAGGATTAACCCTAATTTATAGAACGAAAAGATTTCATGTGGTTCCTCGTAATATTATTGTTTACCAACAGAACTCCAATAAACGGTTTTATTAACAAAAAAACATAAATATTCTCTTTACAAAACAGTTCAGTAGTCAGTAACAATGAAAAAGCTTTATAGAATCCAGCTCAAAGAAGCTGGATCTTTGTATCCAACCTCGAAATGTCGGGTGCAAATCCATCCTGAACTGCTCATTATTTCAGCAAACCATACCATCGTGGGCAACTCAACATTTGCAAGATATGCCCAAACAAATACTTCACTTTCACATGATATGCAAGCATACATCCTTCGAATTGAGTTCACTGAAGCCTTCGTATTGCATTCCCAATTGATGGACAAACAAGGACTCGAAAAACTCTGCGATTCCTTCATAGTATTTTTCAATCATTCTGGCTACCCCCCTGCTACTATTGGCCCTATTGATACTAATATAAAGCTGCATTTAAATAGGTAAAATTATTGATTAATGAAGAATAAATATGTATATACAAATCATCACCTGTAATGTCCCTAGTGCTTGGATTATTACAGGAATTAAGACAAGGGATACTTTTTAAAACACTTGCCGAGGGAAAAAAATTCCGGTTGTTAATTCAAACACGTTTGGGATTCAGTAAGAAAATTTCAAAGCTGAAAAATTTTAAAGTTAATGATTTTTATTTGATCACAATATTATTTGAAAACAAAGAAAAAACGGCTGGTTGGACAAGAGTGTTTGTTAGTATCTACGTCAAAAATTATACCATGTCAAAATTTTCTGTCGGTTTGTGAGAGAAAAATGTCGCGTTTCAGACATGAAAATCAAGAGAATATTAGAAAAGATGTTGAAAAGTTAGTGCCACAACATTTAAAGAGGAGTAAAGAAAGTGTGTGATGACAATTTTTGCAGTTTTCCTCTGAAAAATCTTATGATATTAACAATCCATCTGTTTTGACTGAGTAAAATTTCAGAAGTATATACATTTAACAAGAACAAGAAGAACTCATGTGATTATAAGGAGGATGTTGCCAAAGTTATATGGAGTAGCATAAAATCTCAAAGAGAAATTTTTTAATCACCGTCATATTAAATTTGATACATTTTCCGATCCTGAACTTGCACCTGTCAGAACAATGCTTGATGCAATGCGAAGAAAATACAGAAGGATCCTTTAAAAAGGAAATCAAGTTCGCTGGTACTAAGTGCTGTCATATGAAAAATTTAGCAATATTATAGAAACTGACTCTAAGAGATGGTACAAGAATTATCCAGTAGGAAAAAAAATAATATCCACTTGGTTTGAGTCTGAAGCATCTAATATTGGTATCGACATATCATTCAGCCAGAGCTACAGCTATTTCTTCCTTAGCTAAAAAACATTGTGAGTCTGTGAGCAGCAACTTTAAGGTATTAAATGGACAAAGTCATATCTCCAGATAGATTTTGACCATTATCAAAATATAACCGAGTCCAAGAGGAGTAAAAGAGGAAAAACATTGCTCATGAATCGGTTGGATTAAAAGAAAACACGTTTTCTGGAGAATAAGCTAAAAATTAAAAAATGATGATTTCGTGTTGATATTAGTAAAAGGTATTTATTACTTTTTCACCTCTGTGTAGGTCCGGTCGGCTATTGCCTCCGGTGACACTTAGGCTTATTAGCCCATTGTATCGTACCTATCGATGCCCTAATTCGCAAACCCGCCACCTCCACGTTTTAACAATGAAACCTGCAGGTCCGCGAAATAAGGCGCTGCTATATTTCAATATCACAGTACCCAATCCAATATTTTTGTGCCTTGTACGAGTTTGTACAAGTTCCGTATTGGGTGGGAACTGTATAGTTCTGGGTCGCCAGATGCCTGCCCGAAAATTGCCTGTCTTTTGCGATCTAGAGCTTCGCAATAGCACAGTATGTGTTTCACGGTTTCTGGATCGTTACCGCATAGTCTGCAGGTCAGGTCCTCATCGTATTGCCCCATTTTTTTGAAGTGCTCCTTCACTGGTGCATGTCCAGTCAGGAGTCCCGTAACGGTTCTCAACTGGCTCCTGGTCATTATTAATAGGTCTGCCATTCTTTTGTTTGTTACACGGTCCTTTGATATATTCTTTTCCGTGTTTGTTTCCTGAGACATTGTCTCAGTAGTTTTTGTACTTGTCTCTAATCCAGTCTTTTACAGACGCTCTTATTATACACTACGGTACCCCTAGCATCTGCCCTTGGTTTGGGAGCATTTCCGACCTGCTTCTTTGCCTGCGATTCCCTGATGACCTGGGACCCATATCAATTTGACTTGATTCCGGTCTGACAGAGTTTTCAGTTCTTCTTTGCAGTCCCATACCAGTTTCAACGTTTCTCCTATTATTTTCCTTCGCGCATTGAAGGATGGTATACACTTCTGCTTGAAAGACAGAGGTATGAGTGCCCAGTGAGTAGCTGATGCCAATACTCGGATTACTGGAGAACAGTCCTGAGCCCGCTTCATTCTCAGTCTTGGATCAGTTCTGTTTGGTACTAGCAACTTTTAATAATCCCCCCTTCTGTTAACTTTTGAACGGTTTGACGTACAAATATAAAAAAACTGCTTTGGAGGGTTTCATAGATACTACTTTTTGAAATAAAATATATTGTGATTGCTCGATAGTTGACGCGGGGGGCACATCAACTAAAAATTTTTAAATGGCATGGAAGGTCATGTGTCACATCGTTGAAAAGATATTTCAATTCTCTTTGCAACCATCTGAAATTTTTTTTAATTTCGTTGCATTAAAAATAAATTATGTCTCGATAGTTCACATCAAACCATTCAAAAGTTATCGTGGTCAGGTAAGAAAAGGGATTCAAATCCGTCAGATCCGCACTTACTGTGACATTTCAAATTAATATTGTGAAAAAACGTAAAAACAAAAATCTGAAAAATTCAGATGGTTGAAAAGAGAATGGAATCATTTTTTCAACGATGTGACACAAGTAGTATCGATGAAACCCTCCAAACGTTTTTTTTTATGTTCGTACGTCAAACCGTTCAAAAGTTAAAAGGGGGGACTATTAAAAGCCGCACTGTATATTTGAAGAGAAAAAAATCTATTAGGTATAATCCTCAGATTGGAGATTAATCGTAGACACGTGTTCCAGACCCTTGGTCATCATCAGTACGATCTGGCTTAGTGCAAAGATGTGCAAAACTTAGTTGAGAATACAGGATTGGAAGAAGCCAACAACATGAAGCTAGACACTCCTTTGTAGCTTTCGTTGAAAACCCTTGTTTTAAATTGTAGAGCAACCGTAGACACGTGTTTCAGACTGTTGGTCATCATGAGTGCGGTGTAGCCAAGTGCAAAGATGTGCAACACTTGGTTGCCTCATGGTCAGCTAGATTTATCTCTCGACGATGGCCTCAGTACTTATATTATTGAAAATAATGTACGCGTCTATCATTCCTTCATTATGGTATCTAAACGAGTACAAATAGATCAGTACTCATAACTATTTCTCAGAATAAAGCTGAACGGTTCATCAATGAAATTCAGAATGTTAATTTTTCATTCTCATACGTGTAGAAAAAATTAACAGGTACCATCCAATATATTTTTTAACTATTATCAATCATTTACTTTATGATAGCTTTTTCAGATTTGTGTTGTTAGTTTGAGAGTAGAGCTATTTATTAATTATACGAATTTGCTTCCATGTAATACTGATGTTTATAATACAAATAATTGTGTGTTATCTTGCATTACAATTATATAATTGATTATACTCTCAAGTGAATGCAGGTGCTTATTGGGATACACAACTGTGAATGAATAAATGAAAGAAGAATGAATCAATGAATAAAATAATAGATGAATAAATAAATAAATAGATGAATGAATGAATAAATACTCATATAAATATGTCAAAAACAATGTTCTCGAAACCGACATAAGAGATACATCAATTGAATTCTGAAAGAAAATACTTCAAAGAACCATATTTTCAGAAAGAGTGCCATATTCGAAATAAAGAATGAGTTATAAAATAAGTAATCGAAAAATTTTGTTTTTCAAAATAATTAGCAAATCAAAAATCTTTTCGTAGCTTTCGTATACTTCAATATGTTACGCAGTTTTTTCCAGTCTAACTGAAACTGTATCTATTATACCGGTTTAGATATTGCCGTGGTGGACAACCTTGTCTTGGACACTGTGTATATGCACTCTGAGATGGTAAACATAACGAAGAAAATATCATTTACGAAAACAAACCATACTTCATTGCAGTGATGACGACAGTTTATTGAAGAAAAATAGAAATACTACGTTCCATTCTGTCAAAAAAAAAACATTATCAGTTCACTATAAATAACAACATAATATCTTACGCACAATTTTATTCTTGACCCCTTGATCTCCTAGTTGAACGTTATCGGGTTACTGGAGGAACTCATTAGAGGATATAAATGAAATCAGATCCATTGAACAAAGTATTCCGACAAAATTTTGATTTTACTGAAATATTTCTAGATTTCCATTAATTATTTTGAATATCTCAGTGGGGAATAATAATGATAATAATAACGTTTATTGCCAATAATATGCAAATGCAGTATATAAAAATCAATAAAAGAATATAACAAATAAACGTAATATGTCACGAAAGCATCGCTTGTGTGTGTGTGACAGACATTTTTTAGACTACAATTAAGAAAATACAATATATTTGATAAAAAACCAGTTATGTAATTAAAACAAAAGATCCTTAAATTAAAAAATTAACAGACGAAAATATCGATCAACAGTTTTAAGAAACACTTTTATATTGATTTTGCATAATTTTAAATAAACAATAAGAGTGTAAGTGGAATTATGAATAAAATATAGTGTGTATCTCAGTACGGGGTATAGACAAAATATATCTTTTCAGTTGCTTTCTGAATGCATTTATGTTTCTTTCTGATGTTTTTAAGCTGTCTGGTAGATTGTTGTATAGTTTCAAACCTGATATCTGTGGCTTTTCTGTCCAATACGTTTATTCATAAAGATAATCTTGTATTTATGTTCTCTAGTTCTTGTTTGATATTTATGATTTATTTCATGCAAATCGTACCTATTTTTATGTAACTTTATGTTGCTGTAGTGGAAAAAAAGTTGTATTGGGTCCAATATTTCCGTTTCTTGATAAAGATCATCTGAAGGGTGGGTTCTTTTTTGTTGTGAAAGATTTTTAAAAAGCGTTTTTGAGTTATTGATAATTTTTTCATGATTGTTTCACCTGCTGACCCCCATGCTAGAATCACATAGGAAATATGTGATTGAATGAGGGCAAAATATAGTGTTCTCATTGTTTTTTCATCAAGAATAGCTAAGAATTGTGTTCTAAGAAGATCCTAAAAAAACTTAGAATTATCTAGCAGTGTGGAGAATGGGTATTTTTGAGATATAGTCCTACAACTATCAGATTCTGCTGTAATTGGCATACCACCTGAAAAAAAATTACTGTCGCATTGTCTTGTGTTTATTTATTGGTATAAATAAAAAAGTTCCCAAAAAATTTGTGTTTCTTCCATTTCTTATCAGATTATAGCTCGTGTTTTTCTCACCAAAAGCAAGGTTTTGTGCACTTTAACCATGAAGAACTTAGCTCAAAGTTGTCACAAAAGGATTCTGTTGCTTGGTGCGTTCTGATTGGTCTGTTAACAATATAGAGAAATTTCATTCTACAAAACGGTGTTCAAAATTGATAAATGGTCTACATGCCAAGATCATTTATCATCCCTGATTGATAACAGTTGATCTCTCGGCTCATCGACTAATAGTAAAAATAGATAAACTACGAATATAATTGAAATATCATTTTGATAATTAGAAATTCATCCGAATGAGACCTCAACATATGTGAAATAAGATCTATAACATATGTCCTGAATTATATCCGACATAAAAAACGAAAGTTTTTACGTGTGAACATAGTGATTGATATTATCTTAAGAATCTACTGGGTACACTACATAATGGGAGATTCCATAGACAAATGAGAGGAAAACAATGCGAAAAATGAAAAAACATTACCTTGAATGTAACGTACAAAACTTCTAGTTCTTCGAAAGAGTTGAATGGGTGTTTTCAGTAGTTCATAACGGAAACATACAGGCAGAAAATATAAATTATAGCCTATTTTGTTGTTGCCCAAAAGTACTGAAGAAACTTGAAATTGTACTCAGAAGTGCTTATTATTACGAAAAATTGAGCCAATGAGGATGGTAAGTGCAAATAATTACTTTAACGATCCTGCAAAGTAGGACATTGGATAACTACTCACTTGGCTAATTCAACGACAAACGCTGAACTATATCAGTACCTTGGTAGATGGGATGGCATTGAAGCCAATCCCGAATTTCAAGTAAACTCGAGATTCAGTCTAATTACATCCTTATTAACAGAAACTGCTCCATAATCATTTTATATTGTCGTACCGTGTTGGTACCCGCTCTTCCAAATTTCCATAATAATATAATCAAATTAATTTCAACACAAAATGTCTAAATGAAACTGGTACCAAACACATAAATTTGGGATGTATTGGAGTTATATATCAGAATGATACTGAATAGAGCCTAAGAAGTCATTAGGAGATCTCTGCATGGTCCGCAACCATGTAAAAGTAGGGTTTGGAGCATTTTGTGAGGTAGCAGACTGTGCATATTTAATCTTATATACCCAAACTTACATTGTGGTTCTGATCATAGAGGTACTTGTTGGAATGATATCCTTTTATTCAAAAATTATACCGACTTGCTGTAAAACGGAATTAATAGTAGGTAGTAGAAAGAATGAAGTGGGCTGTTTTTTCTGTTCATTGCGTCTGCTCAGCGCACACGAGTACCGGATCCGATAACTGCTCACCTCATATCTGGTGTGTCATATACCATGCTAATGAAATTCCACGTCAGCATTTTGCATGTGCCTGGCTAAGATTTATGCCGCATCATGGCAAGCCGCTATGATTTTCATATTCGAGAGCAGCGTGTTAATATTTCCATCAAGTACCCCTATGATCAGAACCACTATTTAACAAAATGGTTTGGATGAAGCCTGCGGAGTTCAATGAGTAGGTCTCGATATTTAGTTCGTTTGCCCTCTTCTTCTCGGACGATATTCGTTTTGCCAGGAGCTGAAACCTGTATGAAAAAAATTATCCTACTTTGTTGGTCGAGAATGACTACATCAGTCTTATTGGTTTGTATTTCAGACTGATGGTTGAGAATAAGTAGTTCTAATATATTCATCTATAATGGCTCGTTTCAAATTTTGTTTCAAACTAATAACTGTAGATGTCACAAGTTCCTTTTTTTAATTTAAGCCTTGGTCTGGCCGCGTAGTAGAAAATGCCTCTTTTAGAAGATTCTCGCAGATAAAATCATTGGTAGATTCTATAGAGAAGTGGTAGTAATTTTTAGTAACCATTCGGCTATAGATAAAAACACAGGGAATAGGACCTATACAACCTCCGATCAAATAACACAACCTAGATGAGACTCGCCGCACACGCATTAAAATTTGTGTGTAAGGAACATCTTCCCCCAACGAAAGTGTAGTGCGTTGACTCCAAGCTGACTTGGAACCAGCCTCCAGAAAAAGCTCTTTTGGAAGGCACACATTTCTGGTGTGGTGGCCCAAGATACAACAAAGAGGAGCCATAACATAACAAGATGCATGTCTAAGAACTACAGGGAAAATTGAATCAACAACAATTGTAGCCATGGAGACACTCCTGCAATTGCCTCCTTTCCACTTAATGGTGCAGATGTCATGGCAACCATGTGTGGTCTAGATAGACTCAGTGCTAAGGAACCGTTCGATACACATAACTGTATACAGTAGCCGAGGCGACTAGAGAATGCCCACAAGCTGGAGTACTATTCCAGCATTTATGGAATTTGATCGCGGACTACATATCTAATGAAAACTCTGAACATCTAACAACAGTAAAAGATCGTATGCAGAAGGCTTTTTAAATTGATTTCGATGGACAGACTTGAGAACAAGGGACCCATAAAACCATTCGCCTATAGATAAAAACATAGGGAATAGGACCTATACGACCTCCGATCAAATAACACAACCTAGATGAGTAACTCGCCGCACACGCATTAAAATTTGTGTGTAAGCAACATCTTCCCCCAACGACAGTGTCGTGCGTTGTTAACAGAAATATTGAAGTTCAATAAAATTAAAATAATGGAAACCCAATATGGAATGGAAACCTGAAATTATGATGGAATAATCTCCACAGGATTTTGAGATCGGTTTCCCTTTCTCAATAGTTACGACCCTGGTAGCTTACCTATGAAATGACATATTTCGATTTCCAACTTCAAATGGTCTTTTACACATTTCACAATGCTTCACCATTGCTTACTTATAAAAACTAACTATAGTTTAACACAAATTAACTCAGAATTTGTCCTTTATACACGAAAAAACACTCCATATTTGACATTCGATATTCCAAATGCAGTGTTGCCGTACTGACCAGACTATATCGACAACGAAGAATCTCCGTGCGGTGATGGGAATACTATCGTTTTTACATGCTCCCAACAAGCTGCAATGAACGTTTCAATTGCCTTCTTATTGCTATATATTTCATCCAAGGCAGTATTTTTGGGTTTTCGTTGGCAAGAATATACCCGACAGATATCAAAATCTAGCTGACGTGCTTATTGTATCCTTAAAAAATCGCGACATGGCAATAATGTCATGATTTGAGGGATAACATTATGAAAAGATGTTACCTTCAGTTCTAGTTGAGTATTACTCATCTAGGTTGTGCTACTTGATCGGAGTATACTATTTCGATGGGTGGACATGTGGATAACAGGGTAATATTTTGGAGTAAGTTGACTCCAAGCTGACCTGGAACCAGCCTCCAGAAAAAACAACCAACAAAGCGTTGACCTAGCTGTAATGGCCCAAAGCTCTATTGGAAGACACACATTTCTGGTGTGGTGGACCAAGATACAACAAAGAAGAGCCATAACATAACAAGATGCATGTTTAAGAACTACAGGGAAAATTGAATCAACAACAATTGTAGCCATGGAGACCCTCCTGGAATTGCCTCCTTTCCACTTAATGGTGCAGATGTCATGGCAACGATAGAGAATCACGTCTAACTGATACGAGTTTCAGAACACTAGGGAATTTCAGGAAATGAGAAAGCAGACGACCCCACAAGAAAATCAAGGGGCAGATGCTACGGGTACCGAAGTGTACAGTGAGAGCGTCTGTGGGAGGATGTATTAGGGACAAAAAACTACCAGGTGAGCATTCCAGAAACAAACATTCAAAGGAATACATCGAAGGATCGTACCAAAAGAGAACGGCATACCTCTTAACGTTGAACAGGATCCCGCTGAGAACCTTTACGGCGCTCTTGACTGGTCACACACCAGTGAAGGAGCAACTCAACAAAATGGTACTGAAGGAAACCTGACCTGCAGACTGTGCGGTAAGGATCCAGAAATAGTGATATACTACAAGGCACTAGACCGCAAAAGACAGGCAAGTTTTGGGCATGACGATTCAGAACTATACAGTTCCCTTCCAGTAATTTTTTTTAACGAGTTTTCTCCTGTAAACTTTCTTTAAATTCCTTTAAAGATAAAAGATATATATGGACAGTGACTTGAAGCTCACTCTGTACACAAGTATTTCAAGCCGTGGAAAGTGCTATCAATACCTGATCGAAGAACAAAATCTCAGCACGTGCTTCTTTGCGGAAGTTGAGGTCGTTCTGCTGATAAATACTGATAACGAACGTATTAAAGTACCTAAATCATTAAAATGATAAAATAATCAGCTTATTTCTGAAAACTCGAGTCAATGGATTGAAATGAGGAATCACTCGATATTCAAGGAGGATTGCATCATGCACAAATCTGAGGCGTAATAGATGAGTGAATTACATCTTCCATCGAGTTTTCGAATAGTGTTTGATTTGCTGTTGACTTCTTTCATTCAATACAGTATTGGGTAAAATTGGCCAAACAAGATTCATACCTCAATGGATGTACTAAAAAGTTACTCGAATAAAAAATTTGTACATTTATGCACTATTCCAGTACGCTCGGGGATTTGCGTCGTGTGTCATATTTATCAAAACTTCCTCTGGAAATTACAGATGATAGAGGTTTACATTATTTTCTTCTTTACTTTCTCAAGAAGCAGATTTACGTAAAAATTTAGATTGATAAAAAGTAAGGAAATATACGATATGGAAAATACGAGAAAAATATAATTTTGTGTGAGAGTTTATCTTGCTTGGAGGACCTGCTCATCGACATAAGTATCCACTGCACCACGACCAATATACCAAGAAAGACTGCACTTCACCAACCAGTAACGAGAGTAAAAGATGAAAATGTACTCTTGGCGGCCTTTTTAAATATTGAAAGGTCTATTGACAACAACTCTATAAACTCCTCACCAGAGCTCTCAAACACAGAGACATCATGAAACCATGTGTGGTCTAGATAGACTCAGTGCTAAGGAACCGTTCGATACACATAACTGTATACAGTAGCCGAGGCGACTAGAGAATGCCCACAAGCTGGAGTACTATTCCAGCATTTATGGCATTTGATCGCGGACTACATATCTAATGAAAACTCTGAACATCTAACAACAGTAAAAGATCGTATGCAGAAGGCTTTTTAAATTGATTTCGATGGACAGACTTGAGAACAAGGGACCCATAAAACCATTCGCCTATAGATAAAAACATAGGGAATAGGACCTATACGACCTCCGATCAAATAACACAACCTAGATGAGTAACTCGCCGCACACGCATTAAAATTTGTGTGTAAGCAACATCTTCCCCCAACGACAGTGTCGTGCGTTGTTAACAGAAATATTGAAGTTCAATAAAATTAAAATAATGGAAACCCAATATGGAATGGAAACCTGAAATTATGATGGAATAATCTCCACAGGATTTTGAGATCGGTTTCCCTTTCTCAATAGTTACGACCCTGGTAGCCTACCTATGAAATGACATATTTCGATTTCCAGCTTCAAATGGTCTTTTACACATTTCACAATGCTTCACCATTGCTTACTTATAAAAACTAACTATAGTTTAACACAAATTAACTCAGAATTTGTCCTTTATACACGAAAAAACACTCCATATTTGACATTCGATATTCCAAATGCAGTGTTGCCGTACTGACCAGACTATATCGACAACGAAGAATCTCCGTGCGGTGATGGGAATACTATCGTTTTTACATGCTCCCAACAAGCTGCAATGAACGTTTCAATTGCCTTCTTATTGCTATATATTTCATCCAAGGCAGTATTTTTGGGTTTTCGTTGGCAAGAATATACCCGACAGATATCAAAATCTAGCTGACGTGCTTATTGTATCCTTAAAAAATCGCGACATGGCAATAATGTCATGATTTGAGGGATAACATTATGAAAAGATGTTACCTTCAGTTCTAGTTGAGTATTACTCATCTAGGTTGTGCTACTTGATCGGAGTATACTATTTCGATGGGTGGACATGTGGATAACAGGGTAATATTTTGGAGTAAGTTGACTCCAAGCTGACCTGGAACCAGCCTCCAGAAAAAACAACCAACAAAGCGTTGACCTAGCTGTAATGGCCCAAAGCTCTATTGGAAGACACACATTTCTGGTGTGGTGGACCAAGATACAACAAAGAAGAGCCATAACATAACAAGATGCATGTTTAAGAACTACAGGGAAAATTGAATCAACAACAATTGTAGCCATGGAGACCCTCCTGGAATTGCCTCCTTTCCACTTAATGGTGCAGATGTCATGGCAACGATAGAGAATCACGTCTAACTGATATGAGTTTCAGAACTCTAGGGAGTTTTAGGAAATGAGAAAGCAGACGACCCCACAAGAAAATGAAGAGGCAGATGCTACGGGTACCGAAGTGTACAGTGAGAGCGTCTGTGGGAGGCTGTATTAGGGACAAAAAACTACCAGGTGAGCATTCCAGAAACAAACATTCAAAGGAATACATCGAAGGATCGTACCAAAAGAGAACGGCATACCTCTTAACGTTGAACAGGATCCCTCAGAGAACCTTTACGGCGCTCTTGACTGGTCACACACCAGTGAAGGAGCACCTCAGCAAAATGGTACTTTTTTTTTTTTCAGTGGGGTGGAAATCCTCATGGACTCTGATCGCTCGGTGTCCATCGCGTATCAGTAGTGTCAGACTCTTACTGACTAAAACCACCCCAGGTGTGCTGCACTTGCCAAGCCGTTAGGCCATAAAGCTGCACCTACATCCCATTCCAACGTCCACGTCACGATATCCCTCGCTCCTCCGCCCCGCCACACCCCCCCACCACCGTTGGGTCGTGACCCACCGAATACCGGGCGGGCAATCAGCGGGGAAGATCCTTCCTTCTTTATTTCGCTCATCCTCCACATTCAAACAGCGCCCTCCCTGGTCGGCAGTCTTATTCTATCCGAGCGCCTGCTCTCCCGATTTACTTTCGTCGCTCGTTTATCCCGAAGCCAGGCCACTATTACCGTCGCATTGACACTATGTTGGTTCTCATACTTCTTCATCCTCGACCACAGCCCCCGCCCATTCATTCAATATCCTTACCCATTCATCCTTCACACCATTCGTATCCCTTAGCTGTAACGCTCCAAGTCTATCCTCCTCTTCCTCGATCCTCCTTCTCCATTCTACCCTTTCTCTCCGCATGCAATCGTTCCTGATGTGCTCCGCCGTGTCAGTCCCGCCAGTTCCACACTGGCATGGGGTCTCTTGTGCAATTCCGAACCTTGCCAGGTAACCCCGAAAGTTCCCATGCCCTGTGACCAGTTGCACTGCCTTCCTTGCTAATGGTATACACCCCATCCCTACCCTGTTGCACATACCATGTACGCTTCTGCCGGTCATGCCGCTGTCCCATTCACCCTGCCATTTTTCCATCACCATTCTCCTAATCCTTTCCCTCTCCTCCATTCTGCTATGTCCCAAGTCTATTTGCCATGTGATCTCTTGCAGTTCCGCACCTCTTCTACTCTCTTCATCTGCTCTTCTGTTACCCTCATTCTCCCTAACATGCCCTTTCCTCCACTCAATTTCCGTCACCAATCCCGCTACCCTTCTGTTTTCAAGCAAAATGGTACTGAAGGAAACTTGACCTGCAGACTGTGCGATATGGATCCGGAAATAGTGATATACTACAAGGCCGTAAAAGACAGTCAAGTTTTGGGCATGACGATTCAGAACTATACAGTTCCCTTCCAGTAAAGAACTTGTTGAATATTGTACAAAGCATAAAAGTACCAGAGCATGTCGTAGGATAGCTGAGACCATAATGCATCTGCTTTTCAAGAAAATGGAATAGAAAATGGGGTGTATCGCATCTTCGGAGAAAGGCCTTGATTTAGGTATCCTCGAGAAATAAAAGGCATAAAAGGCCAACCATAAATTGAAAAGAAATTAAATAATAACCCAACCAGGTCACGAAATATTTTGTCTGATATAGAATCGTCCAAACCGAACCTGATATCTGAAAATGTTTCCAGTGACATTATTATTATTATTATTATATATATTTTTTTCACAAGGAATGTACTAGTCAGGTCCTGTCTCCGGAGTTCCGATACTATTGGAGGACGCGCTGGTGTGTAATTAACCCAAGTAAACACTCCCCACGTCCGTGAGTCCGAGAGTCATGTGCCCTGAGAAGACGAAGTGAACCAAGAATTACGGCCTCCTGCATTTTTCCGGCCAAGTTTTCTGCCGCATCATGGCAAGCCGGTATGATTTTCAAGTTCGAGAGCAGTGTATCCATCATTCCATCACGGACCCTTATTATCAGAACCACCATCTTGCCAAGCCAAGGTCTTCAATGTTCTTGAGGAAGACCTCATGCATTGGCTTATCCCTATGTAGCTGTAGGAGCCAGTCACACTCCGCAGCTTTCACGTGGGCTTTTTACTGAACGGGTTCCAACTCGGTGACAGAGTTTGGGTTCGTCCGTTCAGTGTCGAATACGAGACCAAGTTCATCGGCTGCACGGATTGCTGCCTTGAAAAGAAATGCTCCAATCCCTGCTTTTTCATGATCTCATACCAAGCAGAGAAGAGGATCTGAACTCCTGATGACTTTACAGGCTCCATCCAGTACCATTCTGTTGTGTAGGTACTCCAAACTCAAAAGTCCACGGCCTCCCTGCTGTCTGGGGAACTGTAACCGTGGAACAGACGATTTAGGATGCAAGCTCCTATGAAGATGCATCATTTTGCGAGTTGTCGCAGCTCTTCCTGTATCCATTTCATTACTCCAAAGGAGTAAAGGAGAATCGGAATGGCAAGCAAGCATATTAGTTACAGCAACTTTGTTCATCCTCGACAATTCTGAAGACAAGATCTGTCGAAGTTTGTGCTGATACTTGCTGCGGAGAGAGTTTTTGACAGTAGCTACCTCTTGGGTGTGGCGTTGTTCTACCCCTAGGTAGGTATACGTCTCTCCGGCATCCAGATGAAGTAGGATGCTTCCGTCTACGAGCTGAACGTCCTCTCCGTATTCCTCGCATCGTCCTCTTTTGAGATGAGCCGTGGCATGCGTGTACTCTTGCACCACCCTTAAGGACTGATGAAGGTCCTTCTCTCCGGAGGCATAAAGTTTAAGGTCATCCATGTAAATCAGATGGGTGACCTTATGCCTCCGGTTGCTGGGGGTACCGCAGTTGTATCTGCGGGTTTTCCGTAGGGCAACGGACAATGGCAGTAGTGAGATGCAGAAGAGAAGAAGGACTGAGGGAGTCTCCCTGAAACACGCCCCTTCTAAAGATAACCTGCTCTGTTTGGACTCTGACTTGACGAGATGTTATGGTAAAGCGAGTCCTCCAAAGCGGCATCAGCTGTTCAATGCATCTCACTATTTGATCAGGTACCGCAAGGCATCTGAGCAAATGCATGATGAACTCATGCGATGTTGTATCAAATGCCTTGCGATAATCGATCCAGGCCATTGAAAGGTTACGCTTATACTTCACGGAGTCCTGCGTGATGCAACTGTCGATGAGCAGGTTCTCCTTGCAGCCAGCGACCCCCTTCTTTGATCCTCTTTGCTCATATATCCGTTCATACACCGCCTCAACTGTGGAGAGCATGAATATGATGTGTGTGAACATCTTATAACATGCGTTCAAGCATGTTATAGGTCTGTAGTTCTTCGGATCGGACAAATCTCCGTTTTTGGGGATTAGCACGATTCGCCCCTCAATCCGGATTCTGCTGCTCCCCATCTAGCCGTGAGTTCAAAACTCTTGCTAGATGGTGGTGGGTACTTGGAAATTTTTTCCACCAATAGTTATTAAGGCCATCAGGACCTGGAGCAGTAAAATTCTTCGAGACTTTGAGAGCCCGTCGAACTTCTTCCGGGGCTATCGGATTGCCCAGTTCATTGAGCTCAGGCTGACGAATCCTGCAGAAAGCTTCGAACTGCGCTAGGGCCAGTGCTGCGACGAAAAGGTACTGAAACATACTGAAAGTAGGCAAAGGAGGATGATGTTCAGAACAAGCTAATTTGAAAGTGCAGGAACGCAAACGTCTTACATCGCGATCGAAAATGGAAATGACCTCTCCCTTGTTGCCGCATTTTCAAACTCTTCAATGATTTTATTGTCTTTTAACGCTGTCATCTGTCATTAATTGACAGCAGATCGGTATTAAAAAAGAAGAATTGCTCTGTGTCCCCTCTCCCAAAAAGGGCCAATTAGCCAAAAAGCAGAGAAATAAGAAGTAGGATAGGATTCAAATAAAATTTTTCCATCTTGAAAATCTAGGATTATGGATATTATGTTATAAAATAGAGCCATAGATTGAATTTCGAAAACTTACTGAATAACATCGGTTTTAAAAATAGTCGTACTGACGTATCGAAAGCACTCAAAAGGTACTGAATTCAGTACAAAAGTATCGAAACGGCAGCACTGGCTAGGTCTTGAGTATCTACGTTGAGTGGTTGCGGAAATTTTTAAATGCCCTTCCAGAAGGTTTCTACCCGATCAGCCGACGGCGGGTTATCCACAACACGTGGAGGCTCTTGGAATAGGCGAGAAGGTTTATCGCGGAACTTCATGTTTTCTGCGATGCTCCTCGCCCACCAGTGACTTTTTTGCAGCCACCAGCATCAGACTGAGACGATTCTTGTCTTTGAAATTTCGGCTCCTGAAGGAACGAACATCTTCCGAAACGAGAGTGAAATGGATAATGGGGGTTATTGGTATGACGATGGACATACTGCTCTAAAACTTAAGAATCATACCAGCTTGCCGTAATATGGCAGAAATCCTAGCCGGGCGAATGCAGAAGGCCGAAGGAGCATCCTCCTTAATCGAGCATTGGAGTTATAAGGAGGAAATATAAGAAAAAGATCAAAGGATAAAAAAGAATTAAAAGGAATTGAAATTGAGGGCGAGAGAGAGAATCAGAATAACTAGCGTGAGCTCATATAGGGTGGGAAGGTATTTGTTTCAGATTTTGTATCAGTACTTTCGATCCCTTTGGATTACTGACATGCTCTGTATGTAGGGTTTAAGGTATGTCAAAAAATTAGTCAAAATGAGTTTCAGTCCAAATACCGAAATATTATTATTTGACTGTAGAGTCTGATTTGACTTCCAAATCGTACATTCTGGAAGCCTTAAAAAACTGAAGACTGTTGATCTTGAATGCCACAAGCTTTTCATATCGGTCTTCAATTCCAGGCAGGAAAAGGATTAAAAAGCTGGTTGAATTCTTCAGTTCATGGATGGCACTTGCCGTATTTACAAGGTTTTCAACATCGTTATTGAAATCTGTGACAAATCAAAATCGATTACAAAATAATATCCTATGCGTCAATCTCATCAGAAACTCGTGGCATCATTCAGTGTTGTTAAAAAATATTATAAACTGTTTGTTATTATTATTCGCGAATAGAACTGATAAACGGTTAAATATACGCATAGTTTTCATTGATAAATATGTGTTTCTACGAAATATGATTTCCAGAAAAGATTATCGATAGTATCACTGTCCGAAAAAATAAGTATTCGGCTATTATAGTACAAGCACTTCGACCACTGTTCACTTTGATTATCAAATTACTAATAAAAATAATGATTTCATTTCTAAGCAACGTCTAAGGACGGTGCAAATATAGCTAAAATATTTTCATTGTTTCGGAAGTTACTTAATGAAAATCTTCAGACGTACATACTTTCCATCCATCATTAGAACCAATTTATGAAGATGGATGTGCGGATCATAGAATTAGCTTCCTTCCATTGCATAATTTTCTAACCTAAATAAAAATTGTTCATAGAACGAATGACAGAATTCCTAAGTTACAATATACCCTTCCAACAACAGTATGTGTTTCGGAGCACTTTCTCCTATACGGGATGTGCACAAATATTATATTATCAGAAAGTACAATACTTCGGCCTGGAAGAAAGCAACTTCGAATGATTCAACTCGCATCCGTCGTATCATAATCAGGTAGTAGAGATCAGTTATGGGGTGTCCCAGGGTTCAATACTGGGACCAGTTCTATTTCAATCTATATCAATGCTACTTATATCTACCTTGTCCAATGAGATATATTTGTAATGACCGAATAAATGGAGCCTGTAAACCAGCAGAATACTGAAGACAGTGACTTCTATTTTCATGATGGAAACTATATGATTGATTCCTATGAAAATGAGAACAACAGTTTTGAAGTTCATCAATTAATACGCCACTAGCCAAATGAGAGAAATCGGACAATAACTCAGGATATATACTCCTTTACTTACAACTGAATCCGAATGTATTACAACCTCTTGAAGGACGTTCAAGTATAGTTTGCCATACATTGTATGCAAAACAGACAAAGAGAATTTTAGTAAAAGAGTAATTGAATGAGTTTTTTTATCTTTACGTTTTAACTTTTCCATAATTTTTTTTATTTATTTTTTTAGTGTACAGGTCATGTATTTATCTGTTCATCTGACTCTATTGGATTTGATATAACTCACATAATTTATCATGTTTATATCATATAAATCTATGTCTATGAGCATTAGTTTTTCAGCACTACAGCGCTTTGTCGATGAGAGAATTCTTTGGGCATTATATTCAATCAGCATTATATTTGATGTTAGCTATAACTATAAACATCAATGAATTTGAGTTTAGTAATTATCTTATATTCATCATTGAATGATAAACCACTACAGCTTTCGTTCACAGAGATATGAAAAAGTCCCCGAACACAATAATAAACTTAATTTTTTTTTCCAAATCATACTACAAGGAAATTAGGCCAAACATTATATACGATAGATATACGAGTTAGGTACAGTAAGCTATGACAACTTCACATATCTTTTATTTAAAAAAGCATTGTAACTATTATACCAGGTGAGACTATGAACCATTAACATCTGACCCTTCAAGAACACCAAGAAATTGGTTTGATTATTTTTCCAGATCTGGTTACCCCCCAATGTAATAGATCTGTTTTGATCTTGGGAGAAATAAGTAATCGCAAAAAATGCTCTCATCACTAGTTATGAAATGAAATGTTTTTTAAAAGAATGGTATTTTATCATCCAAAATACCAGTCCCCACCATCACCTGTCTTATGGGCACGCTGAGGAAAAAATTGGGATTGTAAAAATAATTGCTTCAAATTTCAATTTGAGTTTGACTTATTACAGATATGCGGGGCTCAGTTACCCTACCGACTGCGCCATGTTTGTCCTGCAACACGAAAAATTAAATAAATCCATCCTTTTATTCTGTTGTTTTATTTGCAGTGTGCCAAGAAGGCAAGTATGAGTTCATCGTTTATGAGGAAGCCTTTTCAACTCATCGTATTTTCTGAAAGAATTATTTACATACCTCCTTTTTTCCTGTGCTTCTTCATTTACTTGAATAATTTCAATATTATATTTCTTGGTACCAACTAGCCAATGGAATTACATTTTTCAAATAAGATTATGCTACATTTCAGTCTAGAGTGGTTTATGACTGTGTATTATTAGATCTTAAATCAATTATGTGAGAGTATGAAACATATTTGATAAGTTTTTTTGTTTTTTCTTTCTCTTTGGTATGATACGAGTATTTATTGATTTTAAATCATCTACTAGGTGTTTTGCATCAAAAGGTTAACAGGGTCATAATTCTCTTCGAGAAGTGTCATTTCAGGAAAGTATTTTATAAAAGCTGTTTTCTTGGTCGGAGATGTCAAAGTTGAAGGAATAAACCGTGCCATTCATGTTTTGTCGAGTCTTACTGTTTATTCGAGTTATTTGATCGGATGTTCGTTTATTCTTTTCTCAACATATTGTTTAGTTATAACTACAGTTACAGCATTGCAATCCTCACAACCTTTCATTACATAATATTTGATTTTAGTTTTTTAGAACATACGATTCGACTCAAGTAAATAATTCTGTGGTGGTAAGTATTTATTGCTTTTTTGTTTACAATTTCAGTGTTTTTATGTTTTTATGATTGTTTATTGATACATTAGAATGTTGCCCCGTTCGAAACTAATATTTTGTAATTGAAATCTGTTTCAGTGCGATCCTCAGTAAACTCACAGAAATCATTTCTTCTATAAAATAATCAATTATCTGTCCAACCAATTTGACAATCAACTAGAAGACTTCCATTGCTGAGAAGAAGAGGTCTAAAAATAATGTCAGCGATATGGAGAACAAAGGAGTTATCGAACCATCAGACAGTCTCTGGTACTCTTCAGTCGTACTGGGGAAAAAGAAAGATGGATCAACACTCTTCTGCGTAAACTATCGTCAACTCAACAACCTGACGGAGAAGATGGCAGTTACCCTCTCCCAAGAACAGACGACAACCTAGATCTTCGTCAGGTTCTACGACTTTCTCGACACTAGAAGATCGGAAAAATATGACTTTCACCGTCGGCTCAGGATTGTGACAGTTCACAGTTATGCCATAAGGGCTTTGCAATGCTTCCGCCACATTTGAAAGATTGATGGGGATTGTTTCGAATAGACTTTTATGGAAGACGTATCCGGTGTATCTTGACGACATAATTGTAGTTTGCAGATCACGTGAAAAACCGGTAGTTGGAACTGAGCCCTAAGAAATATCATTTGTTCCAGAAAGAACAACGATGTCATCACCACATTGTTTCTGGGGAATGAGTACCGGTAGATGAACATAAAATCAAAGCAGTAAAGAAGTGACCCATTTAAAAAGGTATTCACCAGCTTCGAAAATTTCTTCTTTTGTGCCCCTACTATCGCCGATATGTGCTGGGGTTTGCTAACATTACCAAACCACTTACCAGACTCTCAGCTCCAGTGGTCCGAGGAATGCCAAGACTCGCTGAAAGAAACATTGTTCAACGTTCATGTTCTTACCGAAGTTGAAACTCATTTTGGATATCGACATAAGCAGCGTTGGATATAGAGATGTTTCACACATAGGAAGGATATGAGAAGGTTATTGGATATATCAGCAAAACAGTTACGAAATTACTGTGTCACCAGGCAGTGTTCATAATCGTAGAGCGCTTGTATTTCAATCAGAGGGGAATGGGTTTGATTCCCAGCATGGTCACTACTCTCGTTCTAGGAATCGCACGTTAAAAGGTGAGACCTCGTTAATCCTTGGCTCGCACAAGTTTCGACTTCTGAGGGAAATTTCGTAGGGAAATCTGGTTAACGGAAAAATAATTTTGAACAAAAAAAACAACAATTATTGAAGGAATAGAGCACTTATATGTATATGGGAGAGGAATCCTGTTAAAAACTGACCATGCAACTCTTAAGGCGCGTATTCATACAGCGAACGAAGACGAAGAAATTCGCTCGAATGAATTCGCCCGAATTCGTTCGGGGTTTGCTCAAAAATTGGCATTATGTCCACATACGAATGAAGGAATGCTTTCACAGTCATTTGTTTATGTTCGCGTGTATATTTTGAATGAAACAACCGAATGCTGCTCAAGCCGTACTCACTCAAACACAAGTCAAACGAATTCGTCACAAATTTCTTCTGATATACCGCCTGTCGAGCGAACTCGAGCGAAGGCAAACAAACGTGTTCGGTCTTGTTTGTTGTTTTTCATGACGTCCACATTAACACAGCGAATTTGTTCGGTTACATTCGTTCGCTTTATGAATACGTGCCTTTAAATGGCTTTTGAGGTGTGTATTCACTGAGCAAACGGAGGCCGAACCAATCAATGTGAACGTTGAAGGCAAATCAAATGGCATTTTTACGTTGGAGGGATATCGACAAATTGCGGCCGAACGAACTCGGAGTTTGGAGTTCAGAGTTCGTTGTTCGTTCGCTAAGTGATTACATATCTTCACAATTTTAAAACCCCGAGGATCAGGTAGCACTCTTGATTGAGGGACTGCAAGACTTTAACATCGATATCGAATAACGAGCGGGGAGTAGCGATAATAGAGAGATATTGCAATAACGCCAGCCACTATTAAAGGCAACTTTATTTTGATAGTGACTGGCACTATTCCGTGATTAAGAACAGAGATATTGCAGTTTTGTCTGTTCGTCCATTATTTATACAGGCGTTCGTTACTCATAACCTATAAATGAAATATAATTTCTCAGATTTTTCATTCTACATAATTTATTTTATGCTAGATACAATTTTTGTGATGATAGAATGGCCAAAGGGGGCTTCGATATCGATTTGTGTTGGAAAAATTATGAAATTATCAGGCATAAGTTATGTCGTGTGCACGATCCCACTCGAAGTGAAAATAGAGGAACCTTAACCGTCCTCTAATAAAGGCAGGCAGTATTTTAATAAAGTTGTCCTTATTTAAAATTCACATTGCGCGTGCGTTTATGTCAAAATAAGTATAACTTTATTACTGCCTGACGTTATTATGAACTGCAATATCTCTATAATAATGCAGATGCCCGGTCGCGGAAACCATGCCCAGATGACTGCTCACATTGCCTACAAGCAGAAGAGAAAGAAGCAAAAAGTTGTATGACAACGGCAGTAGATTACTGGAATAACAACAAGATCCAGAAAAACTAAGAAAAAAAGAGATATCCATATCTTGGTTTGGTCGTCAGTTGAAAGAAGAGAAATCAAAGACCGTCAGGGTAGGACATCACAAGTTATTCGCAAGCCATTGAACTCAACTGGGTTCAATGATATTCCCTAACATTGGATTGCTGTAGCGTGTGATGAAGTCTGCAAATGGTGGGGGAGAGAGACGGCAGACAGTGGTGAGCAGGAACAGGAGAAAGGACGTGCTCCAAGAAATCCATGATGGGGTCACCGAAGGACATCTGGTAGTGACGAAGACCCTCCGGAAAGTGAAGCAACGGTTTTACTGGACTAATGGCCGGGTTGACATCGAAGACTGTTGCATGAAGTTGAAAGTGTGATGAATGCTGCCAGGAATAATCCTCGAAAACAACCCAAAGCCCTGACGCGTCAGTACAACGTAGACAGCTCATTTTAGAGAATCACCATTGATATCTCTGTCCTGTTTCCTGAATCTGACCATGGCAATTAATACGTCATTGTTGGCAATGGGCTACTCCAGTAATTGGGCAAAAGCTAACGCCCTACTAAACCAGGAAGCCATCATTTTCGTCGACGTCTTCGTAAAACAGTGGATATATCGATCCGATGTTTCATTGGAGCTACATCAGACCATGGCAGAACATACATAACTAAATGGAATGGTGGAGCGGATGATAAGGAAGATAAACCGTCACCTGCCAAAGGTAGGCTTTGATCTAAAGAGAGATTGGGACCAGTACTGAATCTTGGTGGCCTATCGCTCGGCAGTGCATGAGTCAACCAGTCAAATCATATTATTATAAAGGGCAGAGAGTTATGACATCCTTGTGATTTGAATATTGGGACGCCACCAGGTCAAGATACTGCAGGAGAGGACTGCGTCGGCCAACTTCACCAAAGAAAATATGACATCCATGAAAGATCCGATAAAAAGGAAAACAACCAGAATACCAAAAATTCGACAAAAATACTTGGAATGAATTGAAAATATCTTGAAAACTCAAGATATCAAACTTCATCTCGTTATTGCCCTGTATAGTATTGTTGTTTGAGTAGTTGTCTATATGTTTCTGAACGTTGAACGACCTATAATGACTCAACACGTGCGAATATACCTACATATTTAAAAAAAAAACAATATAAAATGTTATTTTCACAAAATACCTAATTTTTATAGACTATCGATTAGCCACTAATTAATCGCCGGTGAACAAAAATATTCCAAGACCGACCCATAATGAATTCACAGGCAGTTATTAGAGTATGAAGTGACCTTTTCTACAATAATTATTATCAACGACCTTAATATTATTAGAGAAAAGTTAACAAATTCAGGATGTGTTTGTCGAAGTCGGTTGCATTGAGAAAGAAAAAATACGGTGAATTAACATTAGGAATGTCGTCTATCTCTTTGTCAGCAGACAGACAGGAAAATGGAGTGTTTGAAAAATGTTGACGTGACGTATTTAACAAGCCAATAGGCGTCAGTGCGTGGTGAACGTACAGCGTTTTCTTGAAAGGTTTTTTATCAGTTGAATCAAATATTACTCATGATATTGTTTAAAATTATTGTTCAAAATTGTTTAGTTTTCACTTGTCCATTACTGCTTTATAATTCTTTGGCAACGGTTGCTATTGACAGACCTATAACGCCCGGGGCGTTACATTGTTTTGTTATTGTTATATCCGTCAACCGGTTGCACCCCTACGTGCAACCCACAAAAGTCAGAGACTTGTGCGAGCTAGGGAAAGGCGTAGCCCTTACCTTTCAATACGTGTGATGCCATGCACGAGTTACGGAGGGCATTTTGAATCATAACGCCCGCTAAATGTTTTTTCTGTAGTTCAATGAATAACTGTACATAAAAAAGGGACTAATTATTTTGTCTCAAATAGTAATTAAAATTTGCAAATGTTCCTAAAAAATCAGTACCAAGTTTGAAGTTCTGTGAGTTGACCGATGATAAACTCCTCAATGTGCATTCGGTTTCGTTCGGAACGTTAACATTTTCTTTTTCGGAAACGGAATGGGCTATCATTGCAGCAATTTTGTTCTTCGAGGAGATACTTTCTTCAATATAGCTCTCCGCTACCGTACTACTCTTCCATTTTCCATGTAATTTTAGTGTTTCAAAAGAAGCACCACCTTGAACAAGAAGCGTTGACGATGTTCGGCATAGACAATGTCCGGTGTAACCTTTCGGGTTTTCCAAATTAAGGTATTTCGCTAGTTCCCACAGTATTTTTACCTACAGGTATCTCAATTCATTTATTATTTCTGTAGGTTAAAAAAACCTACGTTGTTTACATCCTTTTGGTGGTAGTGCAATGTAATTTTCAGCTAAGTTCCTATATCGCTTTCTTCAACAATGGTGAAACTTTTCGAGGTGTAGGTCTTGGTTTCTGGTACCTTGATCATTAAAACGGCTCCCCTGTCTTCAATGTCATTAATCGTCATCTTGACCATTTCATCACGTCTTAAGCCTCCAAATACGCCCATTACCAGAACAACTTCATGTAGCAGGAAAGTATCAACTGGAGCTTTTCCTGTGAAAAGTGATACTTGTCCACCTTCTAACACCTTTGATTATTTAGTAATGTATCCTTTTGAATTAACTTTCAGAAAGGCCATCAGTTGACTGAATGCTGATATATTAATGTTTTCATTAACAATCAATGTTGAGTTCAGCTGTGAGTATTTGGTCCATTTTTCATGAGATAAACTCACCTGTTCTTGGAAGTATGCCATTTACGGTATTTCAAAAAATGGTCATGCCCCTTCTCATATAAGTATTTGGATTTAACAGGCAGTAAATTTCCTAACGCTTTTTATTATGAACACAACCGTTTTTACTTTCCTTCACCAACAAGCTTGTCAATTCTTACAGAAATGCAGCGTCATTTTATTAAATAAACAATCCTTAGCAACCTCTTCAATGTTTCCATAGCAATTGCATAGAAGCTCACTTGTGCTCAGTTGCCGACCAGAACGCAGTAAATACTATGAGAAGAAATTCATGAAATGAACAACGTCGTTTAAGATAATATTTTCGTGAAAAATAAAAAATGTATGAAGTAAACCACGTCATTTAAGATAATTTTTTATCGGGCAACATTTATCCCTCAGGCCAAAGGCCCTCGTTAGAATCTATATAACGCACTTGGTGCATAAATAGCTGATAAATTTGTTTTTTTCAGTTAACCAGCTGTCATCCGCCTACGAAGTCGAAACTTGGGCGAGCTAAGGTTCAACGAGGTCTTAACTTTTAACGTGCGGTTCCTAGCACGAGACCAGTGACCATGCTGGGAATCGAACCCACGTCCCTCCGATTGATAGACTAACGCTCTACCATCATGACCACTGCGGCCCAAAATTGGCTGAGTTATTAACGATTTCAATATTATATCATCAATCAAGGATCAAAAATTTCTCTGCGAAGTCAAATGGTAATTCATAAACAGTCTTGGACCATAATAATAGATAATTTTTTATTTTAGTGTTAAAAGTACACTTTGATTTTGTGAGGAGAAACCAATCTTTCATTAAATGAAGCAGACTCCCGTCAACAATACGAAATTGCTCACTAAACATTTTCACCCGACAATGACTTTCAATGATGAAAAGTTGTGACTTATACTGAAATGAATGTTTTCCGACCCACTACCCACTACCAATCGCGCCACCACTTCAAAAAACTCAAAGATCGGCCGAACCCCCTTGACGACCCGACAATGACTTTCAATCATGAAAAGTTGTGAATTGGACTGAAATGAATGTTTCTCGACCCACTACCAATCGCGCCAACTCAAATCCCATTTTTGACACCACTTCAAAATACTCAAAGATCGACCGAACCCCCTGACGACCCGACAATGACTTTCAATCGTGAAAAGTTGTGAATTGGACTGAAATGAATGTTTTCCGACCCACTACCAATCGCGCCAACTCAAATCCCATTTTTGACACCACTTCAAAAAACTCAAAGATCGGCCGAACCCCCCTGACGACCCGACAATGACTTTCAATCGTGAAAAGTTGTGAATTGGACTGAAATGAATGTTTTCCGACCCGCTACCAATCGCGCCTACTCAAATCCCATTTTTGACACCACTTCAAAATACTCAAAGATCGACCGAACACCCCTGACAATGACTTTCAATCTTGAAAAGTTGTGAATTGGACTGAAATGAATGTTTTCCGACCCACTACCAATCGCGCCTACTCAAATCCCATTTTTGACACCACTTCAAAATACTCAAAGATCGACCGAACACCCCTGACAATGACTTTCAATCTTGAAAAGTTGTGAATTGGACTGAAATGAATGTTTTCCGACCCACTACCAATCGCGCCTACTCAAATCCCATTTTTGACACCACTTCAAAAAACTCAAAGATCGGCCGAACCCCCCTGACGACCCGATAATGACTTTCAATCGTGAAAAGTTGTGAATTGGACTGAAATGAATGTTTTCCGACCCACTACCAATCGCGCCAACTCAAATCCCATTTTTGACACCACTTCAAAAAACTCAAAGATCGGCCGAACCCCCCTGACGACCCGACAATGACTTTCAATCGTGAAAAGTTGTGAATTGGACTGAAATGAATGTTTTCCGACCCACTACCAATCGCGCCAACTCAAATCCCATTTTTGACACCACTTCAAAAAACTCAAAGATCGGCCGAACCCCCCTGACGACCCGACAATGACTTTCAATCGTGAAAGGTTGTGAATTGGACTGAAATGAAGGTTTTCCGACCCGCTACCAATCGCGCCTACTCAAATCCCATTTTTGACACCACTTCAAAATACTCAAAGATCGACCGAACACCCCTGACAATGACTTTCAATCTTGAAAAGTTGTGAATTGGACTGAAATGAATGTTTTCCGACCCACTACCAATCGCGCCAACTCAAATCCCATTTTTGACACCACTTCAAAAAACTCAAAAATCGGCCGAACCCCCCTGACGACCCGACAATGACTTTCAATCGTGAAAAGTTGTGAATTGGACTGAAATGAATGTTTTCCGACCCGCTACCAATCGCGCCTACTCAAATCCCATTTTTGACACCACTTCAAAATACTCTAAGATCGACCGAACACCCCTGACAATGACTTTCAATCTTGAAAAGTTGTGAATTGGACTGAAATGAATGTTTTCCGACCCACTACCAATCGCGCCTACTCAAATCCCATTTTTGACACCACTTCAAAAAACTCAAAGATCGGCCGAACCCCCTGACGACCCGACAATGACTTTCAATCGTGAAAAGTTGTGAATTGGACTGAAATGAATGTTTTCCGACCCACTACCAATCGCGCCAACTCAAATCCCATTTTTGACACCACTTCAAAAAACTCAAACATCGGCCGAACCCCCCTGACAATGACTTTCAATCTTGAAAAGTTGTGAATTGGACTGAAATGAATGTTTTCCGACCCACTACCAATCGCGCCTACTCAAATCCCATTTTTGACACCACTTCAAAAAACTCAAAGATCGGCCGAACCCACCTGACGACCCGACAATGACTTTCAATCGTGAAAAGTTGTGAATTGGACTGAAATGAATGTTTTCCGACCCACTACCAATCGCGCCAACTCAAATCCCATTTTTGACACCACTTCAAAATACTCAAAGATCGGCCGAACCCCCCTGACGACCCGACAATGACTTTCAATCGTGAAAAGTTGTGAATTGGACTGAAATGAATGTTTTCCGACCCGCTACCAATCGCGCCTACTCAAATCCCATTTTTGACACCACTTCAAAAAACTCAACGATCGGCCGAACCCCCCTGACGACCCGACAATGACTTTCAACCGTGAAAAGTTGTGAATTGGACTGAAATGAATGTTTTCCGACCCGCTACCAATCGCGCCAACTCAAATCCCATTTTTGACACCACTTCAAAATACTCAAAGATCGGCCGAACCCCCCTGACGACCCGACAATGACTTTCAATCGTGAAAAGTTGTGAATTGGACTGAAATGAATGTTTTCCGACCCACTACCAATCGCGCCTACTCAAATCCCATTTTTGACACCACTTCAAAAAACTCAAAGATCGGCCGAACACCCCTGACAATGACTTTCAATCGTGAAAAGTTGTGAATTGGACTAAAATGAATGTTTTCCGACCCACTACCAATCGCGCCAACTCAAATCCCATTTTTGACACCACTTCAAAAAACTCAAAGATCGGCCGAACCCCCCTGACGACCCGACAATGACTTTCAATCGTGAAAAGTTGTGAATTGGACTGAAATAAATGTTTTCCGACCCACTACCAATCGCGCCAACTCAAATCCCATTTTTGACACCACTTCAAAAAACTCAAAGATCGGCCGAACCCCCCTGACGACCCGACAATGACTTTCAATCGT
The DNA here is from genome assembly GCA_958502065.1 of Chrysolina americana. NCBI lineage: Eukaryota > Metazoa > Arthropoda > Insecta > Coleoptera > Chrysomelidae > Chrysolina > Chrysolina americana. The sequence continues at coordinate 8,412,801 of OY293421.1, read as the reverse complement.
GAAAAGTTGTGAATTGGACTGAAATGAATGTTTTCCGACCCACTACCAATCGCGCCAACTCAAATCCCATTTTTGACACCACTTCAAAATACTCAAAGATCGGCCGAACTCCCCTGACGACCCGACAATGACTTTCAATCGTGAAAAGTTGTGAATTGGACTGAAATGAATGTTTTCCGACCTGCTACCAATCGCGCCTACTCAAATCCCATTTTTGACACCACTTCAAAAAACTCAACGATCGGCCGAACCCCCCTGACGACCCGACAATGACTTTCAACCGTGAAAAGTTGTGAATTGGACTGAAATGAATGTTTTCCGACCCGCTACCAATCGCGCCAACTCAAATCCCATTTTTGACACCACTTCAAAATACTCAAAGATCGGCCGAACCCCCCTGACGACCCGACAATGACTTTCAATCATGAAAAGTTGTGAATTGGACTGAAATGAATGTTTTCCGACCCACTACCAATCGCGCCTACTCATATCCCATTTTTGACACCACTTCAAAAAACTCAAAGATCGGCCGAACACCCCTGACAATGACTTTCAATCGTGAAAAGTTGTGAATTGGACTGAAATGAATGTTTTCCGACCCACTACCAATCGCGCCAACTCAAATCCCATTTTTGACACCACTTCAAAAAACTCAAAGATCGGCCGAACCCCCCTGACGACCCGACGATGACTTTCAATCGTGAAAAGTTGTGAATTGGACTGAAATGAATGTTTTCCGACCCACTACCAATCGCGCCAACTCAAATCCCATTTTTGACACCACTTCAAAAAACTCAAAGATCGGCCGAACCCCCCTGACGACCCGACAATGACTTTCAATCGTGAAAAGTTGTGAATTGGACTGAAATGAATGTTTTCCGACCCGCTACCAATCGCGCCTACTCAAATCCCATTTTTGACACCACTTCAAAATACTCAAAGATCGACCGAACACCCCTGACAATGACTTTCAATCTTGAAAAGTTGTGAATTGGACTGAAATGAATGTTTTCCGACCCACTACCAATCGCGCCTACTCAAATCCCATTTTTGACACCACTTCAAAAAACTCAAAGATCGGCCGAACCCCCCTGACGACCCGATAATGACTTTCAATCGTGAAAAGTTGTGAATTGGACTGAAATGAATGTTTTCCGACCCACTACCAATCGCGCCAACTCAAATCCCATTTTTGACACCACTTCAAAAAACTCAAAGATCGGCCGAACCCCCCTGACGACCCGACAATGACTTTCAATCGTGAAAAGTTGTGAATTGGACTGAAATGAATGTTTTCCGACCCACTACCAATCGCGCCAACTCAAATCCCATTTTTGACACCACTTCAAAAAACTCAAAGATCGGCCGAACCCCCCTGACGACCCGACAATGACTTTCAATCGTGAAAAGTTGTGAATTGGACTGAAATGAATGTTTTCCGACCCGCTACCAATCGCGCCTACTCAAATCCCATTTTTGACACCACTTCAAAATACTCAAAGATCGACCGAACACCCCTGACAATGACTTTCAATCTTGAAAAGTTGTGAATTGGACTGAAATGAATGTTTTCCGACCCACTACCAATCGCGCCTACTCAAATCCCATTTTTGACACCACTTCAAAAAACTCAAAGATCGGCCGAACCCCCTGACGACCCGACAATGACTTTCAATCTTGAAAAATTGTGAATTGGACTGAAATGAATGTTTTCCGACCCACTACCAATCGCGCCTACTCAAATCCCATTTTTGACACCACTTCAAAAAACTCAAAGATCGGCCGAACCCCCCTGACGACCCGACAATGACTTTCAATCGTGAAAAGTTGTGAATTGGACTGAAATGAATGTTTTCCGACCCACTACCAATCGCGCCAACTCAAATCCCATTTTTGACACCACTTCAAAATACTCAAAGATCGGCCGAACCCCCCTGACGACCCGACAATGACTTTCAATCGTGAAAAGTTGTGAATTGGACTGAAATGAATGTTTTCCGACCCGCTACCAATCGCGCCTACTCAAATCCCATTTTTGACACCACTTCAAAAAACTCAACGATCGGCCGAACCCCCCTGACGACCCGACAATGACTTTCAACCGTGAAAAGTTGTGAATTGGACTGAAATGAATGTTTTCCGACCCACTACCAATCGCGCCAACTCAAATCCCATTTTTGACACCACTTCAAAATACTCAAAGATCGGCCGAACCCCCCTGACGACCCGACAATGACTTTCAATCGTGAAAAGTTGTGAATTGGACTGAAATGAATGTTTTCCGACCCACTACCAATCGCGCCTACTCAAATCCCATTTTTGACACCACTTCAAAAAACTCAAAGATCGGCCGAACACCCCTGACAATGACTTTCAATCGTGAAAAGTTGTGAATTGGACTGAAATGAATGTTTTCCGACCCGCTACCAATCGCGCCTACTCAAATCCCATTTTTGACACCACTTCAAAAAACTCAAAGATCGGCCGAACACCCCTGACAATGACTTTCAATCGTGAAAAGTTGTGAATTGGACTGAAATGAATGTTTTCCGACCCACTACCAATCGCGCCAACTCAAATCACATTTTTGACACCACTTCAAAATACTCAAAGATCGGCCGAACCCCCCTGACGACCCGACAATGACTTTCAATCGTGAAAAGTTGTGAATTGGACTGAAATGGATGTTTTCCGACCCGCTACCAATCGCGCCTACTCAAATCCCATTTTTGACACCACTTCAAAAAACTCAACGATCGGCCGAACCCCCCTGACGACCCGACAATGACTTTCAACCGTGAAAAGTTGTGAATTGGACTGAAATGAATGTTTTCCGACCCGCTACCAATCGCGCCTACTCAAATCCCATTTTTGACACCGCTTCAAAAAACTCAAAGATCGGCCGAACACCCCTGACAATGACTTTCAATCGTGAAAAGTTGTGAATTGGACTGAAATGAATGTTTTCCGACCCGCTACCAATCGCGCCTACTCAAATCCCATTTTTGACACCACTTCAAAAAACTCAAAGATCGGCCGAACACCCCTGACAATGACTTTCAATCGTGAAAAGTTGTGAATTGGACTGAAATGAATGTTTTCCTACCCACTACCAATCTCGCCAACTCAAATCCCATTTTTGACACCACTTCAAAAAACTCAAAGATCGGCCGAACCCCCCTGACGACCCGACAATGACTTTCAATCGTGAAAGGTTGTGAATTGGACTGAAATGAATGTTTTCCGTCCCACTACCAATCGCGCCAACTTGAATCCCATTTTTGACACCACTTCAAAAAACTCAACGATCGGCCGAACCACCCTGACGACCCGACAATGACTTTCAATCGTGAAAAGTTGTGAATTGGACTGAAATGAATGTTTTCCGACCCACTACCAATCGCGCCAACTCAAATCCCATTTTTGACACCACTTCAAAAAACTCAAAGATCAGCCGAACCCCCCTGACGACCCGACAATGACTTTCAATCGTGAAAAGTTGTGAATTGGACTGAAATGAATGTTTTCCGACCCGCTACCAATCGCGCCTACTCAAATCCCATTTTTGACACCACTTCAAAATACTCAAAGATCGACCGAACACCCCTGACAATGACTTTCAGTCTTGAAAAGTTGTGAATTGGACTGAAATGAATGTTTTCCGACCCACTACCAATCGCGCCTACTCAAATCCCATTTTTGACACCACTTCAAAAAACTCAAAAATCGGCCGAACCCCCCTGACGACCCGCAAATGACTTTCAATCGTGAAAAGTTGTGAATTGGACTGAAATGAATGTTTTCCGACCCGCTACCAATCGCGCCTACTCAAATCCCATTTTTGACACCACTTCAAAATACTCAAAGATCGACCGAACACCCCTGACAATGACTTTCAGTCTTGAAAAGTTGTGAATTGGACTGAAATGAATGTTTTCCGACCCACTACCAATCGCGCCTACTCAAATCCCATTTTTGACACCACTTCAAAAAACTCAAAAATTGGCCGAACCCCCCTGACGACCCGACAATGACTTTCAATCGTGAAAAAATGTGAATTGGACTGAAATGAATGTTTTCCGACCCACTACCAATCGCGCCTACTCAAATCCCAATTTTGACACCACTTCAAAAAACTCAAAAATCGGCCGAACCCCCCTGACGACCCGACAATGACTTTCAATCGTGAAAAGTTGTGAATTGGACTGAAATGAATGTTTTCCGACCCACTACCAATCGCGCCAACTCAAATCTCATTTTTGACACCACTTCAAAAAACTCAAAGATCGGCCGAACCCCCCTGACGACCCGACAATGACTTTCAATCGCGAAAAGTTGTGAATTGGACTGAAATGAATGTTTTCCGACCCACTACCAATCGCGCCAACTCAAATCCCATTTTTGACACCACTTCAAAATACTCAAAGATCGACCGAACACCCCTGACAATGACTTTCAATCTAGAAAAGTTGTGAATTGGACTGAAATGAATGTTTTCCGAACCACTACCAATCGCGCCTACTCAAATCCCATTTTTGACACCACTTCAAAAAACTCAAAGATCGGCCGAACCCCCCTGACGACCCGACAATGACTTTCAATCGTGAAAAGTTGTGAATTGGACTGAAATGAATGTTTTCCGACCCACTACCAATCGCGCCTACTCAAATCCCATTTTTGACACCACTTCAAAAAACTCAAAGATCGGCCGAACACCCCTGACAATGACTTTCAATCGTGAAAAGTTGTGAATTGGACTGAAATGAATGTTTTCCGACCCACTACCACTCGCGCCTACTCAAATCCCATTTTTGACACCACTTCAAAAAACTCAAAGAACGGCCGAACTCCCCTGACGACCCGACAATGACTTTCAATCGTGAAAAGTTGTGAATTGGACTGAAATGAAGGTTTTCCGACCCGCTACCAATCGCGCCTACTCAAATCCCATTTTTGACACCACTTCAAAATACTCAAAGATCGGCCGAACCCCCCTGACGACCCGACAATGACTTTCAATCGTGAAAAGTTGTGAATTGGACTGAAATGAATGTTTTCCGACCCACTACCAATCGCGCCTACTCAAATCCCATTTTTGACACCACTTCAAAATACTCAAAGATCGGCCGAACCCCCCTGACGACCCGACAATGACTTTCAATCGTGAAAAGTTGTGAATTGGACTGAAATGAATGTTTTCCGACCCACTACCAATCGCGCCAACTCAAATCCCATTTTTGACACCACTTCAAAAAACTCAAAGATCGGCCGAACCCCCCTGACGACCCGACAATGACTTTCAATAGTGAAAAGTTGTGAATTGGACTGAAATGAATGTTTTCCGACCCGCTACCAATCGCGCCTACTCAAATCCCATTTTTGACACCACTTCAAAATACTCAAAGATCGACCGAACACCCCTGACAATGACTTTCAATCTTGAATAGTTGTGAATTGGACTGAAATGAATGTTTTCCGACCCGCTACCAATCGCGCCAACTCAAATCCCATTTTTGACACCACTTCAAAATACTCAAAGATCGGCCGAACCCCCCTGACGACCCGACAATGACTTTCAATCGTGAAAAGTTGTGAATTGGACTGAAATGAATGTTTTCCGACCCGCTACCAATCGCGCCTACTCAAATCCCATTTTTGACACCACTTCAAAAAACTCAACGATCGGCCGAACCCCCCTGACGACCCGACAATGACTTTCAACCGTGAAAAGTTGTGAATTGGACTGAAATGAATGTTATCCGACCCGCTACCAATCGCGCCAACTCAAATCCCATTTTTGACACCACTTCAAAAAACTCAAAGATCGGCCGAACACCCCTGACAATGACTTTCAATCGTGAAAAGTTGTGAATTGGACTGAAATGAATGTTTTCCGACCCACTACCAATCGCGCCAACTCATCTCCCATTTTTGACACCACTTCAAAAAACTCAAAGATCGGCCGAACCCCCCTGACGACCCGACAATGACTTTCAATCGTGAAAAGTTGTGAATTGGACTGAAATGAATGTATTCCGACCCACTACCAATCGCGCCAACTCAAATCCCATTTTTGACACCACTTCAAAAAACTCAACGATCGGCCGAACCCCCCTGACGACCCGACAATGACTTTCAATCGTGAAAAGTTGTGAATTGGACTGAAAAGAATGTTTTCCGACCCACTACCAATCGCGCCAACTCAAATCACATTTTTGACACCACTTCAAAATACTCAAAGATCGGCCGAACCCCCCTGACGACCCGACAATGACTTTCAATCGTGAAAAGTTGTGAATTGGACTGAAATGAATGTTTTCCGACCCGCTACCAATCGCGCCTACTCAAATCCCATTTTTGACACCACTTCAAAAAACTCAACGATCGGCCGAACCCCCCTGACGACCCGACAATGACTTTCAACCGTGAAAAGTTGTGAATTGGACTGAAATGAATGTTTTCTGATCCGCTACCAATCGCGCCAACTCAAATCCCATTTTTGACACCACTTCAAAATACTCAAAGATCGGCCGAACCCCCCTGACGACCCGACAATGACTTTCAATCGTGAAAAGTTGTGAATTGGACTGAAATGAATGTTTTCCGACCCGCTACCAATCGCGCCTACTCAAATCCCATTTTTGACACCACTTCAAAAAACTCAAAGATCGGCCGAACACCCCTGACAATGACTTTCAATCGTGAAAAGTTGTGAATTGGACTGAAATGAATGTTTTCCGACCCACTACCAATCGCGCCAACTCAAATCCCATTTTTGACACCACTTCAAAATACTCAAAGATCGGCCGAACCCCCCTGACGACCCGACAATGACTTTCAATCGTGAAAAGTTGTGAATTGGACTGAAATGAATGTTTTCCGACCCGCTACCAATCGCGCCTACTCAAATCCCATTTTTGACACCACTTCAAAAAACTCAAAGATCGGCCGAACACCCCTGACAATGACTTTCAATCGTGAAAAGTTGTGAATTGGACTGAAATGAATGTTTTCCGACCCACTACCAATCGCGCCAACTCAAATCCCATTTTTGACACCACTTCAAAAAACTCAAAGATCAGCCGAACCCCCCTGACGACCCGACAATGACTTTCAATCGTGAAAAGTTGTGAATTGGACTGAAATGAATGTTTTCCGACCCGCTACCAATCGCGCCTACTCAAATCCCATTTTTGACACCACTTCAAAAAACTCAAAGATCGGCCGAACACCCCTGACAATGACTTTCAATCGTGAAAAGTTGTGAATTGGACTGAAATGAATGTTTTCCGACCCACTACCACTCGCGCCTACTCAAATCCCATTTTTGACACCACTTCAAAAAACTCAAAGAACGGCCGAACCCCCCTGACGACCCGACAATGACTTTCAATCGTGAAAAGTTGTGAATTGGACTGAAATGAATGTTTTCCGACCCACTACCAATCGCGCCTACTCAAATCCCATTTTTGACACCACTTCAAAAAACTCAAAGATCGGCCGAACCCCCCTGACGACCCGACAATGACTTTCAATCGTGAAAAGTTGTGAATTGGACTGAAATGAATGTTTTCCGACCCACTACCAATCGCGCCAACTCAAATCCCATTTTTGACACCACTTCAAAAAACTCAAAGATCGGCCGAACCCCCCTGACGACCCGACAATGACTTTCAATCGTGAAAAGTTGTGAATTGGACTGAAATGAATGTTTTCCGACCCACTACCAATCGCGCCAACTCAAATCCCATTTTTGACACCACTTCAAAAAACTCAAAGATCGGCCGAACCCCCCTGACGACCCGACAATGACTTTCAATCGTGAAAAGTTGTGAATTGGACTGAAATGAATGTTTTCCGACCCACTACCAATCGCGCCAACTCAAATCCCATTTTTGACACCACTTCAAAAAACTCAAAGATCGGCCGAACCCCCCTGACGACCCGACAATGACTTTCAATCGCGAAAAGTTGTGAATTGGACTGAAATGAATGTTTTCCGACCCGCTACCAATCGCGCCTACTCAAATCCCATTTTTGACACCACTTCAAAATACTCAAAGATCGACCGAACATCCCTGACAATGCCTTTCAATCTTGAAAAGTTGTGAATTGGACTGAAATGAATGTTTTCCGACCCACTACCAATCGCGCCTACTCAAATCCCATTTTTGACACCACTTCAAAAAACTCAAAGATCGGCCGAACCCCCTGACGACCCGACAATGACTTTCAATCGTGAAAAGTTGTGAATTGGACTGAAATGAATGTTTTCCGACCCACTACCAATCGCGCCAACTCAAATCCCATTTTTGACACCACTTCAAAAAACTCAAACATCGGCCGAACCCCCCTGACGACCCGACAATGACTTTCAATCGCGAAAAGTTGTGAATTGGACTGAAATGAATGTTTTCCGACCCACTACCAATCGCGCCTACTCAAATCCCATTTTTGACACCACTTCAAAAAACTCAAAGATCGGCCGAACCCCCCTGACGACCCGACAATGACTTTCAACCGTGAAAAGTTGTGAATTGGACTGAAATGAATGTTTTTCGACCCACTACCAATCGCGCCAACTCAAATCCCATTTTTGACACCACTTCAAAATACTCAAAGATCGGCCGAACCCCCCTGACGACCCGACAATGACTTTCAATCGTGAAAAGTTGTGAATTGGACTGAAATGAATGTTTTCCGACCCGCTACCAATCGCGCCTACTCAAATCCCATTTTTGACACCACTTCAAAAAACTCAACGATCGGCCGAACCCCCCTGACGACCCGACAATGACTTTCAACCGTGAAAAGTTGTGAATTGGACTGAAATGAATGTTTTCCGACCCGCTACCAATCGCGCCAACTCAAATCCCATTTTTGACACCACTTCAAAATACTCAAAGATCGGCCGAACCCCCCTGACGACCCGACAATGACTTTCAATCGTGAAAAGTTGTGAATTGGACTGAAATGAATGTTTTCCGACCCACTACCAATCGCGCCTACTCAAATCCCATTTTTGACACCACTTCAAAAAACTCAAAGATCGGCCGAACCCCCCTGACGACCCGACAATGACTTTCAACCGTGAAAAGTTGTGAATTGGACTGAAATGAATGTTTTCCGACCCACTACCAATCGCGCCAACTCAAATCCCATTTTTGACACCACTTCAAAATACTCAAAGATCGGCCGAACCCCCCTGACGACCCGACAATGACTTTCAATCGTGAAAAGTTGTGAATTGGACTGAAATGAATGTTTTCCGACCCACTACCAATCGCGCCAACTCAAATCCCATTTTTGACACCACTTCAAAATACTCAAAGATCGGCCGAACCCCCCTGACGACCCGACAATGACTTTCAATCGTGAAAAGTTGTGAATTGGACTGAAATGAATGTTTTCCGACCCACTACCAATCGCGCCAACTCAAATCCCATTTTTGACACCACTTCAAAAAACTCAAAGATCGGCCGAACACCCCTGACAATGACTTTCAATCGTGAAAAGTTGTGAATTGGACTGAAATGAATGTTTTCCGACCCACTACCACTCGCGCCTACTCAAATCCCATTTTTGACATCACTTCAAAAAACTCAAAGAACGGCCGAACCCCCCTGACGACCCGACAATGACTTTCAATCGTGAAAAGTTGTGAATTGGACTGAAATGAATGTTTTCCGACCCACTACCAATCGCGCCAACTCAAATCCCATTTTTGACACCACTTCAAAAAACTCAAAGATCGGCCGAACCCCCCTGACGACCCGACAATGACTTTCAATCGTGAAAAGTTGTGAATTGGACTGAAATGAATGTTTTCCGACCCACTACCAATCGCGCCAACTCAAATCCCATTTTTGACACCACTTCAAAAAACTCAAAGATCGGCCGAACCCCCCTGACGACCCGACAATGACTTTCAATCGTGAAAAGTTGTGAATTGGACTGAAATGAATGTTTTCCGACCCACTACCAATCGCGCCTACTCAAATCCCATTTTTGACACCACTTCAAAATACTCAAAGATCGACCGAACACCCCTGACAATGACTTTCAATCTTGAAAAGTTGTGAATTGGACTGAAATGAATGTTTTCCGACCCACTACCAATCGCGCCTACTCAAATCCCATTTTTGACACCACTTCAAAAAACTCAAAGATCGACCGAACCCCCCTGACGACCCGACAATGACTTTCAATTGTGAAAAGTTGTGAATTGGACTGAAATGAATGTTTTCCGACCCACTACCAATCGCGCCAACTCAAATCCCATTTTTGACACCACTTCAAAATACTCAAAGATCGACCGAACACCCCTGGCAATGACTTTCAATCTTGAAAAGTTGTGAATTGGACTGAAATGAATGTTTTCCGAACCACTACCAATCGCGCCCACTCAAATCCCATTTTTGACACCACTTCAAAAAACTCAAAGATCGGCCGAACCCCCCTGACGACCCGACAATGACTTTCAATCGTGAAAAGTTGTGAATTGGACTGAAATGAATGTTTTCCGACCCACTACCAATCGCGCCTACTCAAATCCCATTTTTGACACCACTTCAAAAAATTCAAAGATCGGCCGAACCCCCCTTACGACCCGACAATGACTTTCAATCGTGAAAAGTTGTGAATTGGACTGAAATGAATGTTTTCCGACCCACTACCAATCGCGCCAACTCAAATCCCATTTTTGACACCACTTCAAAATACTCAAAGATCGACCGAACACCCCTGGCAATGACTTTCAATCTTGAAAAGTTGTGAATTGGACTGAAATGAATGTTTTTCGAACCACTACCAATCGCGCCTACTCAAATCCCATTTTTGACACCACTTCAAATAACTCAAAGATCGGCCGAACCCCCCTGACGACCCGACAATGACTTTCAATCTTGAAAAGTTGTGAATTGGACTGAAATGAATGTTTTCCGACCCACTACCAATCGCGCCAACTCAAATCCCATTTTTGACACCACTTCAAAAAACTCAAAGATCAGCCGAACCCCCCTGACGACCCGACAATGACTTTCAATCGTGAAAAGTTGTGAATTGGACTGAAATGAATGTTTTCCGACCCGCTACCAATCGCGCCTACTCAAATCCCATTTTTGACACCACTTCAAAATACTCAAAGATCGACCGAACACCCCTGACAATGACTTTCAATCTTGAAAAGTTGTGAATTGGACTGAAATTAATGTTTTCCGACCCACTACCAATCGCGCCTACTCAAATCCCATTTTTGACACCACTTCAAAAAACTCAAAGAACGGCCGAACCCCCCTGACGACCCGACAATGACTTTCAATCGTGAAAAGTTGTGAATTGGACTGAAATGAATGTTTTCCGACCCACTACCAATCGCGCCTACTCAAATCCCATTTTTGACACCACTTCAAAAAACTCAAAGATCGGCCGAACCCCCCTGACGACCCGACAATGACTTTCAATCGTGAAAAGTTGTGAATTGGACTGAAATGAATGTTTTCCGACCCACTACCAATCGCGCCAACTCAAATCCCATTTTTGACACCACTTCAAAAAACTCAAAGATCGGCCGAACCCCCCTGACGACCCGACAATGACTTTCAATCGCGAAAAGTTGTGAATTGGACTGAAATGAATGTTTTCCGACCCACTACCAATCGCGCCTACTCAAATCCCATTTTTGACACCACTTCAAAATACTCAAAGATCGACCGAACACCCCTGACAATGACTTTCAATCTTGAAAAGTTGTGAATTGGACTGAAATGAATGTTTTCCGAACCACTACCAATCGCGCCTACTCAAATCCCATTTTTGACACCACTTCAAAAAACTCAAAGATCGGCCGAACCCCCCTGACGACCCGACAATGACTTTCAATCGTGAAAAGTTGTGAATTGGACTGAAATGAATGTTTTCCGACCCACTACCAATCGCGCCTACTCAAATCCCATTTTTGACACCACTTCAAAAAACTCAAAGATCGGCCGAACCCCCCTGACGACCCGATAATGACTTTCAAACGTGAAAAGTTGTGAATTGGACTGAAATGAATGTTTTCCGACCCACTACCAATCGCGCCTACTCAAATCCCATTTTTGACACCACTTCAAAATACTCAAAGATCGACCGAACACCCCTGACAATGACTTTCAATCTTGAAAAATTGTGAATTGGACTGAAATGAATGTTTTCCGACCCACTACCAATCGCACCAACTCAAATCCCATTTTTGACACCACTTCAAAAAACTCAAAGATCGGCCGAACCCCCCTGACGACCCGACAATGACTTTCAATCGTGAAAAGTTGTGAATTGGACTGAAATGAATGTTTTCCGACCCGCTACCAATCGCGCCTACTCAAATCCCATTTTTGACACCACTTCAAAATACTCAAAGATCGACCGAACACCCCTGACAATGACTTTCAATCTTGAAAAGTTGTGAATTGGACTGAAATGAATGTTTTCCGACCCACTACCAATCGCGCCAACTCAAATCCCATTTTTGACACCACTTCAAAATACTCAAAGATCGGCCGAACCCCCCTGACGACCCGACAATGACTTTCAATCGTGAACAGTTGTGAATTGGACTGAAATGAATGTTTTTCGACCCGCTACCAATCGCGCCTACTCAAATCCCATTTTTGACACCACTTCAAAATACTCAAAGATCGACCGAACACCCCTGGCAATGACTTTCAATCTTGAAAAGTTGTGAATTGGACTGAAATGAATGTTTTCCGACCCACTACCAATCGCGCCTACTCAAATCCCATTTTTGACACCACTTCAAAAAACTCAAAGATCGGCCGAACCCCCCTGACGACCCGACAATGACTTTCAATCGTGAAAAGTTGTGAATTGGACTGGATTGAATGTTTTCCGAACCACTACCAATCGCGCCAACTCAAATCCCATTTTTGACACCACTTCAAAAAACTCAAAGATCGGCCGAACCCCCCTGACGACCCGACAATGACTTTCAATAGTGAAAAGTTGTGAATTGGACTGAAATGAATGTTTTCCGACCCACTACCAATCGCGCCAACTCAAATCCCATTTTTGACACCACTTCAAAAAACTCAAAGATCGGCCGAACCCCCCTGACGACCCGACAATGACTTTCATTCGTGAAAAGTTGTGAATTGGACTGAAATGAATGTTTTCCGACCCACTACCAATCGCGCCTACTCAAATCCCATTTTTGACACCACTTCAATATACTCAAAGATCGACCGAACACCCCTGACAATGACTTTCAATCTTGAAAAGTTGTGAATTGGACTGAAATGAATGTTTTCCGACCCACTACCAATCGCGCCTACTCAAATCCCATTTTTGACATCACATCAAAAAACTCAAAGATCGGCCGAACCCCCCTGACGACCCGAAAATGACTTTCAATCGTGAAAAGTTGTGAATTGGACTGAAATGAATGTTTTCCGACCCGCTACCAATCGCGCCTACTCAAATCCCATTTTTGACACCACTTCAAAATACTCAAAGATCGACCGAACACCCCTGACAATTACTTTCAATCTTGAAAAGTTGTGAATTGGACTGAAATGAATGTTTTACGACCCACTACCAATCGCGCCAACTCAAATCCCATTTTTGACACCACTTCAAAAAACTCAAAGATCGGCCGAAATCCCCTGACGACCCGACAATGACTTTCAATCGTGAAAAGTTGTGAATTGGACTGAAATGAATGTTTTCCGACCCGCTACCAATCGCGCCTACTCAAATCCCATTTTTGACACCACTTCAAAATACTCAAAGATCGACCGAACACCCCTGACAATGACTTTCAATCTTGAAAAGTTGTGAATTGGACTGAAATGAATGTTTTCCGACCCACTACCAATCGCGCCTACTCAAATCCCATTTTTGACACCACTTCAAAAAACTCAAAGATCGGCCGAACCCCCCTGACGACCCGACAATGACTTTCAATCGTGAAAAGTTGTGAATTGGACTGAAATGAATGTTTTCCGACTCACTACCAATAGCGCCAACTCTAATCCCATTTTTGACACCACTTCAAAATACTCAAAGATCGACCGAACACCCCTGGCAATGACTTTCAATCTTGAAAAGTTATGAATTGGACTGAAATGAATGTTTTCCAACCCACTACCAATCGCGCCTACTCAGATCCCATTTTTGACACCACTTCAAAAAACTCAAAGATCGGCCGAACCCCCCTGACGACCCGACAATGACTTTCAATCATGAAAAGTTGTGAATTGGACTGAAATGAATGTTTTCCGACCCACTACCAATCGCGCCTACTCAAATCCCATTTTTGACACCACTTCAAAAAATTCAAAGATCGGCCGAACCCACCTGACGATACAGTGTTAGAAGTAACTTATTTTCGACACGAGTATACAGAAATAGATATTAGTTTAACTGAGGAGATTTAAAAAAAATCTTTTTTATGAAAAATCATTGATTTCAACCATAGGGAATATTATCGAAATTTGTAGAACCTTTGTTGGCGCTTCTTATGGATCCATAATACACATTTGAAATAAGGAAGATTTCGCACATTTTCATTTACAATGTGTATCAAGCTATTTTTCGCACCCTGTATGTCACAGGTCGACTTCAAATATATCGTTTCAGAGAGTCACGAACGTATAATATTTGACCAAAAATTGATTTTAATGGGAAGTGGCACAACTTTATAATTTCAACACTAATTTCTTCGCACCCCAAAATTTGGCGTCTGATACAATCTGAACAAATTTTTTTGAATAATTTGAATTATGTTGATATTGTTCGTTAGCCCAGTACTTCAGCTATAATCTCTTCAGAAGTTCTTCATATAAAATCGCTACAGGGTGTTACCTGAAATTGTGCAAAATTTCGGGATTTTCCAGAGGATCCCAATTGAAGAAAAACTTTTTATTTCAAATTTGACTGCAGAGGCATGAGGATGATCTCATTACCTCGAGACATTTTCCGAATTGTCTTCTTATCTCTTTTCTTATAGGTTGATCTCAAAAAATTTACTTTTTGGTTTGGCAGTCATAACTTTTGTCCCCATAAGGATTTCCTGAAATGTTACCCAAATTTTAAACACCCTCGAAATCCCGGTTGGGAGAATTAGATGAAAATCAACTTTGTTTTCGAAAGGATTCTCCATTATGAATAAATATATCCAGATCTTGCTTTCAGTAGTCAAGAATTGTGCGTGAGGAAACCCAACTGAAATGCCATGTTTTGAGAAAAAAATACAGCCCATTGTTCTCCTGAAATGCAAACAACAAA
Source organism: Chrysolina americana (assembly GCA_958502065.1). NCBI lineage: Eukaryota > Metazoa > Arthropoda > Insecta > Coleoptera > Chrysomelidae > Chrysolina > Chrysolina americana. The sequence goes on along the minus strand of OY293421.1, from coordinate 8,397,516 downwards.
GAGAAAGGGTAACTTGTATAACGTTATAATTGAAAAATATTCGTAAAATTAAGTAATTAGTAGTATTATTACAGTTAACAAGTTACAGTTATCAATTAAAAAGTATCAATTATCTCACAAGTATTGAAAATGCAGCATCATGCATCCAATTTGACAATTACCATGGAACAAGTGAGCATGTGCACAAATTGGATCCGTGTCATTTGAGTTAACCTTACTTTTTCGTGCAAACTGTTTAAATATTCAGATTCTACTCGTTCTCAGTATATAACCAATTTGGTTGGCCAACTTCTACTTGTTACTTGATAATTGATAATTGTTAATTTTCCTGCATGAATAATGAGACGAGGAGTTCAACTTATACTTGGTAATTGTCAACTGATAATTATTACTTAATAATAGTTGATTGGTGCTGCATGAATCCACACTAAGACCAAGAAAGGTGTTGTTTCTTCTAGAGACGAGATTTATAAATTCACTGTCGAAGCACCCGATGAACAGTTCTTAATGAATAAAGTACATTTCAGTCATTGGTAAGATTATGGTCACTAACTGCTTATTTTTCTGTGGGTTGCTTTGATTATTGCAATCTGTGGTTCATTCCAATGTGATGAATAAGGTATTATGATCGTTGAACAAATACTAGAATAGTACTGTCACACACCAGAACAAAAATACAAAGGGAATTTATTGTTACAAACAATACCATTGGCAATGTCAACATCTTTGACATCATTAAAAAGTATGCAGGTCTGAGACCAATGAAAACGAATCATCGTCATTTATTTTTAATATATGAAAAACCAAAATGCTCACTACAGGTTGTAGAAAAAAATATCATCTAACGTAAACAAGTATCAAAACTAGCATAATACAGAACACTGTCAGAATCACTTTCCACTGAAACCTTCATTTAATGTTTGAGAAGATTCACTGCACGCAGAGAAAGAGTTATTGTCGTATATTCTGATTTTGATACACATTTTTTTGTTGTTCAAATAATCTTATGAATGAAATTGATTAGCCGACAATTTTGAAGAACTCATTAATGAAGAAAATAAAGTGGCATTTCAACCACCCACTTGAATGGTGCGGACGATTCTGGGAAAGAATAGTGAGGATGACGGAAGAATTATGTTTATTGCAGACATTTGATATATTGAATTATTGGAATTTGATTATTTATACAGAATGAGTTTGATAAGTCGATTCAGGAAAGAATATTTATCAGAACTTACCCACTGCCAATGAGATGGAACTACTTCGGGTCCTCGGTCATACCGGAGTGCCCGGAAATGAAGAGGTGACAAGGTGCAAAAAGCTCAACGATTGGACCAGAACCTATCATAGGAGTTTCTAGATCATGAAGCATCTCAACCATGAGGAAATTCCTAGAAGTTAAATTCCAGGATGCATGGAAAGACGCCCCAGGCATGAGACAATCGAAACTCCACATCGAAGGCCCTTCAACTAGAAGGATCGAGACTGCTCTCAATGAGCAGAAAGGGATTCAAAATTAAGGTAGGGTTCCTGACGGGTCACTGCCATCTGTACAAGCACCTCAACATTAGAGGTATCACGGATGATACTGACTGCAGATAGTGCTTGGAGGAAGAGGAGTCAGCCACTCACATCCTCACGGAATGCCCAGCAGTGGCAGCAATACGGAAAGTGCACCTCGGGAGCATCGTTCTGAAATCCTCCAGCCTGGCTTCTTTCGCTCGTGAAATAAGTTACCTTCAAAATTGATCCAGTTCCCAGCAGCGGTGGGTGCATAACGGGCCCAAATGAGAGGCCTACATGCTTATAGTTCTGCTCGCCCATAAAATATATTATTTCAATCTAAAACTATAAAACTAACCTGTCAAATATAGTAAATACTCATTCAATTTGGCAAAACAGTGAAGTTATTTGAATGAATTCAGTAAATATCAATACTAAGTGATATTAATGAGATCATTATCTAACAATTAATCTTTCGAGTCGTCCTATCTTTGATTCCTATCAGAACGTGTAGAGTGTCCATTTTCTCTATTAATTGATTTCCAATAAACTCAACATTTGACCGCTTCGGTGGAATTAACTTCAATCAATAGATGATTAGGGGACAGGCATCTAACGATTTATAAATTCACTTATGACAATGTATTTCAAATATGCAAAAAAGGCAGGTTACTTTCAGTTTTGGATTGTACCAACGGGATACCTGGAATTTTTCCAGTAGTCCCTCACGCAAGAGACAAATGTCACGAATATGACTGGAAAGAAAATATGGAGGTAATACTTATTTGTTTTACTAGGCATAAAAAGCACAAGATTTAATGCCGCGGCTGGTGTTTTATAGCCGAGCGTAGCTCGGCTATGAAACCAGCCAAGGCATTAAATCTGCTTTTCTGCCGTGTGAAACATATAATTTTTTCTTCAAATTTGTTCCAATTCCACGCAAAATCGACTTTTTCATATTTAAATTGCGTTTCATTATCAATATCCAAATAACTAAATTATTGCATCAAAAGTAACTGGGCCCTGCGTTACTATGTTTACCGCTGATGACGTTTGTTGAAATTGTTTGTTTACTGTTTACTTTGTCATTGTCAATTTTAATAACCAGTTTGATTTAAATTATTACTTGGAAGGTTGCCTAGCAACGAACTTTTTCTGCCTAGGCAGTAAAAGTACAACTTCTAAGCCTGCCAAGTGTCATTAAAAGGCCGCTTTTAATGTCATTTGAAGAAAAATGACTTTTTCCCTCTCCAGGTTAACTCGTCTACTCGGAATCGGTTAAAGATAGAGCAATTCTGCGAACACCAGTCAATTCAGAATACTCAAATTAGGATAATATGGTAATTTCGAGTCAATCGATATAATGTAAAATTGTTCGAAAAATCGAAAAAATCATATAAAATACAAAATGGGCAGATTCACTTGAAATCTCACTACATGCCCAAAATTTCATGTAGATTCCGAAATTATATGATTTGTGTATGCTCAGATGAAAGGTTTGACATTTGAAAGGAGAAATGTCAAGAATAGGACAGGAAAAGAGTATGGAGGGGAAATGATTTCTTCCCACTCCAAATGAAACTTGGGAACGTTTAGAGATAGAGCCATTTTGCGAACGCCAATCGATTCAGAATGATCAAATTAGTATAATCTGTGAATATCGAGTCAATCGATGTAAAACCAAATTAATCGAAAAATCGTAAAAAGTCCTAAAAATCATGAAAAATGCAAAATCAACAGATTCACTTGAAATCTGTACTACATGCGCAAAATTTCTTGTAGATTCTGAAAATATATGATTTGTTTATGCTCAGATGAAAGATTTGACATATGAAAGGAAAAATGTCAAGAAACTATTTTTTCCACTCCAGATTAACTTATCAACTCGGAAACAAGCCAATCGATTCAGAATTATCAAAATGATATAATCTGTGAATATCGAGTCAATCGTTGTGAAACCAAATTATTCGAAAAATCGAAAAAAGTCCAAATCATTTAAAAGGAAAAATGTCAAGAATAGGACTGAAAAAATAAACTCGGGAACGATTAAAGATAGAGTAATTCTGCGAATGCCAATCGATTCAGAATGATCAAATTAGTATAATCTGTGAATTTCGAGTCAATCGATGTAAAACAAAATTACTCGAAAAAACGAAAATAGTCCGAAGGGGTAGACCTCTAAAAATCATGAAAAATACGAAATCGGCATATTCACTTGAAATCTGTACTACATGCCCAAAATTTCTTGTAGATTCTGAAAATATATGATTTGTGTATGCTCAGATGAAAGGTTTGACATTTAAAAGGAAAAAAGTCAAGAAACTATTTTTTCCACTCCAGATTAACTTATCAACTCGGAAACAAGCCAATCGATTCAGAAATTGTCTGTTTCTCATTAAATAAAAAATTAAAAGAGAAAAATATATTTTCATTCATTTCATACGAGAATCTATTTTTAAAACAGTGAACTATCAGAAAAAGTTCAAAGGAAAGAAGATGTAGGTGATGGTGGTCGGTGAATCAGCGGTATAATGCACAGGCCGTTCGAAACTCCAGCATAGCGATAGTAGGTTCGAGCCCGATGTCGGTACAAGAGAATTTTTTTCATCTGCTTCATATCGGATCGATAGGCGACCGCATACCTTGTTGAAAAGCAAGTCTATTGTGAGTTGTTTAGATGCCAATCTCGTCTGGTGCTAGCTTGGAGTGCACACCGACCACCCGAGGTGGTGCTGTAGGTTTTTCCGAGTTTTCCTACAGCTGAAAAGTAAATACGCTACCAAAAATCAGTAAGTCGCCCCGGAGCCCCACGGCAAATAATAATAGCCGTCCTCTACCTGCACAGGCTATGCCTTTGGGTACACTCAACGAGTGTTTATGAGGGAGTATTATAATTATTATTATTATCATTCATTCTAAAATCAGGGCCGATTATCGGCAAATACATTCGCTACAGTAAATAATAATAATATTAATCGTCCTCTACCTGCACAGTCTGTGCCATTGGGGAATATTATCAAATATTAAATGAAGGCGATGTCTTGGGGCAGTCTTCTTTAGTCACTCTTCAGCTCCACAACAAAAAGTTATTGAGCGACTAGTAGTGAAAGCACAATTGAGAGCCCCATTATCGTGGCTCACCCTATGGTTATATATCTCCCAATTCTTTCAATCTCTTAACGAAATTAAGGAGTGTATTGGGAGAACAATTTACCAGGTTCTCTGGACTTACTGTTGTATTGCCAAATGTTTAAAATCTGGTTCTGACCGCTGCGGGGCATGTACATAAAGTGTTTTTAGCCGTTTCATCCTCCTCCATGCATAGACGGCACTCTGCATCTTGTGCAAGTCCGATTTTATGCATGTGGTGTTTGAGTTTGCAATGGCCAGTGAGCAAACTTACCATAACTCTGAGATGTGCTCTACTGCAGCAGTTTGTCGGAGTCCTGTTTTATCCTTGTGCAAACAATAAATGCTTTGGAATGGGCTAGGCCCGGTAGACTACGCCAATACTCGAGTCTTTTATTGTCTGCCCAGGATGTTATAACATTCTTGGCAGTGCTATGTGCTATACCGATTACCTGTTCTAGAACAGTGAACGTTATTTCGGACCGCACTTTTGCTAGGGCGTCCGCTATTTCGTTCCCTTCTAGGCCCGTGTGACCTGGTATCCAGACTAGGTTAACGTTGTTGCGTTGTGCCAGTCGGTTTGAGGTTTATCCACAGTTCCATACTGCTCTGAATTTTAAGCAATTGGATTCAGGCGCTGTTAGTGCTGCTTGACCGACGCTGGTTAGTTCTGCAAACATAAATGATCCATTACGGTGACAAGATCAACTAATTACAGTAGAAACTATAGCGGATATTATTTTCAAAGTATTGCTGGCTGAAGAAATCATGATCTAATTCAATCAGCATTTAGATCAACCCACTACTATCTGTATATCACAGGTCGATTTTAGATTTATTGTTTGATGAGACTAAGCACAACTTCATTATTTCAAACATTATGAGTGACGAATTTTGGAAAATATTTCTTATGTAGAAACCGAAAAACTGTTGAAAACTTTAGGATGTTATTTAAAAAACCAGAGTTGGAACCCTCCCAAAACCAACTGAACACCCCCATTTTCATTTTGTGGAGATCAGAAAATAGTAACATTTTGATGACAAAATAGTTTCATAATGGAGATATGAAAAACAGCGCCCTTGATACAGGACCCTGTATAGATTTTTATGGAACATTTAATCAATATGTCAATTCATCCTTCATGTAGTTAATTCTCTTCCGTCAAAAAGTATCGTTTCCTCTCATGGGAAATTTCTCAAAAATTTCAAATCAAAAAGTGCAGTAAAAGGTACACAAACATTTCGAAATAAAAATTACAATTTTTTTAACAAGTCAGTCCTGCGGCCTGCGGAGTGAATAAGCTCACTGGAATGGAATCACGTTTCCTTTGTAAATCGTATCATAAAATCATATTCGTTGGCTTCCTGCAACAACTCTTCTCTCTTGGCCGCAGTGTTGCCAATGCATGAAGTAAAAGTTATCGAAGGTTGAACTCAAATTATCCGATATTATCCCATTTTTCTTCCATCTTTGTCTACAAACATTGCTACATTTCACAGAAGTTTTGAATGTAATTGATAGTATTCATTATTCCAAAATGAAATTTGATTATAAAAATAATCCAGCCTTTCGCATATTTTTTGTACTATAGAATTGTCGTCAAACGTCGAATAGAAATAATTCAACAGCCCCATACGACCGCCGAATCATGTCTACCCAACGTCTGGCAGAGTTTTTCTACAAGAATATACTTTGCAATACTTCCTGTAACAACCACCAACTGGTTATCGAAAACATGTGACAGCTGCAGACTAGTTTCGCGATTCAAATCGCTCATCAGTACAGACTCGGCCACAATGTGTAATTGATTTCCAATCGGTTTTGTTAACTGGCCTACAACCACAGAAAGATTTCGACCAGTACCCAAACTTCGTTAAAAGCCAAAGAGACCAATTTTATCCTGAAATATATTTGAATATTTCTCTATTGTAGAAAATAACAGAAAACTCCTGTGATTTAGATATTCCTCTTGAGCCCATAAATTAAACTCCATCATCTTTTTATTATCACCCATCATCTTTTTATTATCACCCACTTCAATGAAGAAACTTAGCCCTTTGAAGGGCTTCATATTATTACATTTTCTAAGATTTCTCCATATTGTTTCAAGCGGTAAGTTAATGTCCAAACTCTCATACTTGCTTTTTATTCTTGAAATAATTTCGAATTCGATCAGAATGATTTCGTCTTTTCTTTGTACAGAAAGTAACAGTTCCAAAACTAAAATGAGTGCGGAAAAGTGGACTTTTCCGTATGCTAGTAGAAAATGGTATATTTTTCAATTATAGAGATAATAATACTGTTTTTTTTTGTGAGGTGAGAGTTTGTCCACGAGCGAAGTGGAGCGAGTGTGGTATGTGGCAATCTCACAAACGAAATGCAATTTTTTCTACGATAGATATTGTATTGATAGTTCATATGCTTCATTTTCATCTCTAAAGTGAAAACTTATCACTTCATGTAGGGTATACGGTTGAAAAATTATCATTTTCATATACATGAGTAGAAAAAAATAATATGTTTGAAAAGTGGCATCCCAAACATGTTTGAATGAAACCAAGAATTTAGATATTCGTAATAACTGTCAACCACAGAGAAACTGCGTGAAAGATTAAGACAGGCTTGCACAAAATGTTAGTCCAAACCAATAATCAAATTTAGATCGAATTGATGATTAAATCGGGAATTGGTTGAAAAGTACGAAAATTAATGTGTAGGCACTAGGCACTATCATCTCAATCAATATTTGGAAGAAACAGAATTTGACACCATGTTGAATAACTGCTCTTCACAAATATCATATGGCGACTACTTATTCGAAATATTTAGATGAAATTTTAAGAATTTTAGTTATGCTATATTTTGGTTTAAACAAATGATTTTTTGTACAACTGCCAAAAAAACATTTCTGCATCTCTATCGAAGCGTAAATGTTTACTTTCTTTCACTGCCACAATAATTCACAAAATAAACATGAAATATTACTTTTTGAATGATTTATTTTCAACAGAGTCAATTATTGATTGATTATTCATCATAAAACAATTTCACTTATTGGAACAATAATTGATAGTAAAGTTTGAACAATCAATTAACATAAATTCCCGAAGATGTTCCATGTTGCTGCTGATCAAAAACGTTAGATATTTCTTAACCCATACAGCCCTGAAACTAATTTTTTCCGAAAATTAAAAGTTTTTCTTGTGATTTTTGTTTTATGAAGGAAGTAGTATCTCACAAAAATAATTAAAAAAATTCAAAAGATCACGACTGGCCTAGACAAGCTGTCCTTTTAAAAGGACGGTAGGTCTATCCGCTACTATGGAATAAAATAATGTGTTCATGAAAATCATTTTATTTTATCATCATAGATACAATGCAAAATAATAATAATAATTAATTTGTAGGATATATTACAAAACAATTCTTTGGATGTAAACCAACGTTACACTTTCGACAAATGAAATGAGATTTTTTGTGGCATACAGCGCATCAGCGCTTCGTTGTACAGAACTAGGTGGTCTATTTTGTCATAACGAGAAAACTCATAATAATTTTTTGGCGGTTTTGAAGGCCCCTTTTTTTTATTTCTTTTGTGAGTTTCCAGAAGCTGCATAGCTATAGATCTTCGGAACTCTAATTGTTCCGGCTTTACACCATTACTCTTGTGTAGTTGCCAAAAATTTTGAAAAGCCATGTCTATGCAGTGAGCAAACAACGGAATATACCATTTTTTTCCTCTTATTGATACTCTATATTCACTCAAATTTTGGTCACCACGATCCACACCTCCCATATGGAATCATAGACTCATCTATGCTGTGGTTTCCATTGGGTGGAGCAAAAATGGATAAACTTCTTGTTCAGGATATCAAATAAAGGTCTCAGTTTGGAGTAGTAATCTGCCTTATCTAGTTGTGTATTGTCGCCATGAATATTACTCATAATATATTGAAATCTGTCTCGCACATAGCTTCATATACTAATTTGTGATTGGTATCATCCCTATTTTGGCAATACATCTTTTTTCGTGGTAAAGACACGGGACCACAAAGTAGAAGAACTCCAATGAAACAAAATATCTCATCTGGAGTAATATCCCCTGCACGATTTTTTTGTTGTGCATATGTATTCGTAAAATATACAATCAAATCTATCACTTCTTATCAAAGAACAATCGAAAAATGTCGCAAGGTGAAAGCTTGATTGTCGCAGATGATGGAATTTCCCAATCTGCAAAATCCGTCAAGACCAAATCTTGTTTTTCGTAGTGAAATTCTTTTACTTTTTTTGGTCTTCTTTCCACGAATTTGATAGAGGTTTGTCGTCGTCACTATCCCATGCCTGCCCAAGTTCTTCTTCTAATTCTGATGGCATTTGAACCTCGCACTTCTGCTAGCAGTTGTGCTCCAGGTAAATTATTAGGTTCAACGACGTTCTCATCCCCTGAATCTTCATCAGTGTCATAACCTTCGTTGGCATTTTCTGGAGGAAAAATCACTATTTGTTCTGGAAGCACAGCATCCTCATCATTTTCCAATTCTGCCAGCAACTCGGAAAGGGTCAGCGGATTTTTCCAATAACTAGAAAAAAAGGTAGTCAATAGCAGTGGATAGACCTACTGTCCTTTTAAAAGGACGGTGTTGTTTCTTGCCATTTATTTTGCAAAATCCAAATGAAAATTCGAGGTTATCATAATGAAAGGGTTCATTTTTCATTTGTTTACTTGGAAATGGAATTTAATTTAATTTAATTAATGTTATCAACAGCATCATCACCTACCTAGAGTTACTCATCGTCAATGGTCACTGAAATAACAAACAAACACACGTGTCTAACTGTCGGCAATATATTAGTTACTGGAAACTTGTACTGTAGGTGGCTTCTTAACACTTCATATTCAGTGTTGATCAGCTGCCACCTGTACTCCAGTAGCAGAATTAGCTGGAAAGAAATAGTTAGTAGTGCTTCCTTTTAAAAGGACGGTAGGGCTATCTGGGTTTTAAAAAGTTGATTCCACAATTTCATCAGATATCTCAATTCGTTTGGAAGAAGATGGACAATTCAATATTTTGTTAGAAATATCAATTTTGTTATCCAAACTATCTTCTATATAATATGCTTCTGCTACAGAGGCAGATTTCCAGCCACCGTGACGTTTTATGGATATATTGTTGCCATCTGCATTGGCCAGAAGAGTTACAGAGCTTCTCCTGAAACAGTGACCTGTGTATAGTCTAGTTCCTAAATTGTAGATAGTGACTCATCGTACATTTTCTGGTTTTTACGGGAATTGAAAGTGCGGAGGGGATGTACGAAAGTGGCAAAGTAAAACTTGATTTGAAGCCTAAGTACCTAGCTTATTTCTGTTCTATTTTTTGACGTGCTTCATATGAATTATGAACCGTACAACCGATGAGTCACTATCTACAATTTAGAAACTAGACTATAGCTATTATACATGTTTTTTCCAAGACATTTTGCAACTACGAGCAAACACAGTCAAACACGCGGCGTGCCAACAAACCGTTTCTATAGTCACGATACAGAAATACCACTGGGTGCTGTGAAATCGTATTGGAAGTATTGATAACATTAAGTATAAGATGTATGGAAAAGAGAAGTATTTAGTTATTTTGGACTTATTTTTTTATTTTTGAATACGATTTTATTGAAAATATTGAAATATTTTACAGACAACAGATAAAACGATAGAAGCGATAACTTATCGGGACAAAAACCACGTCAAGATGTAATGGAAGTATTTATTTTTGATATATTTTAGACGATGTAAATTCTATTCACAGTTGAACAAAAAATGTTGTTTGTATTTCATTTACAAAATTTCATGTATAAAATTCATGTTTTCATGGCACATTCGAGAGACCTGCGGTCTCGTCCAAAAATCAAGGCTCTCATGTGGCATTAAAAAAACACTCATTTCTCGCACTTATTACAAAAATAACTATTATTGTGAAATTGTAGTCACACCCATTCAAAAGAAACTCAAATCCAGTGGCGTCCTCAAATTTCTTTTCAAAAAATCGATAGTATGTTTTTTGGATTTTTGATCTTGAAAAAAATTCGAAGAAGGCCTTGAAATTTTCAGTTCTATTTCGAATTCATAGCACTCTACCAAAACTATTGATGATCTAATTATTTAAAAAAATCTTTTGAATGGGATAATAAATAACAGTTTTAGAGAGTTGGATGCTTTTAAATGGGTCACTCTGTATATAGTACATATATTATCTTTTCATTTTGATTTTCAATAGATAAAAACCAGACAGGAATCCAAAAATAATACCCAAACACCGGATAATTATCAATGCATTGGCAACACCGCTCTGCCGTAAAATCTCCGTACCACTCGTGTCCATCGCAAAACCATTCGGAGCCGTTCGTCCTTTCTCGTGCTCGATACACAAAGACAATTACTAGAAGATAGTGACCAAACTACCTTGGCACACATTCAACTTTTATGAACCGTTCATTATGTGTATGAATCTCGCTTGGTTATATAAGAGAAGTTTTCTATTATTTTCACTTTTAAAACGCGGTTTCGACGTTCGGGGATCCTTTCGCCGCCCGGACTGACCGGAAATTAGTTTTGATGGCTTTTCTGTTTCGCAGGTTGCCGAAAATAATTACCGTATTGTTCGCAATTCTACCAAACTTTCATTGTTTGTGCGTGAATTTGGTTTAATTAGCATCTTGTTTGCCAGTAAATGGCCTTCTGTTTGCGAGTAATGATTTCTCCTTTGGGTGTAATGTGAACAGAATTGGCTTTTGAGGAAGGCGATATGGATGGCGACCTGGATACAAGACCGATCACAATTAATCGATCTAACTACCATAGAAAACTCGATAAATTCCCTTAGCATTACATAGATTTGGAAAATTTGCAAGAAGCAGGCCGAAACTAGCTTCATTGGGGGTTCTAGGTACTTATGTGGGGCCTTGTTCTCCCCTGGAAAGGTTTTGAAATAGTATATTGTGTATCTGGTAGTAGAAGCAATACATTCCCGGACGGCAATGTAAATTGTTGGCCGAGGCGATAAGCCGAGGCCAAAAAGCATTGAAGTCTGGGAATGTGCTTTTACTACGAGGTACACATACTATTTTTTCTGAAATCGCAATCAGCATTGTCATAAATTAAGGAATTATACTTATTGTTTGCGTGCATTCATTTACTGTCTAAAATGTATACAAGCCGTCAAAAATTTTCCCGGATCGTTTACGATACGGGAAATTACTTTCCCGTACAGTTTAGTGCCGAAAACGGTCCGGCAAAGTTCGTTGCTTAGCAACGGACTAAAATACTAGATTAGCGTATTTTGAGGCCTGAAGTTGCTCCGAGAAAGTGGGCATTCTTGAACGATTTCAGAAAAAGTACTTTCCCGTACAGTTTAGTGCCGAAAACGGTCCGGGAAAGTTCGTTGCTTAGTAACGGACTAAAATACTAGATTAGCGAATTTTGAGGCCTGAAGTTGCTCCGAGAAAGTGGACATTCTTGAACGATTTCAGAAAAAGTACTTTCCCGTACAGTTTAGTGCCGAAAACGGTCCGGGAAAGTTCGTTGCTTAGCAACGGACTAAAATACTAGATTAGCGTATTTTGAGGCCTAAAGTTGCTCCGAGAAAGTGGGCATTCTTGAATGATTTCAGAAAAATTACATTCTAGCTACTTTTGAAAAGTATTTCAGCAAAAAAAAACTTGTTTACTGTAATTAACTGCTATTTGCCCCTCATAACCTAAATTATAATCAGGCGAACAAAGGAGCATGATGTGATTAAATAGAAATATTTCTAAAAACTACAGACCTAACTCCACGTAAAGAAAGTTTCTCCCAGATCACAGTTCTGTTCCTTTTGGATTTAAAAAAACAGTGTTAAACTGAATATCATCCCATTAACGAAAATATGTTTGCTATAAATTACTTTTATCATATTGCCAAGGTTATGAAATGTTAGTTTTAATCCTGATTTATTTTTTGAATGTGATTTGTATCCACGGTTTTGTAAAGGGATGGAAATAATAGTAAGATTGACAAAAAGTCGTTGTCAAGAGAATACTTACGGAATTTGTAATTTCGAGTATTAGTTTATATTGTATTTGTAGTGAAGTTGGTCGTGGTGCTAGAGTATTTGCTCCCACCCAGACGGCCCGGGTTCGATTCCCGGGACAGCCTGCCACTGAGCTAAAGTGGTTCGGATTTGCTAAACTGGGAGGTTTTCTAATGAGAAATTGGCTGTCTGACTCCAAAAAAGTGATGAAGACCATTCCTATAGAAATACGAACTGAAGAAATGAAAGATTTAGATATGGAAGTACTGCCAACCGATAGGGTTTTGGGGCTTCTTTGGAATCCAAATAGAGATGAGTAATCTGTCGATATCAAATATCAAAAGTTCGATGGAACGTTAGAGTAGCGGATGTGAAAACTGCAATCCGGAAAAACCACAACAAATTCAACAGAACTGAAGAAGAACTACAACTAAACAAAGCTTGACTACCGGTTGTCAAAAATACTGTATTAGCTCCTTACACACATAAAAATGGTATGAACGACTCGATAATGTTACCAACGCTATGGTCCAATCATAGATACCTATTGCGACAACGAAAGTCAAATGTCAAGCAATCGACAGTGAATTAAGAAGCTGTCAAATAAAAAAAAATCTCTTGAGAATGCCAACCACTTGTGTTGACGAGAATGCCAACCACTTGTGTTGACGAAACGTCGAGTCAAACTCGTAATCAACGTCGGCCTTACAACCCAAAAAGTCATAATGTAAAAATCTAATCAGTTGGTACATTAGGGTTTTCAGACAGCTCAGTCCCAACTACAGGTTATATCATGCAGAAACCAGAAACATTCAGATAGCTCGAAATGTTACAAGATACACATTTTTCGTAAATGAAACATCCGAATTTACCTTAGATGAACGTGGAATCTGAAATGAATACTGAAAGTGACATGGTCACCAAATAAATGAAGATTGGAACCTTTGCTGTGAATAAAATTCCATAAATGTAAATAACCCAAAAACAATTAATGATATTGACGTTGTTTTGGTGTTTTAGGTTATTTCTATTTCTCGAAGTCTATAACTGAATCGGAGGATATAGTTGCATCAGAAGCTGTTCATGAAATTGTTTGGTTGAGGATTATTCTGCAAGAAATTGGATTTGACATGAATGAAGCAGCAAATAGGTGATACTTCACCTTGAACATTATTCTATATTACTTTCTGAACTCGGATTGATATACTCAAAATTGGTGACGACATCTTAAGTGCTACAGATGCTGGTGATAAAACAGTGCTGGATTTTTAGATTACTAGGCATTTGATACCATAAACCACCAGGTCCTGCTTTCTATTCTTCATTTCGTAGGTTTTTCGGCCAATACAATCAAACTTATGTCTGATTATTTACAAAATAGATCCGAATAAGTAGAGGCCACTATTGGGCAGTCAGCGAGAGAAAGTTACTTGTGGTATACCTTAGGGATCTATCCTTGGTCCGTTATTATTCAGAATATACACCAATAATTTTTTATGAGGTATAAAAACTTGTGGCTCCCACTTTCATAGTGATGACACACAGCTGTATCACTCATTTAGTCCTGACGATTGACTGTTGGCACAACAAAAAATAATTGAAGATCTGGATCGTTCAGTAGTCTGTCTACCCTGAAAATCAATACTCTGGAGTCAAACGTTATGATTTTTGGAAAAGCATATCAAACCAGTTACGAAAATAAAAAATTCAAGGCGAATAATTACAGGTTGTTGATAATTTAAAAAAAATTTGTATCTGGACACAGATCTTCGTTTCAAAAGGCAAATTAATCATTGTCTTCAATGGGCCTTTCGCTCTTTGAAAATGCTTTATCCACACATTTGTTTTCGACTCCAATCAAAAAATGTTGGGTGACAAACTGGTTCTACTTAAGTCACTTCGATTTTTTTTATGTTTTATACGAGTCCTTTTTGGATCAAAGTGATATTAATCGAGTGGAAAAAGTGCAGAAATCGTGTCTCGGATTTATCTATGGTATACGGAAATACGATCCAATATCGCACATGTTCCTCAAGGGCTGAAAATTCAAGATCGGTGAAAACTTCATTTTTTAGTCTTATCAGATTCAGTAATTCATAAACACAGTCTTCCAATTTTTACAACAAAATAACATATAGAACACACTTTCTTAATCTGAGTTTAGGACATAGAGGTAGGTGCTTTTCATCCCATAGAACATAGAACCACCATATTTCGAAGAAGCTTCTCATATGCTGTTTACAAACTGTATGATGAGGTCCAACCATCACTCAAAAACTGAAATTGCTTACTATCTTTCAAGTCTCTCTCTTCCGCAGCATAGAATTTTTTTTATTATAATCACAAGAACGATTTTGTAATTAAATATTATTTTCTCTTGGGGCTGAACTTTTCCAAATTGTTTCAGTTCCATTTTGCATTAATCTATTGCACCGTATTATCAAACATGTTACTGTACATTTTTGCAAAACAAAAGCTCTTTGGACACAATTTCCAGTCAGTTATACAGTTTCCGGCCTCATAGAATTTCTTTATGTATATTCAGTGTGCGTGCCTAAGTTTTGTTTAATTAATATTAATATTGTCAACGGTATTAGAATTCTTTAAAATAAATCTATTTCAAAGTCTACCACTGATTCCACCAAAAACTTAAACCTATTCAACATCTTCCTAATAAAAGGGTGATATATTGAAAAAATTATTCATTGCTCCATTTTAGTGTTTCGACCGGCCCCGGGACCTCTTTTCTTCGATATCAGAATGGCCGCACAAACTGAATGTGGGTCAGAAACGAAAATAACTGAAACGTTTCTCTTGGAACAGTATTCTGGTTGATGCATTCCGCTTTGTTTTATTGATCAGTTTATATTGAGACTTCAATAATACTATGATTCCATTACATAATTTTAAAATTGTTGATTTATTAGTCAAAACTAACGGGAGACACCCATTTGTCATCAAATGGAAGTGTTGATGGTCATATTTGACTGAAACATTCGGTTTTCTTTACTCAAAATTCAGCAAACAGGGATAATAACTATACTTCCTCAAGTCTTTACAGAAAACAGATATTCAACAATTTTTGTAAAGTTGTGGACGAACAAGGTCGTCCAATTAATATATTTTCAATTTCATTTCATTTTATAATTTAGTCGGAATTCTCTGGAAAAATAGTGGTATTATGTCATCTAGTTGCTGTAAGAAACCATCAGTCAAAGATGTTAGCTCAAGTCCACAAAATATAACCCTTTTGGGCAAAGCGACACAAATTTGTTAGTATATCAATTAATTTTCTTGGAATTTTCCTCAGTACCATGATTTGCCGGATCTGCTGAATCTGTTCAGCATTTCTCGGAACTGAAATGTACCAAAACTGTTGGGTATTTCCATGGCGGATTTTCAGATGCTTCGATCCGTTTTATTTCTG
Source organism: Chrysolina americana (assembly GCA_958502065.1). Lineage (NCBI taxonomy): Eukaryota > Metazoa > Arthropoda > Insecta > Coleoptera > Chrysomelidae > Chrysolina > Chrysolina americana. The sequence goes on along the minus strand of OY293421.1, from coordinate 8,381,390 downwards.
TGGGTGTATCACCTAATTATTATTTCAAGAGATACCTATGACCCACATTCAGACGATACGGATTTGAGGTGAGCAAGTTGTATTTTATGAATACGATGATGCATCCGGGTAGTTTTCGAATGAATTTTATTGATTTATTTACTTACTATATACGATAATGGATAATTTGTTGGTAGGTGAACATATTTTGAAAATAACCCAATTTGTGCGCATATGAAATAATCTTCTGAAATTTTCATGTAAGTAGTTTTGAAAAACAAAATCATTAATTTGTCAATGCAGGTTTATTTTTGGCATTTAATAGATGTCAATATGGGTTCTGTTGTGAACCTACATCAGAAATGAATAATTATAACATTATAACAATTATTACAAAAGGGATTTCGAAAGGGAAAAAGTATAACCACAAGTAGAATGTTGAAGCGCGTAATGTTATAACAAAACTAATTCTTCCACACACGATGCAACACATTATAAACATCTGCTTTCTCAATGGGAAACTGCCTGTGTAATGGAAATAATCTATATATAGTTCCCATTTCTCAAATGTGGAAAACTCAATTCATTAGTTGATAACTTCGCAAAATTATTCAAATATGCTCTTAGGACACCATTAACTGAATTTGTGGACCAGTAATCAATATGGATTTTTGGAAAATTATAACATGGAGGATGCTATCATCAGCAGTTTTTCTTGATTTGGTCAAGACATTTGAGACTGTTTCTTATAACAAATTAGTAGTTAACAAGAGTTACTACGGCATTTGAGGATTACCGCTAGGTTTTTTTGAGAATAATCTAAAAACAGAACACCAAAAATAAAGATAGTTCTCATGTGTTGAGCAACGAATCAAAAGTTCAGACAGGAGTGCAAGAAGGTGCTGTATTGAGACCCATATTGTTCCTAATGTACGTAAACAGTATTACATAATACAGCAATTACCTGGTATTCTATTCAGTCAGAAGGGGTCAGTAGGGAAATCGAAGTCCCATAAGTAAAGAAAAGAGGTGAATCGTAAATATACAAGTTAGGGAGGATATCGTCAGGAAGAGGGTTTCAAGAGAAGACAGGGATCTGCATCCAGATGTCACACTTGCATTTTTTTAAACCAATCATAAATAACGAAAACAGTGCTAAAACACCCGTAATCCGATATATAGGGAAAAATGGTAAAAATAAATGAACGCCATGATGAAATCAGTTTCCTATGAAAACGAACGTGAAAAGGCAAAGATATTACCAGATTATTTTTCAGGTAGCTGCCAACTCCTCCAAGGAGCACGAGGTGATAGCAATTTAGAGCACTGTTTGAGCAAAAGCCAAATATAGAAACCTCGAGACTGATAACCATACTCTAGAAGATCCAAGAACCCTTCAGAATGCTCCCCAGGAATAAGGAATAGGTATCAACAAGACCAACGCCATTCTGCTGAGGACCTCCGAAGTCCCTCGTACAACTCATATATTTACATCGTTAACAGTATCAATAAATGTCAGCATGGTGCTTGAAGCAGACGGAGATTATCCATATCCTGAAACCGAGGAAACTGGATAAGATGAATGAGAGCTGTCGCCTCATCTTGCTGCTCAGTGCGATGACCAAGGTAGTGGAAAGGGTCTTGCTGAAGATATTCAAATATCTTGAAGAACACGACAAACTTGCGTGGTCTAGGAAGCAAGGACCTCACTTTCGAACATGCGATCCTAAACACATTTTGTCAGGGTCATATTAACTATCAATATTCTCAAGATCGAGCACAATCTCTTTTGGTTTTCACGATTGTAATATGCTAGAGTTTAAGACTTTATAAGTCCTTACTATGTCTAATATCAATTTTTTCCCCCTATACCTCATTCTCATATATCATCTCATCATCTCATTCATTCCACAATTGAAGTGTCAAATTACCAATTTTTTTTCAAATCCGGTCTAATCTAATCTCCTTTGAAGTTTCCCTCAATCATTTTGCGGTGACAATCAGTTTTAGAAACTTGAACTCCATTGACCTGAGAAAATCTCCATTTTCCGCAAGTAGGAAGTCTCGCATAAATGATACAATTTAGAACTGAAACAGATACATTATTGTCTTGCCCTCATGCAGCAATTTTTTTAATAACACACACGCATACATCATTTACATTTAAACAGACAAATATCCATTCCATTGTTTATTCATAATGTGTAGTTGTTATGAGTTTCACTTTCTAATACGTGTACTTTTATGCGTTACTGTCGAATATTCACGATCAGTGTAGAATAGTGATGATAGGAAAAATTTGAAGAATAACTATAATCCTCTGACGAGTATAGTACCAACAAGAATACGATTTAATACAATTCCTTGAAAATGGTTGATGTAATCTTTGAAGGGGTGTAACATATAAGTTGTAGATATTATTATCATGATTTGTTGCTTTTTTTGTCAGATTTATCTGCTTGAATGTTGTTTTATCTTCATGTACTACCACTAATTCACAGTTGTTCTCATAGCACTACAAATTGATTCATTTCAAATTAAAACAAACAATGGAATTGTTGTTATTCATTGTCACGGCAAATAATAATAATAGCCGCCCTCTACCCTCACACTCTGTGAGTATTTATGAGGGAATATCATTATTATTATCATTATCATCAAGAGGGGGCTGGGCAAGAGTTAAATGTTCTTTTTCATGCTCTCCTATGCTTTGGTCATCGTGAGATCATCTGTAATACGTATATATTAATATTTTTTTGTATGTTAATAAAAAAGTTCCACTTTTTGTAATAGTCCAAGATCCGAAACTAAATCACCTAGCTGATAAGAGAATAATACTTATTTTATAATAAATTTTGTATATTAGAAAATATATCCAAAATGGGTTGCGAAAAAAAATACTGGACAGAATATGTTTAATAATTTTTTTAAAAAAGATTTTTTATTAAATGTTGCAACATCAAGATAATAAGAAAAATTCATACTGGACTCAAAGTATAAAACATATAGAATGTGGTAACCCAAAAAATAGCCGCGGCTAAGTTGAGCAAGTAACAAAGACTTGTCTGCCGTAGCATAACTAGAGCTATGAAAACAACACCATCGGCTATGGAGGCACTGTTAGATCTCCCTACGATTGACATAACAATCATGGCGGAGGCAAGAATGGGACTTCTGAGGCAACAAAACACAAGTGATAGATTGGACCACGAATAAAGGAAATGAAACCACATGACTCCCAGATATTTCTTCAACATAAATTTCGAGGTGATCATGTAGATACAAAATCGAAGCGAATTGACAAACGACAACATCTAGGGCAAACCTGCAAAGAATCTGGTATACAGACGGATCCAAAACCAAGGAAGTGGTGCTGGAATATACAGTGAGGGGAGAAATAAATGCTTCACTAGAAACAATCACCTCCGTATTCCAATCGGACATGTACGCTATCTTGCAATGCGTGAGAGAAAGAGAAATATGAGGGAAATGCTCAATGCAAGAATCAAAATATGCACAGACAGTCAGGCGTCACTAAAAGCTCTTATGAACCCAAAAAGTGACATCGAGAGTGGTATGGGGATGCTGCAAAGAACTTAGTGTTCTTGCAGAACACAACAAAATAACCTTAATGTGGTTTTCAGGACACTGTGGCATCGATGGCAATGAAAAAGCTGATGAATTAGCCAGAATGGGCTCATCAACTCAATATATTGGCCCAGAACCCGCACTTGGGGTTGCTAAATCGGACATCTGAGGATGCATACGTGACTGGGTCAAACGAAAACAAACAAAGAAAAGAGGTGAGACGAAGCCTCCTCTCATGCACCACGGAAAAACATTCATTGAAAAACCGTCAAAACACAACACTGAGGAACTGCTTGAGCTGGAGTTCAGCTGGAATCAAGTTAGGACTATAATGGTTCTTCTCAATGGTCACAGTTCAATGAGAGGACATCCGCAGATAATGTGGCAAAGGGAACGACACGGCCAAACACGTACTGTAAGAATGCGAGTCATTAGATCACAAAAGATAGGCAATATTCGGGAAACAGAAGAATGCAACAGCTATCCGTTGAACAAACTGTATCGATTGGTACAGGGGACTAGAGCCACGGAGTGGGTGCTGTAAACTAACCCGGAAAACACAAAAAGCCCAAGAAGCTGAGATGTAGCTGGCGACAGGACCAGCATCCGAGGAAAGAAAAAGTCAACAACTAGAATAACTGACATTACAACTATGACTGGGTGGGATAGCACAAACCGGCATTCTGAAAACTAGGTATTTTGCCCATTTTAAGTGGCTTTGAACTAAGATTATTATTACGTGAAATACACGTTTACATTATTATAACTATATCATGGATACGTCATCTCTAAGAATAACACTTTTTATACTTTTATAGGTTGATAATACCTTGTCATCAAGAAATCTCTCAGTATACAATAAAGTCTAATCTGATTAGTTGATTGATTTTTTTAACATCTGGTTCTGAAACGATTTTCGTATAATATGATTTGTTTCAAGTTGTTTCAGTGCTCAATTTTGATTTATTCTCAAAACAATCGAAAGACAATCAAAAAAGCCATCTAATATACAAAATTCAGTTAGATTTTTTTTTTATCGTAGAATTATTCAAATAATGAATATTTGAAACCTTTCGTATGTGATTTGAATTGAGGAAATAGAAACTACCCAAAACATTAAAAAGACGTCAGCTTCACGCATTAGTTATTAATTTTCAAGAATGTTCTCATTGAATCCAGGCAAAGTTGGTAGTAAACATATTACAGCTAGTAAATTTGAAAATGAAGTAAATAATTAAAGTACCTAAGTAATTCGCCCCGGACTGATGAAGATCCTTTTCTCTGGAGGCATATAGTTTGAGGTCATCCATTTGAAACAGATTATTATTTCAACGTAGTCAAGTATAATGTTGGCAGTTAGAGTATAAAGGTAAAAGGATAATGAGTGCAATGAGCCAGGTGAGTAGTATTAATAGGATAAGAACATCGTTATATAGTAGTTCAGTAAGCTTTGAGCTCCTGAGAATGACAAATTTGTTGGCGAAACGCGCGCCCAGTAAAATTAACGATGTTTTGGTGTTTTCTTGGTCTTCTCTCGAATTTCAAAATGATTTGTGACTGTACTACTAAGAAGGCGGTGGATTCATTGGATCTAAGTAAGTACTTGTATAATTTAAAATTCTGATAACTCTTTTCTTTGATTCCATTCGATCTGTCAAGGCACAGGGCTATAAAATCAGAATGCGGAAGCATTCCGGCCGACATAAATGAATATTTATACAAGTTTTTCATTTTGCTGCAAACGTAATGAATGAATTCTTTTACGATAAATGGGTCTATTTATCCGATTACCTCGCTCAGTTTACATAAGGCGGTAAATTTTTCAATTCGCTTTGGTTTTAGTAGATGCAGCTCGGTTAGTGTAAACAAGAAATGGAAATCTGGGATGGAATGATTCGGATCATTGAATTAGTGTCGATGATATTTTGTTTCGATGGCGACCTGATTAATGCCCTTTTCAGCGCCACGGAGCATACTGAAAATGAATGGTGATTGAAACAGAAATGGTCCCACAAATTAGGACAACTATTTTTTTCCTGTTCTAGAAGAACAGACAATAAAAAGCAAAAGCGTCAAAAAACGTGGACCTCGCGATTTATTTATTCTTGAGGTTTGCCTTTTCATTACTGGTATATTTTTAGGTTCAACCTTTTTTACATATGATGAAGGTTATGTTTCCCCTGGGCCTTTCCACCATATTTCACAATCACCAACTTTTTCAGCGCTTATATCACGAAACAAACGATCTGCAGGGTTGTCCCCACTTTTAATGTACCGCCAATCCATCGCATTAGTAAGAATCTATATTTGCGAAATGAATGTGGTGATGTATCTATCCATCACATAGTAACAGATGAGTCAGACAAGAGCACTCTTTTTGAAAACTGAAGGTCTATGGAATTTTTTATCAGAGTTACCAATTTAGATACTAGGAACTGACCAAACAAACAAGAATAATCACCTTTATCTACGCTTCCTATGTATAATCATGATTCGTAGGCTTTGATCGGAAAATAGGTACGCAAAGCTATGTATTTTCAGCATAAACTAGAGTTTGTACAAACTTCACGCGTAAATCATTCAGATAATGAAATTGATACCTTTGTGTGCAATATTTCGTCTCAATTTATCATGTATGTTCATAATGTTTGTAGTAACATCGTAGCAATAATAACACAAAGACCCAATTAACCAAGTGTGATATTTTGTATGTTAGACAGAATTGATCGTTTTGATATGTTGTCCGACTTTGGAAAATCAATATTGTATTTGAGTAGGTGAAACACCAATACAATCCAAGCGTTTTATTCTGTTCCTTTTCACCAAAGTGGACATTTTTTAACTTTGAAGAACCACCAGTTATTCTTTCAACAACTTGTGGATCACTGCTAATCCATTCTCCAATGAAACATTTGTCTTCAATAACGATGACGCATCATTACATAACTGTACTCTCTTCAAGAAATGCTACACCAGATACAAAATCGTCAACGTAAAAATGATGTAAGATGTCTTGTGCGGACTTGGGGGAGTATTTTCTATGTTCTGAATGCCAACTTCTTCAACACCTCGCAGCCAAAAAGGGTGCTGATTTTGTTCCATAAGTAACAATATTCAGAACATATTCCTTGATAGTTTGTTCTGGATTTTTGCGCCACAGGATCTATCCAAATTTGCCTGTATATTTCTCCTACGTCTAAACAGACTGTGGTATCATTTGCACCTTTGTATTGAATGTTATTACGAGAAATGCCATTAATTGTCTGTGCTCGTAGTTTTGTTCTTAAACTCTGTTCTTTCAGAACACCATGATCTAGTAAAAAATATGACACTTGCTCATCATATGAAGTTGGAGGTGCCAACGACATGTATCCCATCATTTCATACTCTTCTAAGTATGATTTTTGGAATCACCTTATTTGGATGAGTTTCGTTCCAAGTGCCATTACTCACCATCAGAAGATCTTTTTGTTGTATTGACAATAATATCTTCACGTTTCTGCTCATCCTCAGACATAAATAGTTGTTCAAAGAAGGAGGTTCCTCAATTGCCCAAAACAAAGTTACAATGTGTTTTTTTTTTGTGAAATTTAGTTTTTAGGTTCCAAATTTATTTGACCAATACATTGGAGAGAATATAAAACTCCGGCTCCTAATAGGATGTCTGACATTTTTGCGCATCTTCAGACATAGTTATTCATAGTTCCTCAATTGCCCAAAAACTTCTCCAATTGTTGTTGTTGTAAAAATTGTTAGAATTGTTATTTCCGTCAACCAGCTGCACATTCTTAAGAGTACAACCCTCAAAAGTCTTCGAAAGACTTGTCCGAGCTAGGGAAGACGCAGCCCTTGCCTTTTAACGTGTAATGCCATAGACGAGACTGATGACCATGCTGGAAATCGAACCCATGACCCTTAGGTTAAGAGACAAGCGCTCTACCATCATGACCATCACGGCCCATGATCGTGTAGATCAGAAATCAGAAGTTTGAGTGGAGTAGATGTTAACAAAGTTAGACTGTGTTACTATGATTTCTTTGTTTCCACCTTTAGATCCTGACACAATCCAACCGCGAAATTTTTTGGTGAATTCGGTATTTCGGTCCCAAATTCATTTGATCATACATAACAGAGCACAAGAAACTTCGGCCCCTAACAGGATATCTGTAAGACCAGATTTTGAGAATCTGGTATTTGACAATGGAAGATTATGAGGAATATTCAAATGCGCCACATCAATATTATAATTTGGAATGTTAACCGAAATTTGACAAACAACCAAACACATTATATACTGTTTAAAATTGTTTCTAACAGATTGAATCTCAAATACTGATTGGTTGAGAGGTGGTATCATTACGAATATTGGTCTATAAATTCATTCAAGGAATCAAGCAATTATTGTCGTCCAGGAATGATTTCAGAATTTAATTTAAATCTGATTATAATGTCACATATTTTATTTCGTCTGGTAGCATGTTATAGAGGTATCCTCCTGCATATAGTGGAGACTTTTTCAGTTGCATTCGATTGAATTTGCGGATTTCACTATTTGCACGAATATTATATTCACGAATATCACTGTTCTTTTGAACTTTTCTTTGTTCTTGTGAGTATAACTTGATGCCAACAATTGATATCTAAATGTTATCCAATTCAATTTCCAATTTTTTCGTAAAACTATATGGGATTTGATTAAAATGAAAGTCATTGTCAAGAATGATTCTAGCAATTACTGAATATTTGTTTATCCATCGCATACACGAAATCAGTAAACAACAACACTTCATCGTCTGCATCATGTCCTATATTTTCATTTAGAGTAGTGATCGTAGATGCGTTAGTTGGGGTGACTTGTGAAGTACTCATTTGACGATCAACTGATCATTTTCACTACCATGGCTAGAATTTTGTGTTTTATGATTGCTTGATCATTCACCAATTTGTTTATTAACTTTTTGTACTTCATAATTCAACAAAGTGTTGTTTTTTCGACCACACTCTCTGCAATTACCACTCAAATAATCACGACTTTCATGTGAGCAATTGAGGCAAAATTATTTGAATTCCCTTAGTTTTGCTAACGTATCACGAGGCTGTTCTTCTTCCCACTTACGTAGTGTACTAGAATCTGACTTCCCACAAATAAGAAATAATAATTTTACATCCCAAGAATCGATTTTCAAATCCAGAGATTTTGTTTTGTCATTGAGTCCATAAGTTTTCGTAATTCACTTGAAGACTCTCTCACCAATGATGGCAATGTAAATAATGATTTATGTCCAACATATAGTCATTATCATACCTATTACAAAGCAAACCCCATGCAATTTGGAGAATTTTTGCTGAGAATTCCAGTAATAGCATTATTTGCCTGGCATCACCATCCAAAGCTCCTCGAAAAAAAATTCATTTGTCAATATTTTCTGTAGTCATTCTCATAAGTCAATTATATAAACCTGTCTCTGAATTTCAACCAAGTGTTTACGACATCCCTGAATTTAAGAATAGGGATTGGTGGAAGTTTTGGTGCATGGCACCTAGTGATGTCGGAAAGGAATAATCGGCTTTTTTTTTAAACTATTTTATTTGGTTTCACTGTTCTCTTCGTTGTCTTCTGAGTCCGTTTCTACAAACGAGGCCCTTTCCTTTCAAAGTGCGATCTTATATTTTACAGAGGCTATCAAAAAAGACAAGAGGCACTTTCAACTAATGCATCGTGCTTCAAGATAACAAGTTGCTGTTATTTTGTAATGATAATTAAAAAAAATTCAATACAAAAAGCGAACTTGTCCGTTTCAACAATCGAAGTGCATGCTCCTGAAATAACTCCGAAAATACACCTGCTTCGTGTGTTTTATGCAGCCTCCACCGTGAATGAAAATAAATAACCTTTTCTAAGTGTCCCCTATGCCATTGCCAATGCGACAAGTCGTACTGTACGTGTGCCAAAAAATGTTGCATCGCGTTCAAAATAGCCTGTTGAATAAGATGCTGAAATATAGATTACGTTTCTTTTGGGGGACAATACCCACTTGTAAAACCATGAAGTTCACAGATTGGGCCGAATCTCAATTCGTAAGCATCTTGTACATATTTTCTCGTCATTGGTTTAACCGTATTTTTGCTCATGATGAATCGACGTTGATATTTTTTTGATGTAGTTTAACGTTTTAATCTTAGATACTTCTGTCTCACGCAAAGAGAATATGAGGAAATACTCACAAATCCTAAGTCTGAAATCGCCGAAACGTCGTAAAAACCTAAACTATTTAAGACCGTTTGAGAATAATATAAGTTACAACGCATCAAGAATGAATTTTAAAAAAGATTCGTCAGAAAGAAGATACCAAAAATACTTTTTACAGTTTAAAATGTAACTATTTGTTGTTCACCTAATAAGCGGGTTGGGCAGTCGTTTTTCTTTTTGATTGATGTATGGGTGTATGAAGATAGAAATAATTAAAAAAATCGTTTTCGGCGAATACAACACATTCTTGTAAAATTATTCACATAAAAATCAAAGCTTCGAAAAAAAATGAGATAGACGTTCAACTGATAAAACCACACAAAAACATTCGTTCGTTTTGATGGTGGAAATGAACAAAAATGCCCAAAAATAAGAGAAAATATTCATTCATTTATTACTTGAAGATATTTTTTTTAATCTTCATATAAGTATTCATACATCCCTTCATTAATCGAAAAAAATAAATATCGTTTCTGACTCCCTTCTTTCTGAGTGATGAAGACCGTAAGGCCCTGAGAAAAAAGGGAGTCACAAACGACTTTTTTTATTGATAGAGGGATATACGAGTGTATGAAGATGATAATTAAAAAAAAATCTTCAAGTAATAAATGAATGAACACGAACGAATATTTATATGTGGTTTCATCCCAGTATTGAAGTCACTTAGTTAAACGATTATCTCATTTTATTTCGAAGCTTCAATTTTTGTGTGAATAATTTTCCAAAAATGTTGTTTTCATATACTCATACATTCCTGCATCAATTAAAAAATTTACCGTTTACGACTCTCTTCTTTCTCGGGGATGGAGACCGTTGAAGCGGCAAATATTAGATAGCGGCAAACACTTTGTTGCTAGGGAAAAAGCCGAAACCAGTATTTATTTTCTGTGACAGTTATTATTATTGGGTTCAATAGATACTTTTTACAACATGAAATTTGATCATTTGTCGTAAATTGGTTCATCATTCCTTCAGTGGGGATCTCAATGTCTTGATGAATTGAAATATTCAAATGCTATTCCGAAGCTCAGATTACCTATCAAGGGGGTAGGCAGTCGCCCAAAGCGGCAAATATTGAGAAGCGGCAGATATCGGGGAGTGGCAAACACTCAGATGCTAGCGATAAAGCCGTACCCAGTATTTAATTTCTAGGAGAAGGGGTTATTATATTATAAGTTTAATGTATGGCTGAAAAACAATTTGGTGGGCTCAAAAACTACTTTTCACAGCATGAAATCTAATCATCTGTCGTTTTTCAGTTCAAACTGATCTACCATTCCTTCAATTGGAATATCAATGTATTTATGATTTGACATACCTATTCAAGTGCTAATGCCAGGCCCAGACTACCTATTAGGCGGGTTGAGCAATTGTTCAAAGCGGTAGATTTTATTACTCCAAAGGAGTGAAGCAGAATCGGAACGGCAAGAATATTATTTGCAGAATTTTTGTTCTTCCTCGATAGTTCTTGTTATGTCTATTAAATAGAAATTACTGTATTCCACTTTTAATCGACAATTATGAAACTTCTTTATTGACATAAGTGAAATGCCCACTGACGTTTTTTCATACATGTCATTTCATAGAACTTAAATTATATTCATGAGTATAGGATATTACAGTCTCCCACTATAATAAGAAAACACAAAAGTAACTGAACTCATCTAACTGCAAACATAATCTTGCAATCGGATATTCGATTGTCGAACTCTTTGAGATCTACGGAGTAGGGGCTCTGATTGTGGATCTCGAACAGGAAATGGAGGTGGCTGTATCGGTTCAGCATTTTGTAAATCAGGATGTTCGGGCTCGTTCACTTGTTCAGGCTGCATTGTTTCTTGTTCTTCTAGGTTTTGTCTAGGATGTTGAGAAGATGATTGGACAAATAGTACAGAATATGGTTGAGGTTGTTCGAAGGATGGTGGATTGTCTTCATTGGTCAAAGGTGGAAACTTTGAAAAAGTACCCATTTTACTAGGGACTAGAGTTTCTTGGATTTGGTCAATATGGCGTTTCAGGGAATAACCATCATCGAGTTGTACTTGATAATGAAGTAATCCATACTTTTTCGTGATAAATCCAAATTTCCACAGACATTTGTTTGCTTCATAATACCTTAATTGAACCCTATCTCCCACGTTTAAACTTCTTGTACCCGATGAAATATTTTCTGATCTTATGTGTTTGGGTGGACGTAATGCATCCAATTCAATTCTTAGGTTTCTTTGAGTCTCATTTTCAATGTTTGCACATTCCTTTCAGCCAAGCCATTAGTTGCTGGGTGTCCTGGTGCAATAAATTTCTGAAATATTCCATGTTGTTTTGAATAGGTTTTGAAATGTTCACTCACAAAAATTTTGGCATTGTCTGAAACCATGACATGGGGGGAAAACCATGAAAAGAAAATATTTCTCTGAGTAATTCGACTGATTTTTCTGAAGTTGGTGCTTCCCGAAGAATTTTTTTTTCGGCCCATCGTGATTTAGCGTCGACGACGACTAAAATATAAAACCCTTGAAACGGTCCTGCATAATCGATGTGGATACGGTCCCAATTTTCTGCTGGTGGATCCCAAAGGTGCAGAGGTGCTTTTGAAGGAGATTTTCTAATTTCTGCACAAGGTTGACAAGATTTAACTATTCTTTCGATATCCTTATCGATGTTTTTCCAGTAACAGTAACGTCTTGCTAACTGTTTCATTTTTGATATACCAATGTGAGTGCTATGAAGTTCAGAAAGAACCAATGGTTGAAGTGATACTGGAATGACAATTCTTTGTCCTTTGAATAAAATTCCGTCGAGTAGAGTAAATTCATTTTCCGTTTGAATACGAGATTTTATATCGGATTTAATTTTCGATAGAACTGAATCATTTTCTGTAGCAATTTGAAGACTTTCATAGGTGAGATCGATGGTTGATATTTCTTTGATTGATGCAAGACAAAGTTGATTCACTTCTTCATTGATGAATTTTTCCATTGAAGTTGATGGTTGGTTAATGGAAGCTCTTGACAAACAATCGACGTTTACATGTTTAGCGCTTTTTCTGTATTCAACTTCGTAGTCGAATCCAGATAGAAATGAAGCATACCGAAGGAGTCTGGCCGAGGTCATCGATGGTAGTTTGGAGTTTTGATGAAAAATCCTGGTTAGAGGGCTGTTATCCGTAATGAGCTTGAATTTACGACCATAGAGGTACATGAAGAAATGGTTGACGGAGAACATAATGGCTAGTGCCTCTCGATCTAATTGGCTGTAGTTTTGTTCACTCGTACTTAAAGATCTTGATGCAAATGCTATCGGTTTTTCTTTACCATCTATAATATGAGAAAGAACCCCGGCTACCCCCGTTGGACTAGCGTCGCAGGCTAGTGTCAAAGGCAATACTGGATCGTAAGGAATCAACACTTGATCGCTGGCAATTTCTTGCTTCAGTGCAATAAAGGCTGACTCACAGGAACGGTTCCAGTTGAATTTTACTCGTTTCTGCAATAATTTACGAAGCGGATAAGTTTTGGTTGAAGCATTCCGAATGAATCGGGTGTAGTACATGACCATGCCCAGAAATCTGCGAACTCCATCAACATCAGTTGGCCTTGGCATATCAAGAATTGCTTGTACTTTCTTAGGTGACTTCAAAATTTGATTCTGTACAATGAGTTGTCCCAAGTACTCGGTGCTGGTTTCGAAAAAACCACATTTCTTACGGTTTAAATGTAAATCGAATTCTTGGACTCTTTGAAGACATGCATCAAGGTTTCTTTGACACTCTTCTCTAGTTGATCCATGGACAATTATGTCATCGAAATAAGAGTGTGTTTTTGATAGGCCGGAAAGAATTTGATCTATATTTCTGTTAAATTCGGATGGAGCAGTTTTGATACCAAAAGAAAGTCTATTCATTCGATAAGTTCCTCTATGGGTTGATATTGTTTGAATGTTGCTTCCTTCTTCATCTACTGGCAAATGAAGGTAGGCTTTGTACAAGTCTAATCGACAAAAATATTTTGAATCCTTGAGACTGTTAAGAATGTCTTCAATTTTCCTTATGGGATAATTTGCAGCTATAAGCTTGTCATTAACACTAATTTTGTAGTCCACACAGAGTCTCACGTTACCATCAGCTTTAGGAATGACGACTAATGGTGAACCCCAGTCACTATGATTCACTTTTGTTATTATTCCTGCGGCTTCCAGACTATCCAATTCTTTTTCAACTTTTTCTTTGAGCGCGTAGGGTACTTCTCGCTCTTTGAAATAAACAGGCTTGGTATTTTCACGTAGATGAAAAGATATCTTGAAATTTGGCACTAATCCGTTCATCGAAAATTTTTGAATATTTGCGAATGAATTCTTCTTCTGTAGTCGGTATGGTATTCACCTGATTGACATTTGATGAAAAGTTACAATCTGCTGAAGGTTGATATCCAGATGTCTAATCCAAACACGTCCTAATAATGGCTCAAGGTTATCTGGTACGACGTAGAATTCTTCATTTGATAATTTGTTTTGATATCGAATACATGCTTCTCCTTTCCCAAGTGGATAAAAAATATTTTTGGTATAGGATCTGAATGCAATATCCGATTTTTGTAGTTTAATATTAAGATTCAAGGCTCGAAATTGAGATTCAGGTGAAAGAGTGAATCCTGCGCCGGAATCTTCTTCAAATTTTTGTGATTTATCTTCGATAAAAACAGTTGCGAAGAATTTCTCAGTGTCTTTGTATGCGTGATTTTCAAAAATATCAACAATCCTTGATGCTAAACACATCGCCATTTTCTGGTTCACATTCTTCTTCGAGGTGATTGGTAGAATGCTTAGCTTTGCTTTTCTTGGCCAGAAGGGTGGAAATGCATACCGATTTTACATGACCATATTTTTGGCATGCGTTGCAGAACAGTTTCTTGGGATCGATTCTACAGTTTTTAACAAGGTGAACTTTGCCACATCGTATACACAAATTGTCTATTCCTAGTTCTCGTTAATTGACTTTTCCTCTTGAATTTGAATTATTCTCAGCGCAAAATTTTCTAGTGGATCTGCCGCCAGATCGATTAATTTTATTGAAACTTGATGATGGATTATTGTATGACAGGTCTTTACTGTCTAATTTGGAAGCTTCTATTGCTAATGCTTTTTCTACCAATGCTTCGAAAGATTTTTCATTTGACTGAAGAATTTTTTCACGAATCGATGTATCTTTGATGCCCCTGATAAATTGTGCACGTAGAAACTTTTCAGCAATATTGATTTCTTCTCCACATTGACAAGATGTTGTAAACTCGCAATCAATAGTAGCACTCCTCAAAATTGCTGTAAATTCAGAAATTGATTGATTTTCTTGTTGGAATGTTGATAAAAATGTATGTTGTGAAACTAGCAGGTTCCTCTTTGGAGAAAAATAATTCTCGAGTATTTCAACTAAGGTGTTGTAATCAAATTCATTTGGTTTACTAGGTGCTACAAGCGCTGATAAGGTTGAAAATGTTGACGAACCAATTGAATTCAACAGCAGTTCAGCAGCGAATTTTTTGTTGTCCGACACATTCTTGATGATAAGGTAATTCTCAAACCGTTCTTTATATGTACGGAAGCTTTCCTTTTGCTGATTGAAATTTTCAAATGGGGGTAGACATGCTGTATTGCCAAAAGTCGAATTGAGTTTTAGTTGATCAAAAAGAGCTTGATTTTGTTGCATAACCAGATTATTTGAAGCTTGCATGGTTTCCACGAGCTTTTTAAACATATCGGCATCCATGCTACTGCCTTCCGTTTTATCGATCTTGATTGATTGTTCAGGTTTCGAAATTTTTCTTCGTCGCCAATTTGTTATGTCTATTTAATAGAAATTACTGTATTCCACTTTCAATCTACAATTATGAAACTTCTTTATTGACATAAGTGAAATGCCCACTGAAGTTTTTTCATACATGTCATTTTATAGAACTTAAATTATATTCATGAGTATAGGATATTATAGTTCTGATGACCATATCTTTTGGAGTTTGTGATGATACTTGCCGTGGATTGAGTTGTTAACAGTAGTTACCTCTTCGATGTGACGTTATTCCATCCCTAGGTAGGTATACGTGTCTCCGGCATCCAGATGATGTAGGATGCTTCCGTCTACGAACGGATGAAGAACCTTTTCTTCCGGATGCATATAGTTTGAGGTCATCCAAGTAAAAGAGATGTGTGACCTTGCCTCCGTTGCTGAGGCTGCCGCAGTTGTATCAGCGGGTTTTCCGTAATGTAACGGACAATGTCAATAATGAGATGCAGAAGAGAAGGGGCTGAGGGAGTCCCTCTGAAACACGCCCCTTCTGAAGATGACCTGCTCTGTTTGGACTCTGACTTGACCAGATGTTTTGGCGGAGCGAGTCCTCCAGAGCGGCATCAGCCTGCAATAATCGATCCAGGCCATTGAAATGTTACGCTTATACTGCATAGAGTCCTGCGTGATGCAGCTGTCGATCAGCAGATTCTCCTTGCAGACAGCGACCCCGAAATTGCTTTGCGTAGTTACGCCCAGTGGAAGCAAATCTCATTACTATTGGTTAGCTGGCAGATTGTTCTAAATATGCCTGCCCCACAGCAAATAATGCATGACTGTTATCGATATTTTTGTTGAGTTTGTTAACTGAAAGTTGAATAAATATTCATGATTTTTTTTGTCGTCCTTTGTTGTGGTTAAAATTGTGTACCAAACTCGCTGGAGAAAGTACTAACATGTTCGTGAAATATCACAGTTGCTTTTGTAAATGCTCTTTAAATGCGCCATTGCAAGAAAGTACCAATAAATTTTACGATTCCAACGCGATATCTGGAGTTAGAGATTTTTCAAGAATGACACATACCTGAATTGAGAGAATGCGAACAACAGTGAAAATGAAGGGCTCAGGGGTATATTTATCTGATGATTCCCTGAACTCATTTGTATGGCCCTTTTTATACCGAGGTCCTATCATTACCCTAACCTGTAAGTTACTTGAAGTCGACCCCAAGATCATGAAAGGATGTAAGAAGGATAGTATTCGCGTGATCAGTCGTTGTTTGGGTACGAATTGTTCATATATTCTTTATAAATACCGCACACAAAGAGACATTTGCTCTTGTCTAACGTAAATCAACTGCAATTAAACATATTTTGGTATCACTCACTTTTTGATTGAATTGAAAAATGTCAACCGGTGAGTTTCAAATGGATGAAAAAACGTATGATTTCGACGAAGACTTCTAAGAGTTGATCGTAAGGGTACAGGATTGACGGAAATAACACTTTTAACAAATAAAAATAAAGCTATTGAAAGAATTAGGACTCATTCATATCATATTTTTGACCTCATTGCAAATATTATATTTTTCACTAACATCATTATACACAGAGTTCTACATCAGTAAATTCATCTTTTTTTGATAATGGGACGACTATTCTTTTGTTTTAATTTCTGAACTGAAAATATTACAATTCGGGTCCTTATGCTGACATTAATAAGATTCTCGAATCTATTACGCTCACATATTTTTTTACAACCGTATTGAACATTTATGTTCCTTTTCAACAAAATCAGTAGCCATTTATGAATCTATATCTTTCAAACATCCATTAATGGATATTCCACTTAATTATAGAAATAACCAACATTTACTCGAAATAAAGATCTGTCGGAGTTTTAGACAATTCTGTCTCATCCTCCGCTGGTGTTGACTTCTTTTCTCCAGTGTCATCAGTTCCGCTTTTCGTCACATCCGGTGACTTAGGCACCGATTCACGCCCCTTATCTAACTCTGCCTTCTTCTGCTTCTCAATTTCTTCCAGCTCCTTATTCTTCTTCAACTGAACGATGTAGTAGACATGTTCTATAGCGATGGCCGTCCAGTCAGCTACAGCAATCATGAACGACCCTCCTTGATCAGGTTTCTCCCTTGAAGGGTGGTCGATGTTCCGCAGATCGCATAACTGTTCTAGAATGATATCAGACAGATTACGAAGTCGGACGGACACTAAAGGCGGTACAGGGTTGTTGAAAGCTGATCTCATACCGCGCCTCAGCAATTCTTCAACGAACCTGTAGGCCTTGTCTTGCTGTTTATTCTTTTTCTCGCGGAGATATTGTTTCTTCAGCATCTTCTTCAGTCTATTTCGCAAATCAGCTTGTCTTTCCTGGGCTCTAAGTTCTTCGAAGTACCTCTCTGTTTCTTCCGGCGTCATAGCGTAAAGCTCTTGCAGTTTCTGTTTGACTCTCTCCACTTTATCTTTCGGGAAATGTTTGGCGTGTTCTTGGAACAGGTTAAGAATCATCCGTTTGTTTGGAGTGGCTAGTTGGTCGATTCTAGTTCTGCATGATGCGTTCGACTTTCTATTTTTCTTGCTCTCCTGGTTTATTCTCTGCCTGACGATTTCCTCCTCGTTTGCTTCGTTCACATCAGAAGGAGCATCTTCATCCATCCTTGAATGCCTTCACTAGAGATTTGGCAGTTGAAATGAATACGTCAGTATGACAGTCGCTACCTTCTATCTGACGGATAGTCTCAAAAAATATCCGTAGAACAGGAGATACGGAAGCTTTTGTACCGATGACCTAATAGGATACGTCGGATACGTGCCATCATTTGTCCATTAATGTCTTGGACTTCGGATCTAACGCGGTGGGCGTCATTTCTAGTACTCGTACCAAACAGGTTTCCATTAAAAATTATTAAATGAACTTACCTGCTGGCCATACCGTACCACAGGAGCTTGTATTTTCCTGCAATAAGCTATAAAGTCTTTCAGCTCCTAGAAAAGACATGCACCCCCATAGAGTTGATAGGCGGAGCTGAGAAGGACTTTTACTCTCTTCTCCTCTAGTAAGGTTCACCTTTATTGCTACCAAATTTTTGGATCAAAAGAAGTGGCTGGTATTGTCTCTCACACAATATGAACGTACCTTATCAGGTTCACGCTCGTAGACCAACTCGCCTCCAAGTCCTTCTAGTCCCCTCAGGTTTTCCTCAAAAATCTTCGGTTCTTGTATAAAGATCAGATCTATTCGACCGTAATTCGGCATTGGCTGCTTTACTGTGTTGATGATTTTTATGCAGTACAGTCACCACCATCCTGCTTAGGGGAACCTGGTGGGTGATTGTCTCGCGTCATATGTCAATAAAATGAAAAATAAACAAGAAAGGCCTCAGAATTGATGTAGTAGAAGTCTGACTAACACGATTTGTGGAAGAAATCAATGATGCAGCCATCTCTTCGTTTGGCACTGCCCATTCATCACAAGGAATACTACCAGGAAAGTGCCCTGGTGGCACAACGAACTTGCAGAACTTAGGAAGCAAGCTAGGAAAGAATTCAAAAGAGCCAAAAAAATGGGAGGTGGGACGAATACAAGAACGCCTTGTCCATTTTCAAAAAGGCCCTGAACAAATCCAAGAGATACTCCTGGAGGAGACACTGTAAGGAGATAGAAGGCTCTCGAGAGTGTGCTAGACTCCAGAAAGTACTCTCGAAGGATACACAACAAGTAATGTACTCCCTGAAAAATGAACAAGGGAAGCACACCTGTACAGGAGAATAAACAATAAAAGAACTACTGAGAGTTCACTTCCCTGGAGTACAGATAGATCAGACACGAGCTATGGGAAACCCGGAAGTTCTGGAGACTTCGAAAAGAGGCTCCAGGCTGGGATGGAACATAGCAAAGAAGGTCGTGACCTATGACAAAGTTCAATGGTCAATAGGCACATTTGAACCCTTCAAATCACTGGGACCAGACGGGATCTACCCTGCAATGCTGCAGAAATCAGACTGTAATGTACTCAGAGGCAGTCTGGCTCTCGTGTATATACCAAAACCATGGAGACAAGTTACGGTTACCCGAAACCGTAGAAGCTGAACAGGATTCGGCAAAGGCCGTAAGAGCAATAAGTCTTATATCATTTGTACTCAAGACTTTGGAGAAGCTAGTGGATAGACATATTAGGGACGGTGTGCTGGTGGAAAGACCACTGCACCGCGGACAATATGCCTAGAGGACTGGCTGTTCAACGGAGACAGCTCTTCACCAACTAGTAACGAGGGTGGAAAACACGCTGGAACATAAAGAGGTACTCTTAGCGGCCTTTCTAGACATAGAAGGAGCATTCGACAATACCTCTATAAACTCGATCACTAGAGCTCTCAGATACAGAGAAATCGAGGAACCATCTGTGACCTGGATAGGTTCAAATCTGAGAAATAGACTTATACACATTACTGTATTAGAGGAGACCGTAGTGGCCAGGGCGACCAGAGGATGCCCACAATGTGGGTGGAGTTCTATCCCCGCTTCTGTGGAATCTGATCGCGAACTCGCTGCAGGAAACACTGAACGGAGCAGGACGCTATGCTGACGATATCGTGGTCTTAGCACGGACTTGGAGGGATTCAACGTCAATCCTAACAAGGCAACCATAGTAGCATTCACCCAAAGACGAAAAACAAAGAGCCTAGGACCCATACAACTTTGAGGGGAGGACATACAGATAAAGGGGGAAGTCAAGTATCTTGGAGTAATACTAGACTCCAAGTTGACCTGGAACTAGCATATCGAAAAAATAAACAAAAAAGCTGTTACTTCACTAGTGATAGCCAGACGCACTTTTGAAAAAAAATGGGGACTGCACTGGTTGTATAGCACGGTGGTCTTGCCTTCCATTACATATGCTTCTTTGGTGTGGTGGCGCAAGACACAACAAAGAGAAGCCGTAACGAGATTAAGCAAGGTGCAAAGACTTGCTTGTCTTGGAATCACAAAGGCTATCAAATCAACACCAACTGCAGCGATAGAGACACTCCTGGGACTGCCACCTCTTCACTTTGTGGTTCAGGGCGCGGCAAGGCTTGGTGCTTCCAGACTGCAGATCGCACCCAACCTGCACGTTGGAACGGGACACATGATAACCGTTAGAATAGTAATCGCGGACGCGCTAGGAACGAGAACGGACCACATGCCGAAACGGTACTTCTTCAACAACCAGTTAAGAGTGCTGGCGCCAAACAGAACTGAATGGAACGGCTCACAGCTCAATGACATTATACAGGGCAAAATCTGATACACAGATGGATCCAAGACTGAGAATGGAGCGGGCTCAGGAGTCTTCTCCAGGATTCCGAGTATTGGCATCAGCTACTCACTGGGCACCCATATTTCTGTCTTTCAAGCAGAAGTATACACCATCCTTCAATGCGCGATAGGAGAAACGTTGAAAATAAGCATATTAACATCCTATCAGACAGTCAAGCGGCACTGAAGGCCTTGTCTAGCAAGGAAGTAACGTCCAAACTAGTATGGAACTGCAAAGAAGAACTGAAAACTCTGTCAGACCGAAATCAAGTCAAACTGATATGGGTCCCAGGTCATCAGGGAATCGCAGGCAATGAGAAAGCAAACAAACTCGCACGAAGAGGATCGGAAATGCTCTTAAACCAAGGACAGATGCTAGGGGTACCGAAGTGTACAATAAGAGCGTCTGTAAAGGACTGGATTAGGGACAAAAACTACTGCAATGTCCCAGGAAATGAACACGGAAAAGAATATATCAAAGGACAGTAAAAGAACGGCAGACCTGTTAACAATGAACAGGAGCCAGTTGAGAATCGTTACGGGATTTCTGACTGGACATGCACCAGTGAAGGAGCACCTCAAAAAATGTGGCAATACGATGGAGACCTGACCTGCAGACTATGCGGTAAGGATCCAGAAACCGTGAAAAATATACTGTGCTATTGCGAAGCTTTAGACCGCAAAAGTCAGGCAATTTTCGGGCAGCCATCTGGCGACCCAGAACTATACAGTTCCCACCCAATACGGATTGGGTACTATGCCATTGAAACATAGCGGTGCCTTGGTTCGCGGACCTGCTGGCTCCATTGATAAAACGTGGAGTTGGCGGGTTTGCGAATTAAGGCGTCGATAGGTAAGATACAATGGGCATAAGCCTAAGTATCATCGAAGGCAATAGCCGACCGGACCTACACAGAGGTGGAGGTTTTAGTGAGTATGCCTACTAAAGGGAGTCTCACAGTACTTATTGACTCTGGAGACTCAATATTTCTCTATAAAAGATTTCCTCTACCTCTCCAAAAAAAACACGATTTGAACGTCAACATATAATTTTTTTTCACGTGCTGTTTCAAGTTTAAATTTATTTTCGATGAATAAAAACGGATATTTGTGAAGACTGTTACTTATAGACTCGAACATATTCAAACTGAGCTTAGGTTAGGTTAGGTTATGTTTAAAATGAGCGGATCTGCTCGGCTTTCCACTGCGACCCGTAAGGGTCTATTGTGGCTCATACCATTTTATATTTCACCAAATAAACCCAGCTATTTGTCAAAGACAATTAGTTTATTTGGTGTATGATCTATCAAGTTCGAGGGAATGATTGAAACTCTGCAAACACCCAAAACTTGATTCGGTCCGCGGCGGGGCATGCACAAAGTATGTGCTCTGCTGTTTTATCATCTTCAAGACAAAGACGGCATGTCGATTCCTCCGACAGTTTCAGTCTTGTCATGTAATGATTCAAACGACCCTGTTCGACATTGCAGGTCATCCCTGCTGGAGTTTAACAGTGTTTTGGTCAAATTCTTTGGGGAATGTATTTGGAATGAGCCAATCCTGGTAAGTTTTACCGGAAGTTTAATACTTTTCTTGCTGTCCTGGTGTTCAATGTATATTTGGCAATCCTTGGTGAGATGCCAATGGCAGGTTCTGATCCAATGAATCTACTTGCGGTACCTCTCTATCGCCATAATAATCCCTCTATAAACAGGAATGTTTCTATCTAAATAAATAAATCTAAATGTAACGATAATTTGAGACTCATACGACGTTGCTAAGTTTAATTTTGATGAACGTGACGTCAAATTATAGAAAAACTGGCGAAGAGATATTAGCATATATACTTTCTAATTACAGTGTTTTCTCATAGTCCGTGGAAAGGTCCATTGGTATTTAAATGCTCGATTTTCAGGCTTTTTCAGTATTTTTCTTGCTGATTCTTGATTTATCCGCATTTCTTGCCTAAACCGATTCCCAACATACGGAAAATACTGGATGTTGCCAATTAGGATATATTTCAGCATTCAACCAAGCAGCATTCCTTGGATTTCTATTAATTCTTCTTATATTAATAACCTATCCACTTTTTCACTCTGAGTGTACATTACTTTGACGAAAAACTGAACTGATATTTATCACTGTCTGCTTATGTCACTTTCATTACCTACTTGAGTGTTTTGTTTTCTACAAAAGACTTGATGAAAATAACCGCAAAATATTATGCATCGTGGCTATCCATGGCGCACTTGACAAAAGTAAATAAATCATTATCCAGTATTTTCCATAGTAATATTTAATTTACGTTCTTATTTCTAATCAAATCGCAAATAAATCTGTTACAATCGTCAAAAAAATCCATTTTCGACAAGTGCTTGACAAAAAATAGTTGCCATTCAAAAATCGATAGTTGGACACAAAAATATAATTTTGATAACTTGATTTCTTATACAGTGTGTCCCGCTTTTCATGAATACACCCTAATATCTCAGTTATTAATAATGCGATTTTCTTGAAATTTTGGTGGTGATTATATGTTAGGTAAATGAAGTATTTTGGCATAGTGAACATTTTCATCGACCATAGGCGTGCGGTGTGGGGGGTAAAAAAAAGCTGTTTTTTGGGAAAAGGATATTAGGGTTCATTTTAGATAACTTTTTTTATCAGAATTAGAATCAGCATCCCCAAAAACCCCCCTATCCATATTTTCGAAATCTCAAGAGCTGATTTGAGGAGAAAAAAAAATTAAATTCACTTTTTTCGTCTCGGAAACAGCATCCCCAAAAACCCTTCAATTCATATTTTCAACATCTCAAGAGCTGATTTGAATAAAAAATTATTCAACTCTTTTTTTCAATAAGTCCTTGTAAGCAAAATTCAAACCGTCTTTCAAAATAACCAATTAACACGGTATGTGGAAATTTTGGTTTAAATGCCCTAATCCTGTTGCGTTTCAAACATCTCTATACTTTGTTTTTCGTTGAATTCATTGTCTTCGCAACTGCCCTTACAGTACCAATTGGGTTGTTTCGAAATTCGAAATGTTCGTCGTCCGGATAGTGTCTTTGATTTATATTGTACCTCCCTGGTCTTGTCTTGAAAACCGCTCTAGTCTTTGCGAACAATCTGTTGATTTTGGCGTGAGAAATTGGTTCTCGATCATGATGCCTTCCATTGAATATTCCAGCAACCTGACGCGTAGATCTATCATTATTACCAAATAATCGGATAATCTCCACTTCTTCTCCAAGGATATAAGGGGCTCATTTTAGGCAATTTTTATCAGATTTGGAATCAGCGACCGCAAAAACCCCTCAATTCATATTTTCGAAATCTCGAGAGGTGATTTGATTAGAAAACAAAATTATATTCACTTTTTTTCAATAGATTGTTTATTTCTAACTTTTTATTTCAAATGCCCTAATCCTATATTAAATTTCAAACACCTTCGTTTCCTTATATTCTGTATCGTTTGCAACTGCCCTTATACTACAATTTAGGTATTTCCCATGATACGCACACTTTGTTACCGTTGGCTTGCCGATTTGAGTTTTCATGCAAATTAATGAAAGAGTGCTTTGAAACAAAAGTTTTTGTTTGACATCGGTAATCAGTTCGAAATGTCAATAAGTCAAGCAGTGTTACTTAACTGTTAATAAGATGGCACACAACCGAAGAGTAGTTCTTACAATTGGAGAAAAAGTAGAGATTATCCGCTTATTTGGTAATAATGAAAGATCTACGCGTCAAGTTGCTGGAATATTCAATGGAAGGCATCATGATCGAGAACCAATTTCTCACGATACCGTTGCCAAAATCAACAGATTGTTCGCAAGGACTGGAGCGGTTTTCAAAATAAGACCAGGGAGGTAAAATTTAAATCAAAGACACTATCCAGACGACGAACGTATCTTAGCAGAATTTCGAAACAACCCAAATGGTACTGTAAGGGCAGTCGCGAGGACAATGAATTTAACGAAAAACAAAGTATGGAGATGTTTGAAACGCAACAGAATTAGGGCATTTAAACCAAAATTTCTACATACTCTGTTAAATGGTGATTTTGAACGACGGTTTGAATTTTGCTTATGGTTGCAGGGTAACTATCTTAACGACAGACTTTTTCTGAAGAACATGATATTTACTGACGAGGCATCGTTTACAACAAACGGTGTGGTGTCTAGTCAAAATTGTAGTTTTTGGGCAGCTGAAAATCCGAATTGGGTAATTCATTGTAAAAACCAATACAGTGAAAACGTTAACGTGTGGTGTGGCATATTCTACGAACGGATTGTTGGCCCTTATTTCCTGGATAACCTGACCGAACAAAATTTTCAAAATTTTTTACAAAATGGTCTCTATGATTTTCTCATGGAATTGCCATTAGCACTAAGACAAAACTTAATCTTTCAATTATATGGGGCCCCCGCACACAATTCTGGGATAGTTCGGAACTTTTTAAATGCAATTTTCCCTATGAAGTGGATAGGTAGAAATTCTCCTTTGGAACCATGGCCCCCTAGATCGCCAGATATTACCCCTTGTGACTTTTTTCTGTGGGAGCATTTGAAGAATAAAGTGTATGCTACTCGGCCGCGTAATAGAGAGGAACTTTGCTTTGCAATTAGGCAAGCGTGTCAGGAAATAACTCCCCAAACTTTAAGAAAAGTGAATGTACGTTTGAGAAGAATTGTTGAAAAGTGTATTGTTTCAGAAGGTAGTTATGTTGAAAACACAAGAATCTAAAATAAAGTAATTCGTAATTTTGTTACCACTGTTACAAATGAAGAACTTATTAAAAAAAAGACTTAAACTTTTTTTTTTGTTCAAATCAGCTCTTGAATTAAAGGGTTTTTGGGGATGCTGATTCCGAATCTGGTAAGAACAGTTGTCTTAAATAAGCATTAATATTCATTTCTCAAAAAATGCCTTTTTTTCTCTCCCCAACTTCGCACGCTAATGGTGAATGAATATGATCACTATGCCAAATGCTTCATTTTTCTAACATAAAATCACCACCAAAATCTCAAGAAAATAACAGATATTCGGGTGCATTGACGAAAAAAGTGAATTTATTTTTTTTTCTCCTCAAACCAGCTCTTGAGATTTCGAAAATATGGATTGGGGGGTTTTTGGGGATGCTGATTCTAATTCTGATGAAAAAAGTTATCTAAAATGAACCGTAATATCCTTTTCACTATGCCAAAATACTTCATTTACCTAACATATAATCACCACCAAAATTTCAAGAAAATCGCATTATTAATAACAGAGATATTAGGGTGTATTCATGAAAAGCGGGACACACTGTATACTAGTTACTAAAACTCTTTGATTGCCATTTTCGGAAGTTCTTTTAGGCAAACCAGGAGGCAATATCGAAAGGTACTCTAAAAAATGTTGTAGGCGTAAAAGATTTTCAAAATGTCACATTGACGTTGTGATCCAGAGTTGTCCAAGAAATCCAAAAATGTTACAATATACAGGGTGTTCCTTTAAAATTTAAAAAACGGAGTCATTACCGGTGATCTAGAAAGTGACAAATATGCGAAAACTCTCCTTTTCATATACCATCCACCTGAACCAAATCTCATTTTGAGACACCTAACACAACCTAGATGAGTAAGTAATACCCAAATATTACTGAAGGTAACATCTTTTCATAATATTATCCCTTAAGTCATGACACTGTTGTCGCAATTTTTTAAGGATACAATAAGCACGTCTTCTGGATTTTGATTTCTGTCAGATATATTCATGGCAACGAAAACCAAAAATACTGTCTTGGATGAAATATATAACAGTAAGAACAGAATTTAAACGTTCATTGCAGCTTGTTGGGAGCATGTATACACGATGGTATTTCCATCGCCGAACGAAGATTCATCGTTGTCGATATAGTCTTGTCAGTACGGCAACGCTGCATTTGATATTCGACAGAACAACAACAAAATATTTATGTTCTTTTTCATCTTTGGCTTATAGAAGTGTTCTTTAATAAAGGGCACATTCTGAGTTAATTTGTGTTATCTATCGTTAGTTTTTATTATTAAGCTATGATGAAGCATTGAGATATGTGTAAAAAACCATTTGAAGCTGGAAATCAAAATATATCATTCCATAGGTGATCTACAAGTATTGTAACTATCGAGAAAGGGGCACCGAATTGGAAAAGAGTAAAATGAATGAATTATGGAGAAACATGTCAATTATAGCATCGGCTATTCTAAAAAAAAAACAGTTTTCCCTACGAATATTAAATTGAATCTGATGTCTATTCAAATGCATCTTCATTTCCCGATGTGGTAATGAAACAAATCTTAGATGTTCAAGAATTTATAGTTTTTAATTCTCCGTAAGTGATGCTTAAGATCAACTTGATCAAAGTGTGGCGAGATTCTTTTAGAAGTTTCTGAGTCTCAATACTCCATAAAACATCTTGACTCATCATCGAAGATCACCTTTTACGAAAGACTAGTTACCTACCTTCTTCACGCAGCGTATGTAAATATTGACTTTAAGAATCAAGTAGGAAGGAAGGACTATTGTTACTTAGCATTTGTTTCAAGATCCCACTAGAAAGGGAGCGGTACAATCGAGTAATACGGTAACCAGTGTGGACGTGCAGATAAATGGCGAAGGCCATCGGTTGACCTTGAGCGTCTTACCCTGCAGATTTCTGTATATGCAACTATTTCCGGATACAACGTACCTCTCATAGACGGTAGCCTAGTGAACCACAACCAGTCAGTACCTTCCGTCTCGCAACACACCTCAGAACATCGATGATTTGTCGATTCAGTTGAGATAAAATGTATTGAATTGATGAAAGTATTCTATATACAGGGTGTTCCAAATTAAGTCGGCACCATTGCCAACTTCGTTATATTTTTAACGGCCTTCTCGGTACCAAAAACAAAAAAAATTGACAGTCGCGTTTTCAGAATATTTTATAAAATTATTTTTTTTTTCAATGGAACACCCTATAATTTTTCATGCATTTCGATTCGTTTTTCATTTCTTGTCATTGTTTTTGCCTCTGCCCATTTCCTCCCTTTCATTTGAAGTATGCTATAACCTCATCCCATGTTTGTCTTTGTCTTCCTCTTTTTCTCCCCATTTGTATCTTCTACTGCCATACTCTTTCAACTGGTCTTGTATCATTCATCCTTTATAGATGACCCCAACAGCTTAGTTGTCTATTTCTATCGATGAACTTGAGTGTTGATTCTATGTCAAGGGCTTCTATTATTTTCGTTTTTCTGAGTTTTTCTTTCTTTGTGACTCCTTAAGTTCGTCTCAGATACTTCATTTCTGCTGCTCATGTTTTGCTCTTTTGTCTGCTTGTCAACACCCAAGATTTACATCCAAATGTCAATATTGGTCGGTACATTGTATTAAACACATTTATCTTTGGTTTCTTCGAGATTTGTTTTTTATTTATAAATCCCTGATTCATTGTGTAGATCAAGTTTATTGTTTTATCTACTATATTGCTGATTTCTATTTCTTTCATTTTCTTCTATTTCCACCACCAAATATTTAAATGTTTCAACTTGTTCAATTTTTACTCCGTTAATTTGTATATTTATCTCTTTTTGTTCTTCCCCTATGACCATCATCTGCAAAAGCTCCTTCTGATATATCTACTCCTAAATTCCAAAGTCCACGTATAGTTTTGCCATTTTGCTAGAAGACTTTTTTATTATCCTTGCCTTAATCCTTGTGTTGAGAAAGCTTCAGATGTTTTGTTTCTCTATATTACACAATTTATCTTGTTATTGTAGATGTTATTGATTATTTATATCCAACCAATTCAACCCGAATAACTACCTTAATCTCAGTCGAAGTTAACAGACATTTTTTTATGCAGGGTGGTTCGCAAATAGGGGTACGTCAACCGCTAACTTGTATCTAACTTGGAATGAATTCAGTAATTCAAAGACAGTATTTTGGTATTTTGTTTGACATTGTCAACATCAACCCAGTTTGACAAAAAATTATAAACAAATACTTCTTTACATTCCAGTTTTAAACTGCCTGAATTATTTAATTATTTCAATGAATTGAATCAGATTCCTTCAGTTTTCGAATTAAATGAATATCTTTTAAACGAAGGAATGACAATTTGATATTTGGTGCGTATGTGTAACTTTGAAAAAATTGTCGATGACGACGTATTTCAAATTTGGGATTTGCTGTAAAACATTTTCTTACATTAGAAAGAGAGCAATATAAAATACTGACCTGTCCGAGCATTTTTTGGTCGCAAAGTCATTTCATGAATAAAGGGTGAGCAAAAAGAAACAGTCCCAGTTTCTTGGAAAAATGCATTTTTTTATTCAATCTTTTTTTCAGTAAAATTAACCGTTTCAATACCATTATAGGTATCCGGACTTGATTATCGGCCATACAGTTTGAAAGCTAATTCAATGCAGATGGAGAAATATTCTATATGATATCTGAGAAATGTGGGGTTTCTACAAAATAGGTGATAATACCCAATCAAGTCGACGAGAACCTAGGTATGGAAATTCTGTAAGTCCGCGATAGTAAATATCTACGTTTCATTTATTTGCTGAACTGATTTTGAAATATTTTTGGAAATATTTCACACAAAAAATATGGATAAATATAAATACCTAATTAAACCTTGGTAAAGACTATGTTATGTTATGACTTAGTATCTCAAAATTAGCTAATTCCGAAATGTTACTCAGAATTCCGACTTGGTGTCCCAGAACTGCTAATTCCGAAATGCTAAGTCAAAATAAGGGGAAGCAGGAAGTTCTAATTCTGAGATACTGAGTCGGAATTCTGACTTAGTATCTCAAAATTAGCTTATTCGGAGATATCAAGTCGGAATTCTGACTCAACATCTCGGAATTAGCTAATTCTGAGATGTTAGGTCAGAATTCCGACTCAGTATCTCAAAATTAGCTAATTCCGAGATGTTAGGTCAGAATTCCGACTCAGTATCTCAAAATTAGCTAATTCCGAAATGTTAGTCAGAATTCCGACTTGGTATCTCAGAATTGCTAATTCCGCGATGTCAGAATTTGGAGAAACAGACCGTGTTATAATTCTGAGTCGGTATTCTGACTTAGTATCTGAAAATTAGCTAATTCTGAGATACTGAGTCAGAATTCTGACTAGAATTAACTACCTAATTCCGAGATGTTAGGTCAGAATTCCGACTCAGTATCTCAAAATTACCTTAATCCGAAATGTTAATCAAAATTCCGAGTTGGTACCTCAGAATTGCTAATTCCGCGATGCCGTCAGAATTTAGAGAAACAGAACGTGTTATAATTCTGAGATACTGAGTCGGAATTCCGACCAAAGATATCGGAATTAGCTAATTATTAGATACTGAGTCGGAATTCTGACTTAGTATCTCGGAATTGGCAAATATAAAAATTTGAATGAAAGTGGCCTTTCTACGCCTTCCTACAGAATAGCATGACCTACCTGAAAAATTACTTTATCCTTCCAATTACAATTCAATAAAAGCTTCTTTTCCAATTTTTTTTTATTTATACTCATGTATTCTATTTGTTTGGATTATATTCAAACACATTTCAAAATTAGTAAATGGAATGACTCACCTGCTTCGAACATTTTTCGACAGTAAGAATTGCTCGAAAATAACCTTGAAGTATAAAGGTTGTCAATTAAATTCGTACTTTCAAAAGTATATAGCCGCCAAAAAAATGATTATAACAATAATAATTACAGCACTTGATTCTCCGCACATGCTAGCGTCATTCGTATGCATAGGTCTAATAGAAACTATTCATTCACTGGCTGATACCTCGACGGATATTGAAGAGATTGGGCACAAGACTACGACTACGACAAGAGAAATTTGGAAAACATGATAAGAGAAAGTGAGAATGGAAAAAATGAGGAGAAGGTTACCTAGGAAGATGACAATGAAACGATCCAAAGTGAGAGAATAAGAATTATGAAAATTCCCAACGCAGCAGTTTCAACTCCACTAAAATATCATGAGCAAAAGGATAGTTGAACTTAAAAATATCGTTATCAAAAAATAAACATTTAAATATATAGATCTGTTTCTTTTTAATCGATTTGATACGTTTTTTGCATCAATACGTTCTCAATCTGTTATCAAATTTGATTCTTCTGTAATTTGTGGAAAGAAAAGTTGAATATTGTTCTGTTCATTTATTCCAGATTCAATTCAATTCATGTTGAATAAGTGAAAACACATAAATGTTTCAACGAAAAAATCATAATTGCTGCCAAGCTTTTTCAGACTGCTTGTCGATATTTAATTTACCTTGACCATGATTCCATATCCAGTAATTCATGATCGTTTTCATTCTAAAACTGAAACAACCTTGCATCTTGGATCTCTCGCTATTCCATATGCGATAATCGGAGTTATATTATATATTATAGAGGTGACAATTAATTGAAGAATTCTACAGGGGGTGATTGGTTTATAAAATGAAAAGTGAGTGTTTCATGGTATTCATTTGTGATTGATGGTAAGGGTGACCTGCAATCAGTCAATTTTCTATTGTAGACTGAAATCATCAACTGCTTTTGTCAAAGCTACACTACCTAATATATCATCGTGATGCCATAGATCTTATAGCTAGTTACCTCCACAAGAAAAACAAATTGTAAAGTATAATGATAATTGCTCCACAGCGATGGAAATCACTTAAGGTGTGCCTCAGGGTTCCATACTTAGACCTCTCTTTTTTCTATGTATACGTCTTCCTTCAAAGACTACTTGAAATACTGCAAAAGCCACTTCTATGAAGACGATGCGCAAATTCATTTTTCATTCAGCAGCAACAAGGTAATACAGAGTAATCAAATAAGAAACAACGAATTGAGTTCTTTCAGTAGTTTATTAAAAAAAATGTAAAATTAACTCAGCAAAGTCCCAAGTCCTGCTCTTTGGTCGTAAAAAAATGAGAGACATTAGGAATCGTCAGTAAACATAAATATCGACGACAAAATTTTTTATAGTATGAAGCTGATTTATAGTACCTAATACAGAAAACAAAAACCACTTTATGTGAGTTCCTGGTTTGCTCCGGATCTGGAATACCATTCTCAATAATGCAAGGGAAGGAATGATCAAAATGAATTAATACAATTTGCGGAGTAAAAAACTTAGTCAAAAAGTATCAAGATGAAACCTCTGAAGAAGTTAGCCACTCGTGCTAACGAAACATTAGGAAATAATTCCGAAGAACGACGGCCTGTGAACTTGAATAGGTAAAAAATAATGATGGTTAAAACTTCGACCGCGAAGTCCTCAGCAATTTTATCTAGGTCGTTTTTTCAGATTTCTTTTTTCCGTAAAATTTCATTTCTTTCTTCTCTTCAATGAATGTTTCTTTCTTTGATGCCCTCTAACATATACATACAAAGCCGAATGATATACAAATTATTATGAATTTCATTCATTGAAGTAGTTAGTATAGATACATATTTTACATGGAAAAAATTATGATAAATGAGTACAATAAATGAACGCACAGCAGACAATGAATAAAGAGATCATCGATAAGTGATCTATCACTTGTTTCGATATTGACTGAATGGAAAATTACAAATTTAGCACAGTATAGAAGAAGAAAACTAAGACAATAAGATATTAAAATGAAGACGTCAGAAAATTAAAATTAAGATATGAGTGCAATCTTTGGGATAAAGATTTTCCACCAGATAAGTGGAATATTTATACTTATTCGTACAGAAATAGAATATTTGTCTGATATCCATGATTTTGGATTGTTTGTATAGTAAGTCCGAATAAAATCTTCGGTTTTTCATCATCATCACTTTTTGCAGTATTTCCAGGGGCTTGAGGTGTATTCGGAGAGCACTGCCCCATATCAGAATTCCATATCTAAAGAGTTGTATAATATTTTCATTGTTTTCAGTGGCAGGTTAATATTCAAATATTCGAAAATATATTAGATACGTTGCAGTCTTTTTATGACATAGCCTATATTTCATATTTGAGTCCAGAGATACTCCAAGATATTTTATATTTTTTACAGATTCTATTCTGAGTGTGTTGTCTAGAGATTCAACATCGAAGTGTAAAAAGGGGCAGTTACCGGCAGTATTGTAGTTGAAGGTTGGGAAGTTGTTTTTTTCTGTGTTGACTGTCAAAATTCTACCATCAAACCAGTCCTTGATGAATCGAAGGTCAGTTTCAGCTTTATGTTTCATTTCATACCATATTTTCGCCTCATGTAGTATTGCGGTGTCATCAGCAAATCCTATGACACTTCCTTGGCTGTTTAATGAGAATATTTCGTTATTGTAGAGATTGAACAATAGAGGGCCCAGAATTGTTCCCTGTGGTACACCATATTCAAGTTCTCTCTGATCGTTCAGCGTTTCAGCAACTTTCATTCCTTGAGTTATATTACTAAAATAATTTCTGAGCGAATTTGCACATCTACCTCTCATCCCTACTCATTCCAGTATATATATGAGCAATCGATGCCTAACAGGATCGAAAGTTTTCGAAAGATCAATGAAAACACATTCTTCCAGTGCTGTGTATTTTTTCTGTCAAAGCGAGTACGGCCTCGTCCGTTGATGTATTTTCTTTGAAGTAATGGTTTGGTGGAAACCAAGCCGTATTTTTTATGAAGGATTCGATTTTTTAGAAATCTTTTGACAATCTTTGACAAATTAGTGATCAAGGAAATCGGTCTGTAATTGGGAACTATCGCTTTGTCTCCTTTTTTAGAAATGGTATTACTATTGATTTCTTGAAAGCATCAGGCCAAATTTCTGATTCTGAGCATTTGTTCAAAATGTATAGCAAGGAATGAACAATATATTGTGCAACAGATTTGATGGCTTCCACTCTTATCCTTCTCAACGGCTATTCTGTCTTTCAATTATCTTATTATATTCAAGAGTTCATTAGAATTGATTGGTGTTAAAATCATAAAATTAGGTAGGATATCGTCGATGGATTCATGATTTGGATCTGTTTTGATGTTTTCAGTGAATGTATTTCCCATTTTAACAAATCTCATATTGAATTCATTTGCAATATTTTTGTTTTCATGGAGAAGTGCATTTTGGGATGCGAGTATTTTGTTTTTTTTTCTAGTTACTCAATTCTTTCACTGTTTCATACAAGAATTTTGTATTATTGGAGTTTCTTTCTTCAAGATCATCGCTGAATTTGCTAATTCCGACATCAAATGTGATAACAAAATATGTACTAACATTCTCTAACTTAAGATTGAAGAAATATTCTACAATTCTCTCTCTCCTTTGCAGTTTGAATGTATTTCATTCTCTCTCTAGAGATAGAATGAATATTCTATTTGTTATTCATAATAGTCGCACTTTATTGTCTTGATGAGAGTTGATTTGATTTTGTATAAGTTTAACTGATTTTTAAGGAAAAGATTATACGGTTTGTTTTTTTTTAGATTAACGAAAATTCAATTTTTTTCAATTATTGATGTCAGTAGGTACTGAATCTGTGAGCCATGGTGTAAGTTTAGAGTTTTCTCTTGGTTGTTTTTTTGGTTTCTAGGCATTTCTTGATTTTTATTGAAATGAAATTAATTAAATAAATGCATTGCATTTGAGTCCGGAGCCTAAACACAGTTTCCCATTCTACTTGATGGATCAATTGAAATGAATCATAACCACCAAAACGGTGTCCAAAATGACATTATCATAAATAGCGAGCGTAGATAGAGATTACCAAATATTTTTGTTCCTAGTCAACCAGAATTTGAATTGAGAACTGATTATATATAATAAAACGAAAATTATTGTTTCACCTTATAATAGCGTGACACCTATTTCAAATAACTGGCGTATGACTTAGTAGAAGTGAATTTCGATAACAATTGTCCATTTCTACAGTTGGATCATCCATTCATGAGAACAACTGGTGGCTCCTCTGTCGGATCCGTGAAGCCTTATCAAACGGCCACCTTGAGTCAGTCATAAGTTAAAAAGTGAGTAAGCATAGTTGCAAAAATTAAATGTTTCATACCTATATTGTCTAGTTGGTTCAGAAAACGGTAGTTATCTTTCCTGAAATTTTCTAATTTGCTTCATTCTCTGATTGCTGTAATGATTACATATTTTATTAAAATACTCTATAGTGAATTATAAAGGGAAACAAAAACAGTTGCCATAACTTCATGAAGTTTCAACTGCTTCAGAGGTTTGGAAGAATTGTTGAAAGGACCCCCCCGCACATTTCTTAGGGGGAAATGGCTTTCCGTGAATTTGGGAGAATTTTTTGTATGTTGTAGTTCTTGATGAGCTGATCAAAAGTGTTCACAGCCACAAAGCTCAAAAATGGACAGTTTTGGAGATAAAGAGCTTTGAAAATGGATTTTTTCCATCTTTTGGGTGTTTGCTCATCTTCCCTACATCTTTCCATGCTACAAGATAATGCTAGAATAATTAATATTTTCGGAAAATGTCATATTTCGGGTATTTTTTGACGAGAGGCCGTAATATTTGATCCCAAATATATCTAATATCCAATAATATCAAATATGTTTTCCAAAATGTTCATAACAGGCTCAGCGAGCTGTAAGGGGGGAAAACGGAGAAATCTTGATCATATATCCTCAGAGATAACAATTGTGATCACTATTAATGTCATTCACATATGACATGTCATTTATTTCTCACAAATCTCGATAATCTGACAATGGGGTGCCAAGACATTTTCCTCAGAATGGCTCGAAATGGATGATAGCATCTCACAGCCAAACTAATCCATGAAAATGTCTGCATCTTTGACACCTAATAGTAATTTCCAGATAGAATAGAAAGTTCAGGTGTTGGAAGCAAATTATGGATAGAGCTTTTGATATTCACACCTAAATTCTTGAAAATACTAACTCTTTTTATAAATGTTGCGTTGAAGTTTCCACATATACAGTGTCATTCCCAAAGTATGCACCATATGGAAAACTTATTTATTAAGGGTTTTTCGACGAAAAGTTATTCTTGATAAAAGTTTGTGCATCCCCCAAAACTAAACATGCACCAACAAAATACAGTAAAACACACGTAATGTACGAGGAGCCTTCAAATATTTGATTTTGAGACAAGAGTAAAGTATTCTTATTTTGAAAAATCTCGGGAAATGTTATTCAGAAAAGTTGTTCAGCACTAAAAAATACATCTAGTTTTGGAGTCATGACTATCTAAGTGAAGTTTTATTTTTTTACCCATTTTCTTTAAATGGGGACTACGAAAAAAATAATTTGCTAAAACGATAAATAGACAGCATCCTGTATACGACGGTTCATTTTAAAAGCCTGTAATATTTCAAATTACACAGCTATGGTGTTAACCATGGTCAATTTTTCTGAGGAGTAAAATAATTTTAAAATTTTTTGGTGCAGTTATTTTTATTTTTTGTTGACACCAAAAATTACTCAAAATTATACAGTTTTGTAACAAGAACTTAATATTCAATAATATCAAATCACAAGACATCAAAATAAAATAGGTATTTCGTAACAAACTCATTAATTTTCTGGAGATTTTCTTGTCCAAAATAAGTGTTTTAAGTTGGCTTTGAAACCAAACGTATGTTTGACATTAAGTACGTGACATATTCGCTGAATATTCATTACGTAGATATTGTTATTGCTTATTTTGTTATCGTTTGATAATAAGTACTAGTTAAATAATATCAAGATGCTTACAAAAGATGAAAAAGTTGAGATCATATTGTTGTGTGGGGAAAATACTCCAAGCAGACAAGTAACAGACGTTTTTAATGCCAGGCATACTAATCGCAAGGTAAATCACACTACAGTTACCCGTATTTTAAATAAATTTAAAGAAACGGGCAGTATTAATAACAATTTCAATAAACCTCACTCAGCTGCAAAGGTATCTAGAGAAGTGGAAGAGGAAGTGTATTTAAGTGTCATCGAAAATGGTAAGACATCGATTAAACAAATATCAACATCTCTTGATGTACCTATTTCTACCGTACAAAAAATTTTAAGAAGAAATAAATTCAAAGCTTTCAAACCAAAATTTATAAATACCCTAAAAGAAAGGGATTTTATCCCACGATTTGAGTTTTCCGCATGGTATCAGGGAGAATACGAAGAAAACGCACGGTTCCCAATAAATATTTTATGGACTGATGAAGCAACATTTACAACTGATGGAACCGTAAGTTCACAGAACTGTAGATGGTGGGCTTTAGAAAACCCTCATTTCACTATAGAGTGCAATGACCAATACTCATTTAAGGTAAATGTCTTATGTGGACTGTTGAACAATAATGTGATTGATCCCTTCTTCATTGATGGAAACCTTAATGCCAACCGATATTTGCAATTTTTACAACAAGATTTATTACCAATTTTGAATCAAATGCCGCGTAGACAAAGAGAAAAAATTTGGTATCAGTTAGATGGAGCTAGTGTTCATTGTAGTGTTGCAATAAGACAATTTTTAAATGAAACATTCAATGGAAAATGGATAGGACGTTACTCAGAATATCCAATGCCAGCGCGCTCACCAGATTTAACCCCAATGGATTTCTTCTTATGGGGTTCATTGAAGAACGAAGTTTACAAACATCGTCCATTTAGGGATAGAGAACATTTAAAATATGTAATCACTAATTGTGTCAGGGCCATTCAACCGGAGCACATTACGAATGCAGTCAAGGATTGTGTAAGAAGAACCGAACTGTGCATGTTGCGGGATGGACATCATACTGAGATGTAAAATACTTCTTAGGGAAACATGCTTTCGTTTCGAAAGCGAATATAAGAATTATTTTGGACAAGAAAATCTCCAGAAACTCAATGAGTTTGTTCCGAAATACCTATTTTATTTTGATGTTTTGTGATTTAATATTATTGAATATCAAGTTCTTGTTACAAAACTGTATAATTTTAAGTAATTTTCGGTGTCAACAAAAAATGAAAATAACTTTGCACCAAAAAATTTGAAAATTAATTTACTCCTCAGAAAAATTGACCATGGTTAACACCATAGTTGTGTAATTTGTAATATTACAGGCTTTTAAAATGAACCGTCGTATACAGGATGCTGTCTATTTATCGTTTTAGCAAATTATTTTTTTCGTAGTCCCCGTTCAAAGAAAATGGGTAAAAAATAAAACTTCACTTAGATGGTCATGACTCCAAAACTAGATGTATT
Source organism: Chrysolina americana (assembly GCA_958502065.1). Classification (NCBI taxonomy): domain Eukaryota; kingdom Metazoa; phylum Arthropoda; class Insecta; order Coleoptera; family Chrysomelidae; genus Chrysolina; species Chrysolina americana. The sequence continues at coordinate 8,343,278 of OY293421.1, read as the reverse complement.
TTTTAGTGCTGAACAACTTTTCTGAATAACATTTCCCGAGATTTTTCAAAATAAGAGTACTTTACTCTTGTCTCAAAATCAAATATTTGAAGGCTCCTCGTACATTACGAGTGTTTTACTGTATTTTGTTGGTGCATGTTTAGTTTTGGGGGATGCACAAACTTTTATCAAGAATAACTTTTCGTCGAAAAACCCTTAATAAATAAGTTTTCCATATGGTGCATACTTTGGGAATGACACTGTATAAACGACTATCTATTCATATAATTTTCTGCAAAATAAATAAGTGCATCAATCAAAAACGATAAAAGGAGTTGTTGTTAATCATCCTCTTGTTGATTCTTATGTGCCGCATGGAGCTTTTTCAGTCAAATATTGGCTAAATGGAAATGATATGGAAAAAATCCATTTTAAAAGCTTCATTTCTCGAAAACTGTCCATTTTTGAGCTTTGTGGCTATGGATACTTTTGATCAGCTCATAACGAACTGCAACATACGAAAAATTCAGCCAAATTCACGGGAAGCCAGGTCCTTTGTGGAACTGATAAATTGAATCAAATATTTTATTTGGAATTGATACCAGTTTACAAAAAAAAATTATAATCATTTGTTCCTTAAGTTGATCAATCAACAGAAAATATGATAAATTTCATATACACGCATTGAAAATAAGGTAATAATTCAAGTTATCCTGAAAAGTCCATTTCCTGTAATAAATTTCAATGTTATTTAAACATTTAAAGAAGTCGGATAGTTAAATAGGCGTTCACTTTTTTCAAGATTATTTACGTTACTAAAAAGGAAAGTTATGAATAAACAAATTGAGGATAGTGACAATAGGATGAATAAAATTAATATAATTCAATGAATTTACAGTCTAGATCAGCTTTCTGTAGCCTAACAGAACCTCCGAACATGCTAAATGTTTCTAATAATTATACTTACTCATCTTCTCACTGATGAGTAAACGATATCGGACTGTAATCATGTTTTCTTACATTTTGCACGATTATAGTACTCTATAATTTTTCTTTAAATCAATCGTAGTGCAATTTCTATCATCAATATAATGCATCGAACAAATAAATTCTTGGTATTATTTATTGCGGAATTACGAAGCGGTTAATCTAAGAATGCCTGAAGCAACTACATCGAGTCTATTTTTAATTATTGGCATAGGTCGGTGTGAAAATATACAGTTTCAATAAACAAAAGTGTTTCAAAAAGTGTGCGTATTATCAAAATGGATCTACTTCATTCACGGCCTGTACTATAATACATCAGTACCTACTACGATATCATTATCTGGTGAGTACAAACAAAATTGTAAGGTGATGTAAACGAGAGAAATTATCATTTACAAGAACATATTCGAGTTTCTGAGCATTCCCACAAAGTTGACAGTTTGCATGGTCTGTTGTTATAATAGCTAACATAACTGATTGAACAAATGAATTGAATCAATTCAAAAAAAAATCTCATCCGGTCAATTCACTCAATTTGGTTTTCAGCAGAACAAATTTTCCATAAGATTTTACTATATGTCACAGAGAACATTGTGTAGATCTCAAACTATCTCAAACTCTTGATATGTTGTTCAGTTACCCAATAACCAGCTTCTGGGAAAGATCAAACAATTTTGCTCCTCAAGATGGTCTCTTGGTGACTGAAATACGTGTTGAGGTATTAAAAAATAGTGGTGAAAAGTAGGTGCAGCTTTACACAATACCTTTTTCCGAAATATACTCTTGCTCCAACTTTTGTTAAATGATCATATCTCCATACAAAATTATTTTGATTCAATCCACAATTGATTTCCACTTAGAAAACAAATTCGAAATTCAGCTAGAAGATATATGTTAACCACATCGTAACAAGACGTTCAAGCTGTATTTGCAAGGGATCTTGAAATAAATCCTTATTAATTAATCTCAACTTCTACAAAAAGTGATCAATATAGCAATAATAATATATAGTTCACTTGAGATAATCTATTCTCAGCATACCTTGTCCGAGCTTGAAAAAACAAATGTATGAAGAATTTTGTAGATAGAATCCCAAATTTTACCATAGATCAAAACAGTAATAATAGTAATAACAGTAATGAAACACGTTGGAGATTTAGAAAACATCATAGGAATGAAAGAGAGCTTTCATCAAAAAAAATGGTAGTATCGAATTGGTTGAAAAATGTCGAAATATGTCTACAAACCTCTCTCTACCTCTCCCTTCTTCTCGCTCTATACCCCTCTTCCTCTTATTCTCTTTTTCTGACTTCATTCCTATCTTTCTCTTTCTTTTTCTTTCTATTATCTTTTTTCATTCGCTACTACTCTCTATCTTTCTGTTTTTCTCTTTCTCTGGTTTCCTGTTTCTCTGTACCGAAAGCAAACACAATTATTTCAATAATGATAGTAATAATAAGAATACTCCCTCATGAACACTCGTAGAGTGTACCCAAAGGCATATACTGTACAGATAGAGGATGGCTATTATTATTTGCCGTGGCGCTCCGGGGCGACTTACTGATTTTTTGGTGGCGTATTCACTTTTCAGCTGTTGGGAAACCCGGAAAACCTACAGCACCACCCCGGGTGGTCAGTGCGTACTCCAAGCAAGCACCAGACTTCGGGATTGGCGTCTAGACAATTTACATTGCCTATCGACTCCTATGAAAGAGAGAAAAATTTTCCCATTTCCAGGATTTGAACCTGGTCTAATGCAAGCGGCATCTAACCACCTCGCTACCGAGCACCCAAATGTAATCGAAAAATATCTTCAACCGCCACATATTCAGAATAAATTCGAAACATCGATTTCGAAAACAGCATTAAAAAAAATGTTGTTTTGTACGAATATGGAAATCATTTATACCAGTACTTCGTATATGATGTGCTCGCTTTTCAAAAATATATACCACCAGTTGTACATGAACTGACAAGAACCAAATTCTGAAGGACTTCCTTTCAAAATCTTCTATTTTTGAATGTTTTGAAAATGTTTGGAAATTCTATTTAGCAAACTGATTGTTGACAAATCTTCTTCGACACTAAATAATTAAAATTGTGAAAAACCCTGTAAACAGAATGCCCAATTTCACTATAGATCAAAACACTAATGGATGTAAGTGGTTAAAGTGAAAAATGTCGAAATATGTCTTCAAACCATTCAAGTGCAATATCTTTCTCTCCCTCTCATTTTCTTTCGCTTTCTCCTCCCTCTCTCAATGTCTATCACTTCTTTCCCTTTCTCACTCTCTCATTATCTTTTTCTCTCTTTCTCTTCCTCCTTCTTCTTCTTTTCCCTTTTCTCTCTTCCTTTCATTCTCTCGTTTTCTGTCACTCTCTGTTTCAATGTGTCTCACTTGTTTTTATCTTCCTTTTTCTCTTTCTCTCTTGTCAAACAGTCTTTCACTCAACATACCGTAAGCAAAAAAATATTTGCAAACATCTGACGGAAAGCAAGTACTTCCTTGGTTGATATCTCCACATATATTGAATTTTATCTGACACATCGTTCCTCCAAGAGGACCTAAGTGTTAATTTCAACTATAGCTGTCAGTTGAAGTTCAATATCCTTCGCGATGTTAGCCAGGAAGTCGTTTTTGTCAGAAGATTGCCACATATTTCCCAATCGGTGAGAATTTTTGAAGATGATAAAGAGACTCAGTGGTTGTGTTAGCTTCTCTAGAATATTTGCCAATAAGTATACTTGAATTAACGTCCTAATTTTATAGTTTTTTTTTTTAATTTCCATTTCGTATCTTTGAATTTTTAAACAATTTGAATGATTTTAGAGAAATCCGGTAATATTTTGACAATCAAAATGAGGAAAAATTATATTCTGAAGCTACAAAAATGTTCATGATGTGCTTCAATCCGAGAAAAATCTTGGTTCCAGCGTACAGGATACCCCAAAAACTACAACTTGGTTCCAGCATACACAGGGTAGCTCAAAAAGTACTCTCCATTGAAAATTATTGAGTATTTCATATGACTTTTCATCAATTTTGTAATAGACCCTGGAAACTTGAATTTTCTGTTAAAATGTGAAATTTAGTTACCTTTGATGATAAAAAATTAATTAGAAGTTTGTTGAATTATAGCGATTTTCAAATTTAACTTTGTAAAATATTCGGTGACTAGAATTTCCTTGAAATTTTATATTTTCTGTTCACTTTTCAGTTATGATTGTGATATGTGCAATAATAATCAATAAATTTTATTTATTTTCAATACCAAATTTTATTTTTAAATTTTTACTTGAATTTTTTCCAGAAGATTTCTTTAAAAATCAAATAACAAAAAAGACCACTTACCTCTAGGTATCAAAATAACATTTTCCCCATATTCGGTGAAAAGAGAAATATTAAAATTTTATATCGAGGAATGGAGAAATCGTCGTTGTTTTCTCAGACTATTAGAAAGCCTGCATTTTAACTGTCCACTATGGAAATTCAATATCGCTCCAAATACAGAAATGGTCATATCAATTTTTGACAAGACAATGTGCCAGATTTAGTTTCAATGACAAATTAAAATATTATATTTCCTTGATCATTTAAGTTTTTTTCTAAGATGCTACATTCAGTAAATGAATTCAACGGATTCATGTTTCACAGTTGTTTTTCTCAAAAAAACTTTGTATTTTTTCAATTGTTCACGAAAAAAGTGATTCTCGACCTTCTGAAAGAATCACCAACCATTCTGCAGTAAAAGAAACACAAAACCCACATAAAATGAATGCAATGGAGTAAAGTTATTTAGATATATTTTCAAAATATATAACAAATTTTCACGTATAAAATGTACACAACACTCTTTGGGTATATATATTAATATTTAAATTACAACTATACATAAATTTACAAAATAAACTGAACAATATATTACAAATAAAATTATAAAATGAAACAACGACATATTTTCCGGTACAAAAATATATCCTTAAATAAATTCATTATCTAAAAAGGTACACTTTCGGTTTAATAGGTATATATATATTACAAATTTATTGATCACAAAAAACGAACGGAATAATTCTAACGTACTTTAATACCCGTTAAGAAAAAAAATTAGTGAATTCCACGCAACGAATGTGAATCGAAAATTCGATGTATCAGATTGATCAGTAAGTCTTTTCGTTCAGCACCATAGTCTCAGTTGCGTAAAATCCACTACTTAAATCATCTATTAAATATTTTCTAGAACACGTCGATTTGAAAGAGATCGAGTAAGTAATATACTAAAAGAATCTTCAAGATTCAAGCAATTAATTCATCGGGAAATTCGAAACAGCCTTTCCAAGGCTTCATTGTCATTTTAAAATTTTGTTCAAAAATTTAAAGCTCTCGAGTTTGTATCACTAAGCTATATCTGCAGTGTCTGCTACGGCCCATAGTCGTGGACGATCTCCATCATCCTCTGCCTGTTCTCTTCCGACCTAAGCAAAAACAAGGAATTAGTTTCAGAAAAACTAGCGCCATCTAGCTAGCGAAAGGCGAAATAGACTCGAAAAAACACTCACATCTGTTGTTGCTGCTGCTGAAGTTGGAAGGAATCCAGGTGCTTGTTGATTTCTCGGTGGACATGTTCGGGCAGAACCCCCACGTTCGAAAACAGGCTCCTCAAGACGTTCAACTCCTCCGTGAGTAACTCTATCCTCTTCTGCAGTCTTTCGTTCTCTTTTATCAGGATTTTCACTTTCTCCTCAGTTTCCCTCGTGCGCACTTTGGCCTTCTCCCTACTCTTCCTCACGGCGATGTTGTTCCTCTCCCTTCGCCGCCTGTATTCGTCGCTGTTTTTATCGCAAGGTTTCATGTTCTTCCTGGCGATGTTGTGCTGGTTGAGAAGAGCCGCCTTGTTCTTCATGGCGTTCATGTTAAGTTGGTGATGCATGCCGGGGCTAGGGGTGAGGTTGGTGAAGGTGGCGCCAGGATTCTGGTTGTAGGCGCCGGGTAGGTAGCTGTTAGGGAGAAGGTTGCAGGACTGCCGCCTGTAGTCCTGGGGGTCGACTGGCTCTTCCTTGATACTGGGCACGTCGCTGCCCACTGAGCTGTTGGAGTCGCTGTTGGAGTTCTGCGTCGCGGAGTAGGTGGCGCCGCTGTGCACGGGTTGGGGCATGTAGGCGAGGGTAGTCCGGGGGTAGCTGTTGTTATGCACCCCCATGACCTGCCTGGTCTGCAGGTTCTGGATGTGCTTGCCCTGGCTGGAGAGTATCTCCGTGAACAAGCCATCGCTGAATTGAGAATCGTCTATCAGATTCTGCAGATCCAGGGAGATTTCCGGGGTGTTCAAGTCACTCAGCTCGCCGTGCGCCTGGTACTGCTGTAACTGGTGCTGCTTTAGCAGCGCCTGCGTCTGCTTGGAGCTGCCGTTATTATTGTTGAGCGTCGTGAGGTTGTTGTTGTTGTTCATAATCACAGACTTTTTCACCTCCTGGTTCAAACCCGCGCTGTTTTGCTGGTGTTGTTGGTTATCATACATTTGGGGCGAATCCATTGTACAGTCCCTGTTCAACTTTCACCGGGCCACTTTCACTTTGCCGAAATCGCTGGTTTGAATTTTAAATAGACACGCACAAGTTCACTTTCAGTCCAGCTTGATTCGATCCTTCGCATCCTACGTCGAAGAACTAACTAACGTCTTTTGTCCGTGCACTTTATCCAGAATCGTCCCGCGGCGGTCACTCGATTTATTCACTAAACAATTGCCGAAAATCTATCAGTGAACGGGGCTCAGTAACTTGAGTACCACAACATGTTGCGCTCACTCAAGTCAACTCGATACTGAGTGTGTTCGGCGCGGATCCTACGGTTTGTAGTTGGTTTTCGTGGCTCATGCGCTTTGTCGGAGAATAATTGCTGACGTACTTTTCGAAAGTGAAACACAGCGATTTGATTTCATGCTATATAACAGTTTTTGACGTAATATTTTTAAGGTAGCGATTCCTTATCGCCATTGTTTCTGTTTTGGTGTTAAAGGTACTCATACTGACGCAGAATCCGATATACAGGATGTATCTTCATACATTCACATAGCCATTCAAACGGCACTCGACAACTCGAAAAATTAAAGGGGTCAACTGGGGCCAAGTACGCTTCACAATGTGAGCATAAAGAAACAAAATCATACCACTTTTTCACACTAATTTTATTATCATACCGCTTCTCACATATTTGCATATGCATACAAAGACAAACATTGGACTGTCTGCATCTCCAAAAGCAAAAACTTATAAAAACTATGTTTTTTGATATAGAAGTAGGTAATTGGTTTTAATATTTTCTCGTTGAACGAAATTATGCACCGATGAGCAGATAACTAATGAGTACACAAATTGAATAAGCGTCACATAAAAAGTTAACTTCCTGCAAAGTCTTAGTAAAAATGGTATAACAATAAGAGATATGATAAAAATATATTCATATATTGGCAGTGGCAATTATACAGGGTCTTGCAACAAGGGTGCGGTCTTCCATATCTCCATTGTGATAAGAGATAAATGGATGATTTTATGATCAAAATAGTACTATTTTCAGATCTCCACAAAATGAGAATGGTGGCACTCACACGGAGTGTTCAGTTTTTTCTGGGCGAGTGTTTTTAAATGACAACCTATATGTTTCATCAGTTTTTCGGTTTCTGCATGAAAATTAAAAGTACCTTGTGAAAATCTTTTTTTCGATAACATCAACAGTTTTCGAGATTTTTAGCATGACAGAATTTTTTTTCCAAAATCTGTCACTCCTAATGTTCTGGGAAATAACGTATTCTAACCTGCTACGATGAGAGCGAAATCCAATTTTTGTTATCACTTCACAATATTTAAAATTCGTCTAAAAGTCTCTGAGGACCCGAAAATGACTTTTGATAATGCGAGGTTGGAATTTAGTCAGGAACCAACGTATTCTGACTTGATACAATGCAAGCCAACTCGAATCCTATATATCCATTGAAAAAAGTCCCATTGAGTCAACCTAATTTTTGATCAAATATTGTACGTCGGTAATTCTCTCAAACGATATATCGAAAATTGACCTGTGATATATAGGGTGCGAAAAAGAGCTTGCCACATATTGTTAATAGAAATGTGCAGAATCTTCCCTATTTCGAATGGAACACCCTGTATATTATGGATCCATAAGAAGTGCTAACAAAGGCTCTACAAATTTCATCAAATACTAACCGTTAAAATTAGCAGTTTTCCTTGAAAAAAGCTTTTTTGTAAAAAAAATGGCAATCATTCCTTTTTTTTGCCAAAATCTCAATAAACGACTTTTTCACCGCGATTTTTCATCTGGATGCTTTCTATCTGAATACTGTTGAGAATCAATCAATCCTACTTGCCAATTAAAAATTCCTGTCTAATTCACCCAAAATGAAAATCATATCAAATAAATCATTTCTTCAAATCAACTTTTGATTGAATTATATCGATACTGCAACATTCACTGCAAATGGGCCGCAGTGGTCATGATGGTAGAGCGCTAGTCTCTCAGTCAGAGGGACGTGGGTTCGATTCCCAGCATGGTCACTGGTCTCGTGCTAGGAATCACACGTTTAAAGGTAAGACCTCGTTAATTCTTAGCTCGCACAAGTTTTGACTTCTGAGGGCTGTCGTTCGTTCCAGTGTTATTCAATGTCAAAATAACTGTTCCATCAAACATATTTTGCATCGATTCTTTCAATTACATCTGTTTATCTAATTTTCAATAAGGTACTTATTTCATTTTGTTTTCAGGTCATGGATCAATCACCCTTTAACTTTTGAATGGGTTAACAGACCTGATCGATTACGGAATATTTTTCAATCTTGATTGAACATAAATACATTTTAGTTTTTCTCTCTTTCGAACAGTGTTGGCTTCAGATACATTTTGAATTTACTGACATCAAAAACTTACTTCATTTGAAGTGCTAACATCAGTTGTGTTGGTTCACTCTGTATTCTAGTTGAAAATGGGAAGTGCTGCTGAATATCAATTGGAAAACATTCGTATCGATTATGGAAATGTTTTTCGATCATTGTTGCCTTTTTATTGGAATACGTAAGTCACTAGTGTTATGCTAATGTTCATTAAACCGAGTGCGTGTGTGGTTCGTTTAATGGAATTTAAACTATACAGAATGAAATTTCTTATAGTTGCTAGGAGGAAACTTTTTTCATTTATTCAGGGAAGGACTAGATGCTGTTTCCTGAACACTAAGTTGCCAACCAATTTTCCACAGCCCAGGAAGATTTTGCGAGTTTCTAGAAACTGCCGTTGTCCCCAATGATGCGGGTCGCAGTTCTGGAAAATTTGATTGCGGGAAAGTTTTACGTTTCGTACGATTTAAAAACATATTTTTCTACGACCACATACAAAAATAAAAATTAAGTTGAAAACATTTCATCTTTTAGTTCAACATAATTTGAATCCCATTGTGACATTACTTACTATTATTGATATCCGTTGGCGTGGAGCAAATGACCCCTGTTATCGCCAGGTGTGCTAATCTGTACAGTCCGTTGGGTTAGCTTTTTGTTAGCTTTTCTTCTACCAGACTACAGATCTATACGGCAGCATTGGTCTTATGACCGTCACGCAGAGTCGATATCATTTTGGTGACATTTTGCATACTCTTCACATATTCTGAGGCATGTTCATAATGATAAGCTTGTCTTTCGAATGGTTTTTTCCAGATATGAGTTCCTGTTCAGCTCTTCATTCAATTTTACTTTCAGAAAGAAGAAGAATAGAACTCCAAGCATATGCTAATGACTTCGTCGTTTTGGCAAAGACAACGTCAGGAGGGTAGCTTCTGATATTTTTTCAAAGGCGTAAACTGGTGCCAGAGAGATCGGATGTCTGTCAACCCCAACGAGACTGTAATAGTATTCTCCACCAGGAATAGGAAACTGAAAGATTCAACTTCACTTCCATCAATGATGAGGTCGATCGATTTTCAGCGGAAGCGAAATATCTAGATATCGTCTTGGATAAAAAAATTGGGAGAAATTTTTTTGAAGGATTTGTGGAAAATCTTGAGGTAAAGGTCCCAAACGAAGCCATCGGATACATCGATGATTATTAGACATTTACATGGCAATCTCTTGGTGGCCAAAGCTTCACAGCTAACGATATTGGCAAAGCTCTCGGGTATAGAGAGACAAGCTTGTCTAGTGATCACTGAAAATATCATCTCCACCCTGTCAGCTAGACCAATCTCCCCTCCACATTCTTATGGAGAGACAACAAACAAAATTGTGCATATTGCTAGTTGTGTCTCCAACAGTCCACTATGACCTGCCTTACACCATCCTAATTCCAGAGGGAGACCAATGGGCCGTAGTGGACCGTAGAGCTCTTTCCTCTCAATCACAGGGGCATGGGTTCGATTCCCAGCATGGTCACTGGTCTCGTGCATGGCATCACATGTTAAAAGGTACTAAATGCAGACAACTGGTAGTTTACAGATGGTTCGAAAACACCAGGTGCTGATACGGGTCTGTATACAGCCTTGAATTTAGGGCAGAGATTTCAACCTGCCGAGGGCATATGCATATCCTAGGCTGTTAACCAATGTGCGTAGAGATAATAGGAAGTTAACGGCACCCAAAAATCAATGAAACAATTTTTGAACTTCCAAGCTGCTTTAAAAGCAGTTGGCTCATGTCAATCAATCCCCAAGTTAGTATAGAACTATAAAAAAAGATTCTTTTCAAAAGGAATGATCAACAATCTCTTTCTGCCATGTACTGCCATGTGAATTCATCTATATTTTTTCATAAAATTAGTTAGATTTAAATTGACGTAAATTATTACAGTTTTTAACGTCTGTTGGCAAATTATTATATTGATTTAGGCCCTTATAAAACAGAATTTTTTTAGAACTAGATAGGCTACATTTTGGCAAATGGAAATCATTAATTTGCTTTGTTTCATAGTAATGAGCTGAACTTCGATAACTAATGAATTCCTCAAAATATGGCGGCATTACCTCATATAAAATTTTAAAAATAAATATCATGGCAGTTCTGTGAAATCTATCTTGTATTAATAGCCAATGCAGCGAATTAAGCATTAATGATAAGTACATCGGTTGCATTTCAGAATCACCCTCACGCCCCGTTTTCGAAGTTTTAACACTGTCATTATTTTCATCTGTTCAAAAATATTAAGCAAAGTACTGCAAAATTCAAAATGAGGTTGTGTTATAGTGCTATATACAGTGATTTTTGTAGCAGTAGTTAGGCTGGTAGATATTCATGTGAAAAAAAGAGTTTCTTTGCTTTTTTTTCACTTTACTATAATTGAAATGTGTATCAAAAAATAAATTGTTGTTCAACATAAAACCCAGGTACTTCAATTCCTGTACAAACTCGATTTTTTCATTATTGGTTTCTAAAGAACAAGAATATTTATTCAGTTGTTTATATTTATATGGTGTAGTCAACAATCATAGCTTTCGTTTTTGCAACATTTAACTTCAACTTATTTATATTCGAATATTGATGAATTTGTTCTAAACAGGTATTCATTTTAGTTAAAGCGATATCCAGATTTTTATGCGACACTGTGAGCAGTTTACCGTCAGCAAATACATTCACAACTGTTGTGAGTTAATATAATTGATGTATATTATAAACAGCAAAGGACCTAGCACAATTCCCTAAGGATCACCAAATGTTGTTTCGATAGAATCTGACAGAGCCTTTTCTACTTTAGTTATTTGTTTTCCCATTAGGTAGTCTTTAAACCATTTCAATACAGTTCCTTTAATCCCAATAGCTTTCAATTTCTTTACCAGAATATCCCGGTCAATAGTTTCGAATACCCTTTTCAAATCTAAAAAAAAAATAACCACGTATTCGCCACTTTTAACAGATTAAGTCCATTTACTAATAGTTAGCTGCAAATATAGATTCCACAATAATTTCATTTTGCCAAACTATAGTCACAATATCTTCTAAACTGGATTCAAAATATTCATTAAAATTATTTGCTATTTCTATTGCATTATTATAAATTTAAGCTATTTAGCTCTGAGTTTCAAATAGAATATTTTTCAAATCACAATCTTATTACGTGTTTATAAATGATTTGATGGTTTTCCACATGAGCTTTTGATTTTTTTACTCGATTCAATTTTATTATAGTAATACTCTCTTTTTTTATTTTTGGTAGTTGAACTGCATCATTCCTTAGTCTTTTATAAATTATCCAATTATTTTCACAAGTGTTATTTTCAAATATTTCATATGCTTCATCTCTTCTTTCAGTTCGATTTAACATCATTATCGAACCACGGAAGGCTATTTTGGTGACGATAGTATGTTTTGACTGGAGCTACTACATTGACCATATTCTCTATTTTATTAGTAAAATCATCATAAAACCTTTCAATGTCAACACCACCAAGTGAAAAATTGTTGCTAATTAGTGCTTTGCATATTTTATCCATGTTTATACTTTCCCAAAATTACGATAACTCGTTATATTCCTGATGAAGTAGCTATTTGTATTTAGAGTATTCACTGTCATTGAAGAATGATCAGTTGATTTAGGTACATGATGAACCTTAGGTTGAATCTCAAAATTACTAAGGACATAATCAATTAAGCTAGTATTAGTAATTCCAGTACATTTCTACATACTCTGAATAATTCCATACATTAATTATATTTTTAAATCGTGCTAAATAAAGTTCCTATTTTTTACAACCCCTCTACAATCTACACCTGGTGCTACCTAGTTTTTATGTAGATAATTTCATGTAGTTATTCCAATTATATTATTGTTATAACACTCTATCACCTATTTACACGTGAATTTATTATTATTATCATGAAAACCATGTGAGTGTTCACCTAATTTTCTCATTATTTTCATTCATGAAATCATGGAATGAATAAGTCACTGAACAGGTTGAATGTATGCTCATAAAAACGTAAATTTTCCTCCAAGTATGCGTTGGACACATTGTTTATTTTTTGATAGTTCTCACAATTAGAGCAGCGGTGTTGATGTTTGCTTGAAATCGAATAACAACAAAGATACTGTAAGTACACAATAGTATTCGGTGCAGACATGGTCTTCAGTACCTTGTCTTCCTTCAGATTTCTCACAATCAGAGCTATCAATGTTTGATGAAGAATCACTAAAAAACTGATTTGGAATGGGAAAATTATTGAAAAATAGCAGTACTTCAATACCTACAATGGAAGTATTCCTCTACAAAATACAGAGAGAATCAGATGCTCAGAAGGTCAGGTGGTTTGAAATTTTTCGAGGTATGCTTTTGTAAAGACATTAGTTCAAACACGAAATTCTTCAAAAAAATTATAACACGAAAATGGTTGGGAGAGACTATAGGGATGGACACGTCATAGAAATTGTTTCAATCCGGAAATACAAAGGCACTGATGTTATTTCAAATTGATTGGTTTTGTTGACTTGCAGGTATTAAGTACTTTATAATCTTTTGTGATAGACAACAATAATTGTATGTCGGTGACATAAATGAAAATATTGTTCAAAACAAAAACAAACGATTTGTGTTTGTCATATTCAGATAAGTAGATCCACGGATCATGTTTTAGTAGAAATTCAATAAAATCAATAACACATTAACTTTTTAAATTGGTCGAGAAAATGATATTACCCAACTGGGTAGATGAAAAAAACCCTCCGTCTGACTCTACCAAATATAATCTCTATAGAAAGAACGTGTAGATGTGGTCGGAAGACTCACACCAGCACATTGTAGATATAATGAGTCTGTAAGCTTTCCGGATATCTCAAAATGATGTATTGGATATACAACATTGTGGTGAAACCCATGATCACCTATGCATCTTTGGTATGGTGGACAAAGATAATACAAAAAATAGCCGCGGCTGAGTTGAGCAAGGTACAAAGACTTGCATGCCTCAGTATAACGGGAGCTATGGAAACAATACCAACATCAGCCACCGATTGACATAACAATCATGGGATAGGCAAGAATGGACTTATGAGACAACAAAATACGAGCAACAGATCGGATCACAATAAGATAAAGGAAATAGTGGGAGGCAACATTCTCGAAAGGAAACCAACGGACCACATGACTCCTAGGTACTTCTTCAACTTCGAGGTTATCTTACAAGATCGAAGGGAATGGACAGATGACAACATCAGAGGCAAACCTAGAGAGAGGATCTGGTAACCAGGGAAGGAACTGGTGCTGGAATATACAGTGAGGGAAGAAACTCCCAAATAAGCGTCTCACTTGGAACAAACACCTCCAAATTGCAGGCAGAGATGAACGCCATCTTGCAATGCACGAGAGAAATCAATATGAGGAAATGCGTAACGCACGGATCAAAATATGCACAGACAGCCAGGCGTCACTGAAGACTTATGAACCCGAAAGTGACATCAACACTGGTTTGGGAATGCCGAGAAGAACTCAGTACTCTCACAGAACACAACAAATTAACTTTGATGTGGGTTCCAGGACACTGTGGTAACGGGGGCAATGAAAAAGCTGATGAGCTAGCCAGAGGGGGTTCATCAACTCCATATATTGGCCCAGAACCCGCACTCGGTATTAACAAATCCGATATTCGAGGATGCATTTGGGACCGGATCAAACGAAAACAAAAGTTGAGGTGGCATGAAGCCCCTTTAATGCACCACGGAAAAATATTCGTTAAAGAACCGTCAGAACACAAAACTAAAGAACTACTCATGCTGAGCAGGAATCAAGTTAGAATAATAACGGGCACAGTCCAATGAGAAATCACCTGCACAAAATGGGACTGTACAACGGAGAATTTTCCTGCAGACAATGTGGTAAAGGGGCGGAAACAGCCAAACATGTACTGTCAGAATGCAGGCTTCAGACCGCAAAAGACAGTCAATTTTCGGGAATCCTAGACCAACTCCCGAAGAATACAACAGTCAACTGGTGAAGAACCTGTACAGACTGGTACAGGGGACTAGAGTTACGGAGTGGGTGCTGTAAAAATAAAAAAATAACCTGGATAACACAAAAAGCCCAAGAGGCTGAAGTGTAGCCGGCGAAAGGACCAACATCCAAGAGGGAAAAAAAGCTTTCCGAATTACCAAAGTACATCTGATTCAAAGAGGTGAAAGAGGGTTGTCAACAGTTTTAATAGCCATAAATTTTTGACAAAACAAATTTTAAACTCACAATTAAGTTGGCCATTGGAAAACGAAAGTTTTTGGTTCCTCAAATTTCTTTGGATCAGCTAGTGTTTTCGAACAAATCTCTGATAAATGAAAGGGGAGTATTATTAAATTATTAAACTAAAAAACCTTAGTGGGCTATTCTTATTTTGTTTCTGCCAACAAGTGATATTGTCGTTTTATGTCAAATAACATAGCGATATGTCATAATCATCACGTCATAATCAAGCTCAGGAAACGGTTCAATTTCAACAAATGTGCATTACTTAAATGATGCACTTTTTACACCAAATTGTTGAAAATTAATAATTCAACGGTAATAACAGAAAATCATACCATACCTTCTGTAGCAACTACAAGTTTGTCGTAGTAAGTGCTCGAAATGTCCTTCTTGCTACGATACAGCCCTCCATCTTTCTTCGCATAGACTGACGTACGCGTTCTACAACTCAAGGAGTATTTCTTATGTGGCCAAAGCCATCAATGCCACTCAATATCCGTAGGGATAAGTAGTTGTTTTCTATCAGATATTTGCCTTGATATCCACTTTGTGGAATAGTGTGGAGAGACAGGCACTTTTCGGTGTTACGAAATATTTGTTTCCTAGAATTGAACTCTCCTATATACACTCTCGAACTTTGTTCGTTTTATGCGCCATCAATAATCCCTTGACTAAGTACTTCAATGGAAGACACTGATCCTGTATTATGAACTAGGCTCTTAAAATACCCTCCGAAAAAAAAGTCCAGCTGGTTGCAATCTGGTGAGCGAGAAAGGC
Organism: Chrysolina americana; assembly: GCA_958502065.1. Taxonomy (NCBI): domain Eukaryota; kingdom Metazoa; phylum Arthropoda; class Insecta; order Coleoptera; family Chrysomelidae; genus Chrysolina; species Chrysolina americana. The sequence goes on along the minus strand of OY293421.1, from coordinate 8,327,321 downwards.
AAGGTAGTGGGCCTGCTCTGCCACTCCACCGTAAGTTCAAATTATTACGCACAGTTGGAGGTTAGGTGAAGCACCATCATGCATGAACCACAGACGCTGACGGATGATTAAAGGCACGGAGTCTAAATAACCTTCTAAATTGTTCTGCAAGAAGTGTAATATTAATGGTAGGTATGGATGGTGACTGATGCGTTGCGACCTAATTAGATCTATCGTGCCCCATCTTCTTCTGCTATTTCAAGGTGTTCTCGTTTACAGCAGCCCCTCGAACTCCAATTCCTTGAGGAATTTAAGGATGTTGGGGGGGGTCTATTCGTGTTATTCCTCCCACAGTCAGCTGGTGTGATCCCAGTATATTCAATCTCTTGTGATGTACAGCTACTTAACACTCCATCAATATATGGTGTGGTATTTCTGGATGTTCACCATAGAATATGCAGGTACTGTCCTCCTCTGAGCCTAGCTTCCTTAGGTGTTCTTTGAGTCTGCACTGCCCCGTCAGAAATCCTGTGATTGTCTTTAGACTAGTTTTGCTGAGGTTAATCAGTGTCTTCGATCTTGTTCGGTTGAAGTTGCCGAGGAGATCTTTGGCCTGCCTTAGCCCTGGAAGTCTTTGCAAAATATAGGAGATCAAATTTTTTTTTGGCCAACTTAATCGTCATGTTAAAATGTTTGGCAAAAATCAAACTGCAGTCAACCCTCATTCACCTCTTTGAATCAGAGTTACCTTATTTTCGTAGCAATAAATGAAAATAGTGTCCAAAAACCAAGGCCTATACATTTTTCGAAAATTTGATGAATAAATTGTAGCGCAATTCAAAATTCGCTATTTTTCTCTGGCAACTATTCTTTTTGAGTTACTTCCGTTGAGAAATACACAAAAGTATTATAATTAATAATGCACTAATTGTCAAATTTTCATAATGCCATGTACAATCATGACATTTAATAGCAACCTTAAATGAATATGAGAAAAATCATTCGATTTTTTTTAGAAAATTGCTCTCATCTCGAAATTCTGGCTATTTAGGTATAGAAATATGCGTATTTCATTTTCTTTCACCTAGTGCCGCACCTAAATGAATAATTTTTTGCTTTTTGCATGAACGTAGAAAAAATGTTGTATGCAACTCGTGCAAAAAATGTTTATTGCACTCGACGTGAAATTGTCCAACTCGGCCTAATGGCACTTGTTGCATAAATAACTATTTTATTTAGTTTCTTTGAAGTTTTCGTGTTCCCCATTCCATAGAATGTAGACCCTTTCACTTGTGAATATTGAAAGCTGTCATTGAGTGATATGGTGTGAGCGTTCACGAATTTTCGAAGGAAAGTTTTCCCATAGGAAAATTACCAAAAATATGAGGAGTCCATTCCAAAAGAAAAGTACACTAAATATATCTGATAATATAAAGATGATCTTGATGAAATAATCGTAGTTAGGTTAGATTTTGTTCATTTCTATTTTGTTTACTTTCAGTGGAGTTACTAAATTTGTAAATAAACATAACTCATAGGAACTATTCAAACTGAAGGAAGTATGGAAAAGATAGTTGATATGCTTCAAAAGATCTGAAAGCAGATTCAGAAGCGAAAATCCAACCGAGGTGATTGAAGTTATCTCGGCTCTACACAAAGATGAGTTATTTGCTTCCATCTGATTACCACTTCATTGATATAATCGTCATTTCAGAGACGATTTTATTCTTGACCCCTAACAATACTTACCGATTTCTTCGAAAATTTGCCTCTATAGGAATATTTGGATACGTGGTTGACACCCGGCAAAGAAAAGCAGAATGAAAAACTAACTGTAGTTAACATTAAGAGCTAAATATCTACTCAGTAGGTATCCACATTTTTTCATTAAAGAAGAATTTTTATATTCGCTTCAGTCATAGATAACAGGTGATAGACTGTGGTTTCAATAAATGGGTTTTTGAAACGACCTCATTATTCAGTACTGAGAAGAGCCAGGAGAAAGAAGAAATAACGGTATACTAACGCGAATGATTCATGTGAATGTGAAACCTCACGCAGTTTCAATGAGATGCCTATACGATTCCACCCGGGCAAAGTGCAAGGTCGTATTTTTTGACGTTAATAATTTTTATAACATGATAGTATATAAATTGTTTGTGTAGAAATGTGAATTAGTAACTTAGTCAGTTTCTTCATATTTCAAATCTCATTACCAGTGTATTTGCAATTTTGGTACCTATTTCTTGTATGAAATTTAGCTATGAGCTAATGAATTTGCTTAGCATATCTCATCATATCTACCTACATAACCTATACAGTTGTAGACAACTGAAAATATTTTAACTGAAACGAGCTCCTCGGGACATTCCCGTATACAAATTTTCCGAAAAATACTGTCAGTAGTTTTCCGTATACATATCGACTCGTGGTATACCCTGTATATGTAGACTACGATAAATGTTCAGCAGTGTATTCAGGCCAAACTGGCAGAAACTTTGACTAAGGTATCGTGAAAATTCTCCATACGGGAAATAAAGGAAGAAATATGAACTTTTTGGAAGGAAAAACTCCAATGTTCATGTCCAATTACATTTATGCGTGCTAGGAATCGCACGTTAAAAGGTAAGACCTCGTTAATCCTAAGCTCGCACAAGTTTTGACTTCTGAGGGCTGTCGTTCGTAAGGGGATGACAGCTGGTTAACGGAAAAAACAATTTTGAAACAATTTTGAATTACATTTATGCAACTCTCTACCTCCGAATTTGTAAATTTTGATACTACGGTTGGACCCCAGGATATTGGAAGACCTCGACAGATAGTTGTTAACTTAATACTCTACCATCATTCGAAAAAGTTTTGGAACTTGCAGCCTATAAACAACTCTGTGCATAAATTGAAGGAAATAGCTTACTACTAGATAATAAATCGGGTTTAGAGCAATACATTCCTGTGAAACTGCATTGCAACTCACTTTGTCCAAGTGGAAGCTATTAATCAGTAGTAATACTATAAGTACTTCAAAATAATCAGGTTATACATCGATAACTTGTTGCATAATTATAAAGAGTGTCAGTTTGACAGTTTAAATAATCCGACCGCGAAGCGGGAGGATTATTCTGTCAAACTGACACGATTTGTAATTATGCAGGAAGTTTGAGATGTATAACCGTATTTATTTTGAAGTACGTATTGTATTTGATACGATTATTTTTTGAGTAAATTAAGTAAATATATAAACAATTCATTAATTTAAATACAAATTGGTGCAATGAAAGTTACAATTATTATATACTACGTTTTTTTAACTGAGTTATTTTCGGCACAGGAAACGTGGCCACTGCTCATTGAAGTGCTGGAAATACTGGAGGTGTTATTACTTGAACCTGCAGCGTTTTTAAAATTGGACCTCATCGTATTTATTATGTTTTGGTGATGTTGTTCATCTATCTGTAGGTAGGGTTTGATAGAATTGCTATTACCATGTCCTGTTATTTTAATAAGTTCTTGTTCCGATACACCTGCTTTTGCCAATTGTGAAACAGCAGTGGCTCGGTGAGAATGATTTGAAAATTTTTTGTTTGTCATTCAAATTTGCCAATTCTGCAGACTTTTTGGTCCATTTACTAATTTCATGCACTCCAATTGGCATATTTTTGTACCAGCCAAGGGTTTTCTTTCTTTATCCAGTTGGGATTTACTGTCAGAAATAACCTATCTGTTATAATATTGATGTTTTCGCTTCTTTTCATCATTAGCTTATCTAGAAGTCTCACTGGACAACGACTCACTTCATTATGGTTAGGTACAAGCCATTTATTAATAGCATATGGTTTTGCTCCTCCCTGTATGGTTTTGGTAAAAATAGGATTATATTGTATTCTACCAGTTGGAGTATCATCATTTCCAGTTTCTTTTTGAAAATAATGAGTCAAGCATGACGCTCCTTCATTTCCTCTCCACGCAAGTTCTACAGAAGCAATTAAGAAAATTTTTATTTGTAATCCTTCCGGTGTATTTTCATCCAACGCTTCTATCATTGCTATGTACTCGTTATCTTTAAATGCTGATGCACTAACCTTTTTCTTGTACGGTAACATTTGAAGTCCCATTTTTGAATTTCTTGCGTTTCGTGCGGCTAAAAATATGGGACTAGAGAATGGATCAATTACTCTATTAAACTCCTTCATATATTTTTCTTGTACTTGTTTTGCCGTAATGTTCCACATCGTTTTAACCACATTTTCTTTATAATTTTCTCCATTACATTTTGGCATATTGAAAGCCCAATCTTTCAAAATGGACGCTATCATTTCAGTGGAAATTGATTCATTTAGCACATAGTTTCTTTCACTGCAAAACGTAAGAAATTGTTTCCATACGTACTTTTTTGTTTTCACTGTATTATGAGGCTGAGTATTTTGTATACTTTCGTCTATTGCATTTTATGATAAATCTCCGAATCGACTCATTTTTGAACAATTTTTGATAAACGTCACAATTTGACAGTTCTGTTTGTTGTATATTGATGTCGATGTGGTTACTATGAAAATGAAATTATTTTAAAATTTTCGATTGGTGGAGCTACTCTATGTATAATCAGGTATTATCGAAATTATACGAGGTAACTTAACTAAATTGGACATTCTGATTGGTTGAAAATCATACAAAAAAAAATATCGATAACAACAAAATAATTTTCCATTCTTCTCAAAAAGTTAGAATATTTTGCTATATCTGGAAAAGTTCTGCGATGGTTCAAGCGATCTTTCTCACAGATCGCAGAGGACAGAAGTTGAAAACGTTATCTCTAGTGAGAGAGCTATTAACACAGGGGTGCCTCAGGGGAGCGTCCTGGGTCCTGTTTTGTTCATATTATATCTAAACGATAGCAATGACTATGAATTCATCAATATCTTTACTGATGATACCCTGCTCGCAGCAAATGATATTAACCTCCAAAATGCTATCCCCAAGATTATTCGAACATTATCAAATATGTCAGAGTTGTTAAATATACATAAGCTCAAGCTGAATGTTACGAAAACTGAAGCAATTATTTTAACGACCCAATATAAGTACAACCAGATTGATAAGAATATGATTAACATCAGTATACAGGGTGTTCCAAATTAATTCGGCACCTTTGGTAACTCCGTTATTATTGATGCTACGAATTCGGTTAAATGGGCATACTAGTAGTATTTTTAATGGCCTTCTCTATGCCAAAACTGTAAAAAATAGTCGCTTTTTCAGAATATTTCATAAAATGATATTTCTTTCAATGAAACACCTTATATTTTTTCATGCATTTCGATTCGTAATAACATTCTCAACAGCACAGCTCAAAGCACCTCACTTCCTAAAGTGGAAAATGAGCGACTTATGTGAAAATATTTATTTCTTCCACTAGTACAATAAATTTCTTTGTTTTGGCGAATAAAACCTCCTGATAGTCCAAACAGCCAATTTTGGTTTATATGAATGACAACAATTTGTTACTAATAGCAAAATAAGACAATATAAAAAGAAAAACTTGCGCTGGGATGTGAACTCGTGAAACCCGTGATCATCATGTCGCACCACTCAATTGACACCACTGAGCTATTTGGTATTAATGTACAAAACGATAATTTCCATCATAAAGCCATTCTGCTAGCCGCATTTCTTTTGTCAATCAAAATATGTCTGCTGTAATAATAACTTTGAAGCCGTTTTTGTACAGAACAAAAAATACTAGAGGGTCATGAGAATGTGGTTGGACAAAATGTGTTTGATTCAATAAAACATAATTATTATTATTATGAGCAATCAAGTTGCCTTGAAACTTTGTTGAAATACTATTTGTCAAATATTCTCAAGTATATCATGACAATGTCATAAATTATTGTAACTGTCAACTACTGTTCGAATATTTTTCAAAATGCCGTTTTCCCATCAAGAAAAATGTGATATGTTAGAATCCTACTTGGTTTGCCAGAAAAATTGCTTAAGAACACTCCAACACTACAGAAATTCGTTCCCCGATCATGAATTACCTAATCGGCGTTTTTTTGCTGTGAAAAAGTTTTTCAGAATAGGAGAATTAAAAAACGTTTTGTAATATTTGTAGATACAGAAGTTAACGTTTTATCCTACTTTGAGGTATATCCAAATAATTCAGATTTATCTAGAGAAATAGCTGTTCCACTGTCTGATATTCAACGAATTCTGAAGAAACATAAGATTTTTCCTTATAAGTTAAGACCAGTGCAAACACTAGAACCTGGTGATCCTGAGAAACGATTGGGGTTTTGTCGGTGGTTTATGAATAATTGCAGACAAGATCCAAACTTCTATAGAAATATTATATGGAGCGATGAGGCTAATTTTTCAAATCGTGGGATGTATAATAGAAAAAATTTTCATTATTGGAGTAGACATTTCTAGTCCATCCCCACAATCCGCAATGACTATTTAGTATTAATGTTTGGTGTGGTCTATTTAGAGGCAGAATTATCGGTCCATTTTTCTACCATGGTTCTTTGAACGGACCCCGTTACATTAATTTATTAACAAGATAACAAGAGTGTTGGAAGAGTTTTTGGATGATATTGATCTGGAAGCTCGTCAGATGATCTATTTTCAGCAGGATGGAGCACCAGCACATAATGTCAGTGGCGTAAAAAGAATGCTGCGAGGCTGTTTTGGAAACACATGTCCTGTTAAGTGGCCCCCTCGTTCACTAGACATGACACCTCTAGATTTTTAATCTTGGGGATTTCTGAAAAATGAGGTGTACAAAACGAAACATAATAATGTGGATGAACTGAAAAATAATATTGAAACTATAATTAATATAGATGGCCAAACTGTGTTGAATTCCACACGTAGTGTCAATAGAAGGGCCCAAATATGTGTTCAACAAGAAGGCGATGTTTTTGAACATTTACTCGATATTTTATAGCGCTTTATCAAATCCGTTTGTTATAAATGTTTCCTATTGATAAAACTGTCTTATTTTCACCTTTAGGAAAAAAAGTCGGAAGGCCATTAAAAATGCTACTAGTTTGCCCATTTAACCAAATTCGTTGCATCAATAATAACGGAGTTGGCAAATGAGATTTGTTGTTGAGAATGTTATTACGAATCGAAATGCATGAAAAAATATAGGGTGATCCATTGAAAGAAATATCATTTTATAAAATATTCTGAAAACGCCACTGTCAATTTTTTTTGTTTTCAACATCGAGAAGGCCATCGAAAATGCTACTAGATTGCCCATTTAACCGAATTCGTAGCATCAATAATAACGGAGTTGGCAATGGTGCTGACTTAATTTGGAACACCCTGTGTATGCCAACTTGATCCGACTTAGGTTTCAATTATTATTTTATTGTGAACTGCAGTAGTAGTTTCTTGATGATGGTGTGGAAGCTGAAACCGATCATATCGAATAAACAAGAGCGAGTGCAAATAAGGCAAAAGATTTTTCTTCATACAGTATTTTTACTTAACAAGTAACGCTTTTCCTCCTAAAATATCAAAACATCCCAACAACAGTCTCAATTAAACCAACACCAGCCTCATTAAAACCATTCAAAAACTGCACATCTCAATCGAAACATAATTGCTGAGTGTAAGCAGTTCTGTTTTTTTTTTATCCAATTCAGCAAGCACGAGCCAAATAACATAACTGCTGATAAAAGCGAATCGCCGAATCTGGGGCCAACGCTGCGAGAATGCAGCAGCGACGGCACCGTTACGTCACGTGACGTCACGAACCTGAATGGGACTGTGATCCTGCCGAATCACACGTGCAGGAATGCACATGAATATAAAAATCCCAGAAAGTAGGTCAGGTACCGAGCGATGATCTGCCCTGACTAGTACCGCCATCTATCGTATGGAAGATGAAGCAGAAATTAGCAAGATGGACATTGTCTAGTGATTTATATTGCCATCTATCGCGAGGAAGCATTGTAATGCAATGTGTTCCCGCTAGATGGCGTTCAAGGTTTAGGCGCGAAGCATTATAGCATTGTCTTTAAGCATAATTATAGCATTGTTCAAAAACAAATTGAGGACTTCGGATAAGGATTCAGTCATGCTACCACATAACCTTTGGCTTTAAAACTACTGACACGTTTTTTTATGATTTTTCTTCATGTCAAGGTCCCGGGCAGCCTCAGGAACCCTTTACTAGTTTTAAAATTGTCCATAGCAGTGGAAATATTAAGATTTTCCATAAAATACAGAACACTAGGGACTTTGCCTTTTTTCGGGTTTTTTGTACATATAATAATGGCGCTAATTTCAACATAAGTATGTAATTTTTTTGAATTCAAAGAAAATCGCTTATTTCACTTTTTATAGTTTATAAATAATGAATCGACCTGAAAAATATTCTGAGCAAATTTCACGGATGAACAAACTTTTATTACGTTGGTGGTAGTGGTTGTTGAAGTTGATTCGTTAATCGTTAGTTTTCTAAAGAATTGAGAATTCCATGTTAAATTCAAATTCAGCGCCTACTAGAATTGGTACATAGCCGATGTATGTATTACACCTGAAACTTAGGATGGAAAAATACTTCGTTACTTTCATCGATGATCACACCCATTTTTGTATGGTGTTCCTAATCCAAAGTAAAGGTGAAGTTTACAAGTATTTCAAACAGTATCATGCAATGGCCACTGCCCATTTTGTGCTAGAATTTCAAAATTGAGAAGTGATAACGGTGAAGGGTGCAAATCTTCAGAATTCCATGATTTTTGTAAGCAAAAGGGTATAGAGGCGATACTAACTGTTCACTATACCCGCAGCCAAACGGAGTTAGTGAACACATGAACAGAACTCTGATGGAAAAAGCAAGATTCATTAAGGTAGTATGTCTAAATTCATGTGGGGAGAGCTGTTCCTGAAGCAACCTAAATATCACTGTATATCACAAATTGAAGTCGAGTACAATTTCTTCGTCATCAATCGAAGCTGAATATATTTCCCGTAGTAGGTACTGCTGTTTGATACGAAGGCGTAGAAGGGCCAACAACAAAATGTTTTTGAAATTAGTAGGAATTGTCACTTTGATCTGACAATTGTCACTTTGATCTGGCAATTGTCACTTTGAAATGGCAATTGTCACTTTGAACTGGCAATTGTCACTTTGAACTGGCAGTTGTCCCTTTGAAGTGGCAATTGTCACTATGAAGTGGCAATTGTCACTTTGAACTGGCAATTGTCACTTTGATCTGACAATTGTCACTTCGAACTGGCAATTGACACTTTGAATTTGACTGAAAAACAATATCTTTTGCATGGAAGTTAAAAGAGACAGTTGCCAGATCGAAGTGACAATTGTCAGATAAAAGTGACAATTGTCAGATAAAAGTGACAATTGTCAGTTCAAAGTGACAATTTCCACTTCAAAGTGACAATTGTCACTTCAAAGTGACAATTGCCAGTTCAAAGTGACAATTGCCTTTTCAAAGTGACAATTGTCAGATCAAAGTGGCAATTGTCACTTCAAAGTGGCAATTCCAACTATTTTGAAAAATATTTTGTTGTTGGCCCTTCTACGCCTTCGTAGTTTGAGAAGGAATATGAATTCAAAATATTTTAACCGATTTGAACATGAGGTTTCCAAAACCAACCAATTTAATTGAAGACAATCAAGGAACTACGTACCGATCTCCAAATATCCTCAAGATCACAAGCATATCAATCATATCGATACGAGGTATCATTTCATCGAAGATAAAATTGAAGATGGATTGCCAAGGCCCTAGAGAAATCAAAAATCGAATACTTCAAGAAATATTCCAATAAAGGGGGGTATTAAAATGAATAATTTAATGTTGTTAATATGTAACAACAAAAAATAGTTGTCATAAGAAAATGTTTGTATTTTCAAAAGTAAATCTATAAAAGGAAAAGGAAAAGAAAATAGCATTTCTGGTCATCAATATTTCAAAAGTGCTTTCCTTGCCTCTTCGTGTTAATATACATATTATTGTACAAATATTCCAGTGTTTTATGGACATACAAACAAATTATTCATGAAAAACACGTAGAGAACATTTCTACATAATTTTTTTTTTGAACAAAGAAACAACCCTACACTATACTATCAATCTTTGTCTCTTTTGATAAGGATGATCTAGCAGGCTAATCTTTTTCTGTAAAATTTGTTCTCACGTATCACCTTGGTTTGCGGAGATATCACTTCAACAGCAGAGCTTGTGCGAGCAAGGAAGATCCAGGAGCCGGCGGCCGAAGCGTACAATTCCGCTTCGGTGACTATTGTAACTCCCTCTATGGGATAGAACTTGTAATAGCTAGAAATTTGACAATGTATCATCATGAAATGGGATAGTATAGTTATTTTTGTATCTGGTGCGCGAAATGCTACTTTGGTGATCAAGAACTGATTTTTTTTAACGAGGCGCAACCGAGTTAAAAAAAAATAGTCGAGATCACCTAAGTATTTCGCACATGAGATGCAAACAAAATTTTTTCTACAAACTTCAAAAATATTGTTCTAAAATAAGTAATATGCTTAGCTTAATATGAAAAATATTATTGAACTGGCTTAAACTGTTTTTCCAAATCAAGTAATTACTGTAACTATGGAAATAAAATGAATAAATGATTTCTTGGATTTTTGCTTGATTGAGGAACATAAAGGTTAAAATATAAAAATCCCATATAGTTTACATGCATAGTGTGCGAAGTAAGTATTTCGCACACTACTTCGCGCACGATGTCATGGTAACGAAGGAAAATGAAAAAAAAGGGCCACTTCGCATATTGTTTTCAATGCGCGAACCTTGTCATATTTTGACGTTTGTAGAAAAATACACTTTTACACGCATGGTGCAAAGTTAGCCGAGTGTTGGCAAAGTAACCCCGTTTTACGTTAATCGGTTTCTTCAGAAAATATTCTACGGACTGCGGTAAAGTCTAAGCAAATATAAATGAATGTGTATATCGAGATGAATTTTTAATACCGAAGTTTCTTTCTCTCTTCAACGTATACCAATTGTATCTTTTTTCTGGAACGTAATCTGCCTGGACTTCATACATCAGAAGATATTCTGGCCATGAATATCCAAAGCAAATATAAAATAAATACATGCGGAGTACAATATAAATTTTTCATTTTTCCTCAATGATAATCTTATTGTTATCCATGAAACATTATCTTTTGGATATTTGTGAACAATATCTTATGGACATCTTTGTGGATATCTTTTAGATGTCCCTGAATAACATCTAATGGATATCTGTGAAAAATATCTCATGGATATCCTTGAACAATATCTTTTGGATATTCCAGAAGTGCTAGCTTGGAGTGCACACCAACCACCCAAGGTGGTGCTGTAGGTTTTCCGGGTTTTCCTGCAGCTGAAAAGTTAATACATCACCTAAAACATCAGTAAGTCGCCCCGGAGCGCCACGACAAATAATAATAATAGCCTTCCTTTACCCGCAGAGGCTACGCCTTTGGGTACACTCAACGAGTGTTTATGAGGGAGTATTATTATTATTATATATTATAGAAGTCCATCTTCATCCACTCGGAACATCCACTGAACGTCCATAAAATATCCACCGGATATAACTGGATGTCCTCTGGATATGCCCAATATCCAAAACGAATGTCCAATGAATATCTATCGAATGTCCGTGTGTTGACTGGGTTCTAGGAATCTAGGATGAATGTTTAAATTGATGTCAAGGAAAACTCAAAATGGATGCTCCTAATACTCTGATGCTTTACCCATAAAATCTGAAAAAAAAAAGCATATCTAAATTTCAAATTACAGAACAGTACTGTGAAAGAAAAGTGGGCTGAACTAAAAAAGATTCAAGTTACTATATCCAAAATAAACACTATTCCTGAGCATCTGTGTAATGCGAATGAATTTAATGAATTTATTAACGCATCTTTCAATAATACTGCAGCTGATTCAGAATTGATTAATTTTTACTTCAATAATATCAATGAGAGAATATCTACTACATTAAAATTCCAGTCTGAAGTTAGAGAAATTATTTATAACATAAAATCAAAAGCCACAGGTACCGACAACATCAATATTACTGTTATTCAGATGTGCTGCCCATTTTTGATCCCTATTATCACACACATAATCAACGAGTGCTTGAAAAAAAAACATTTTTCCGGACTTGTGGAAAAATGCTAAAGTTATCCCACTTCCTAAAGTGAAAACCCCAGAAACCTATAATGAACTCCGATGTATTAGCTTATTACCAACGCTTTCAAAGATACTAGAAAAAGTTATTGAACTTCAAATCAGAGTGTTCTTGGAAAACAATAGCATATTGCCTATCAAACAATCTGGATTTAGATCTGGCTACAGCTGTGCTACGGCACTGGCAGATGTTGTAGATGACATTCTTATAGCTCTTGATAACAGTAAAGCTTGTGTGTTGGTACTGCTGGACTATTCGAAAGCGTTCGATATGATTAATCACCAAATTCTTAAATCAATGTGTCATTATTTTGGATTCAGTGACTCTGTCTGTAAGTAATAGGACTCAGTGTGTTCAAATAGATGACCAAATCTCTTCTTCAACAAAATTAAGGTGTGGTGTTCCACAAGGCAGCATATTAGGCCCCCTCCTATATACTCTCTATACGTCAAACTTTCCAACTGCATTACAACATATAAATTATCACTTCTACGCGGACGACACTCAAGTATATCTCGCATTCGATTATACAAATAGTGCAGCTGCAAGCGAATTGATAAACTCCGAATAAATCTTGTGCATTACTTTTTTGTGCAGACAGTGTCCAAAATGAAATGCTAGCTAATTTGGAACTTAGAATTGGTGATTCAGCCATTCCTTTCAAGCAGTACTCCAAAAATTTGGGTTTAATAATTGATACAAATTTACATTTCACGGAACACATTACTCAGAAACTTGAGAACGCGTATGCATCATTAAAATTAATTTACTCTCAAAGATCTTTTTTGAACTTGGATACTAAAAAATTGCTTTGTGATGCACTAGTGTTGTCACAATTTAATCACTCAGATGTAGTTTATGGTCCTTGTATAGGGTCAAGCGATTCCACAAAAATTCAAAAAGTTCAAATTTGTTGTTTCATTGAGACTCAAAGGTTTGGGTTGGCTGAACATATATAATAGGCGTCTTCTTCACATGGCATGTTTATTTCACAAGATTTTAAAATTTAAAACACCTCCGTATCTTTATTGTAAAGTATCGTTCAGAACTGATATTCATAACCTGAATATACGACGCCAAACAATACTCACAATACCAAAGCATAAAAAAGAAATATTCAAAAAATCTTTACAACCCTTAGCAACCTCTTCATTGTTTCCATGGCAATTGCATAGAAGCTCACCTCATGATGCTGATCAAATGTCTCCATTGCACCAACGTCCTAAAATCAATACGTTCGCTTATACAAGGTGCTAAAGTTCACTTTTCTAAAATTTAAAATTGCTATTGTGACGATACTATTTTGAATGTATCAACCAAAACAACTACGCATCGTTTGTTCGATAAGCCAACTTGGATCCACAATGAAGTTCATTCATCCCTCAGGCCAAAGGCCATCGGGTGAATGTTACCCTCCGGGCGTTAGGATCTATATAACGCACTTGGTACATAAATAGCTATTTCCGTCGACCGTTTATTTACGATGTATTTTAACGCACTCAAAATGGTCTATTCTGTAACATTTCCGATGATATTTGGACGCCTCTAAAATTTTGTGGCTATCTATATATCATAGCCACAAAATTTTAGAGGCGTTCAAATATTAACGGAAGTGGTACAGAATAGACCCCAAAATCGTTGATTAATGACCCCAGTTAATGAATGATTTTCTATCAATCAACGATTTACTTATATGCAACCCAACGTACATTGCTCCAATACATATTATATTTATACTTACCAGCTGAAAATTTATTTTGAAATCAAGTAGCTGTGTTAGTACTATCTGTCAATATTTATTTCATTGTTGTAAAATTCTACGTTTATTTTGAAATCAAAAGATAGATAGTAACGAAGTTCTGTTATAAAAAAAATCAAAAAACATCAAATATATAAGTAAACTTGTCAGTAGTATTAATAGCTAGATAGTCACGCAGCCGGCTGGTAAAATGCTGGTTTGAGTCCTGAGGTGATAGCAAGGTCGAGGGTTCAATCCCCAAGTGGCACCATTTTTTTTTTTTATTACGGTCAACGAAAAGTTTTGTAACGAACTCGTAAATTAAAATGGCGATTAACAATCTCGAACATTAAAATATCTCAATTGTTAATCGCTTATTAATACACTTGTTTATTAAATTACCATTAGGTGTTTGGTTTGTTAGATGGATTGTATGATTTAAAATATTGTAAATTTAATGTTGAAATACACTTTTGGCTTTGGCGCTCCTTATGAATGGATAATATACAGGATTTTCAGTATTATCCTAAAAAATATTCCCATTAGGTTTCTGATGAAGAAACCGAAAAACTAATACAAAAATACAGGTTGTTATAGAAAAAAGAAAGTTGAGACCCGGCCAGAAAAAACCGAACAGGAAATAATAAACGATCTTAGATTACACGCAAGGATACGAGCAGCCTGCCCCGAACTGAAACCTTTTTTTTCATCGAGCAGCAAGACGATTGTGGGAAGAAAACTGAGAAGAAAAGTGGGGTATAGCAGAGTGGAATAGGTGTTTGTTTACGGATGAGAAAGGACGGACGTGTGTTGGTATGGAGAGAGAGCAATGGAAGGTTTTTGGAAGGGAATATGAAGGCAAGGGTGGGTTTTGGAGGTGAAGGAGTGACTGTGTGGGGTGAAATATCCATGAATGGGAGAGGTATGAACGGTAAGATGTATAGTGATTTGTGTGTAAGAGATATCATGGTCCTTACGCCGCAAAATCGGCGACAACTTTCTTCTCGTTGATGATATACGAGACCGTATAGGGCCCACAAAATCAACGAGTTTTTGAGGAATCACGATTTTGGGGGAATGAACTAGCCACCTTTCTCTCTGGATATAAATTTGATAGAGAATGTGGAGCCGTATGAAATTGAAATTAAAAAAAGGAAGGGTCGAATGGTAAATTTGGATGACTTGGTGAATGCTGTTCAGCAAGAATTGGCAGCTAGTCCCTAGGAATATATTGATAATCTGTTAGGGAGAATGCCGGAAAGGTCCAATGAAGTGATTGCCAACAGGGGAGGACCTACGAAATACAGAATGTTTTCCGAGTTACCCTTTCTCTTCGTTGTTCAATTAAAATTCAATGAAACTTGCTTACTCACACGATCAATACTTCACCGCTGGTCGGGCTTGTCAGTCACTTATTGTGATTCTTGTTACGTTGGTTACGGGCCATGCATAATACTAGTGTCGCCGTGAAGAATTACTATTGATGCCATTGAAGACGATTCTGGATCTATATTGATTGTTAAAATACCTGATATGAAGACCTATTGCGTAAGAACGTTTACTGTTTCAAATTCTGATTATATTGAGATATACCGCAAGTATACAGCACTACGGCCGCCTGATATAAAAAGTATCAGAGTATTTTTGAAATATTAGAAAGGAAAATGTTTTAACCAACATATGGGGATGAATTCCCAGCTTGATTGCAAAATGGCTTGGAAAAGACTTTTATAAGAGCTACACAGATCACTGTTTCAGGAGAAGCTCTGTAACTCTTCTGGGCCAATGCAGGGGGCAACATTACATGCATAAAACGTTACGGTGACTGGCAATCTGCCTCTGTAGCAGAAGCATATAGAGAAGATAGTTTGAATAACAAAATTGAGATTTTCAACAAAATATTGAATTGTCCACCTTCTTCCAAACAAATTAAAATATCTGATAAAATTGTGGAATCAACTCTTCAAAAAACTTCTAACGTTTCTGATCAGCAGCAACTTGGAACATCTTCGGAAATTTATGTTAGAAGTAATTGTTCAACCTTCACTATCAATTGTTGGATGAATAATTGATTAATAATTGACTCTGTTAAAAATAAATCATTCAAAAAGTAATATTTCATGTTTATTTACTGAATTATTTAGGCAGTAAAAAAAGTAAACATTTACGCATCAATAGCAAGTTTTTTTTGACAGTTGTTGAAAAATATACTAATCTTCAAGTGGGATCCTTTTGATACTTCCCAAATTTTGCACAGTTTAAGGTAACACACTGTAGCGATTTTATGTAAAAAACCATATGATTTTTGAAGAAGTAACGAGATTATAGCAGCTGAAAGATTGGGCTAGCGAACAGTGTGAATAGAATTCAAAATAAAGTTATTCAGATATCAACAGGGGCAAAAACTTAAGGGTCCGACGAAATTAGTGTTGAGCAGTGGCGTAGCTAACTTTCAGCGAGCCCCCCCGTAGGAACCTGCTTGCGCCCCTACCCCCTGACCCATAAATTTTTAATAAACTCAAGTTTATAAACTAATCGATGATTATACAGGGTGTCCAAATTGAGTCGGCACTATTGCCAACTCCGTTATTATTGATGCAACGAATTTGGTTAAATGGGCAAACTAGTAGCATTTTTAATGGCCTTCCGACTTTTTTTCGTAAAGGTTAAAATAATACAGTTTTATCAATAGGAAACATTTATTACAAACGGATTTGATAAAGCGCTATAAGATATCGAGTAAATGTTCAAAAACACCCCCATCTTGTTGAACACATATTTGGGCCTTCTATTGACACTACGTGTGGAATTCAACACAGTTTGGCCATCAATTCTATTAATTATAGTTTCATTATAATTTTTCAGTTCATCTATATTATTATGTTTCATTCTGTACACCTCATTTTTCAGAAATATCCAAAAATAAAAATCTAGAGGTGTCATGCCTGGTGAACAAGGGGGCCACTTAACAGGACATCTGTTTCCAAAACAGCCTCGCAGCATTCTTTTTACGCCACTGACATTATGTACTGGTGCTCCATCCTGCTGAAAGCAGATCATCTGACGAGCCTTCAGATCAAGATCATCGAAAAACTCTTCCAACACTCTTGTTAATAAATTAATGTAACGGGGTCCGTTCAAAGAACCATGGTAGAAAAATAGACCGATAATTCTGCCTCCAAATAGACCACACCAAACATTAATACTAAATCGTCTTTGCGGATTGTGGGGATGGACTAGAAATGGATTATGTCTACTCCAATAATGAAAATTCTTTCTATCATACATCCCACGATTTGAAAAATTCTGTTTCTGCAGATATTACAAAACGATTTTTAGTTCTCCTCTTCTCAAAAACTTTTTCATTGTTCCTGAATCGACAATGAAGCACACCAAAGAAAGGCCGATTAGGAAATTCACGATCGGGGAACGAATTGCTGTAGTGTTGGAGTGCTCTAACGCTATTTTTCTGGCAAACCAAGTAGGATTCTAACGGCATTTCGAAAAATATTCGAACAGTAGTTGACAATTACAATAATTTATGACATTGTCATGATATACTTGAGAATATTTGACAAATAGTATTTCAACAAAGTTTCAAGGCGACTTGATTGCTCATAATAATTATGTTTTATCGAATCAAACACATTTTTTCCAACCACATTCATATGACCCTCCATTATTTTCTGTTCTGTACAAAAACGGCTTCAGAGTTATCATTACAGCAGACATATTTTGATTCACAAAATAAATGCTGCTAGCGGAATGGCTTTAAGATGGAAATTATCGTTTTGTACATTAATACCAAATAGCACAGTGGTATCAATTGAGTGGTGCGACATGATGATCACGGGTTTCACGAGTTCAAATCCCAGCGCAATTTTTTCTTTTTACTGTCTTATTTTGCTATTAGTAACAAAATATTGTCATTCGTATAAGCACCAAAATTGGGTGTTTGGACAATCACGAGGTTTTATTCGCCAAAAAAAAGAAATTTTTTGTACTAGTGAAAGAAATAAATATTTCCACATAAGTTGCTCATTTTCCACTTTAGGAAGAAAGGTGATATGAGCTTTGTTATTGAGAATGTTATTACGAATCGAAATGCACGAAAAAATATAGGGTATTCCATTGAAAGAAATATAATTTTATGTAATATTCTGAAAACGCGACTACCAATTTTTTTTTGTTTGCCTATTCAACCGAATTCGTAGCATCAATAATAACGGAGTTGGCAATGATGGCGACTTAATTTGGAACACCCTCCTATACAAATTTCTGGTTTCCTTGCGCCCCCGTCAAGCTAGCGCCCCCCCTGCGCCGCGGGAGTTGCGGGGGTGTCAACTAATGAATACCTATAATATGGCTATCTGGAAATATATTTTAGTGAAAATGAAATATATGAGAACAACTATTATTGACACTTATGGCGTCCCATATTCAGTATATACACGTGATTTTGCCTGTTTATTTTCAATATTCAATAACTAGTTCATGATATTTTTGCCCTAATGGGCCGTAATAATATTCTCTTCTCTACTAGATAATTTTCCTTTTTACGTGAACTTGAATGAAGAAAGTTTAAGGATTCGTGACTCTGCGACTCCGGAAATGAGAAAACAAATATTTGGGTACTTTTCCTCAAAACCCTGTCCCAAATCTATGAACTCACGCCTCGAGACACGAAAGCGATAACACCTCATCTTTGAACCGAGATAACGGATGTTCAAATAAGCCTCTCACAGAGATCCGCGATGAGAGAGCTCTGAAAATAATAGTTGTTGACAAACAATTCAGTCTGCAGTCACAGCCATCGCCGTAGGTAGGTGCAGAAATAAACGACGACTGCGTTGAGAAGTGAGAATTATTCTGGGTTGCCTATCGTACAGGACCGTTAGTACTTCCGAAAATACCTGTTGTTTGTGACTGCTGCATGGTAAATACGCTCGCTATTCAAGAAATGGTTTGCTGGATATATGAAACAGGATGTCAAGTGAGTTAGTTCTCCTTAAATAAACTTTCATTTATTCTTATAAGTGAATGAAAATAGGTACCTTTGGTATGAATATACATTCGTTTTGTAAAAAACTAAACACTCGCCTACTATCGCATTCATCAACAGTATCTCATATGCGGTTAAGGAGTCGTTTCTTAATAAGGAGATTGTTTTTAATGCAAATTCGATATTAGAATTTCAAAGAGCAGCATCACAACTAATAGAACTAGAATGCCAATACTGTTTTGTAAAAACAAGCCCCACTCAGAGCAGCGCCGAGGTATGCGGACGCCGGTGTGCAAAATATAAATTTACGCCCCTTTTTTGTTTTGTTTTTTTTACGAATCACCCAGGTTTTTGGAGAAAACCCCTCGAAAGCAGAGTTTGTGCGAGCAATAGTCCAGCAACCACAGACAAATGTGTGCCATTACGTAATTTTCCATGGACATAATTGATTAATAATCCTGATATTTCTCGTGCCATACTAGATCTCAAAGAGGTTTTCATCATTTCAAATTCTGAGGAAGTCCTTTCAGTCGATGCTACGGATACTAAAGCGTTAAAAAATCGAATTGCTTCTGCAGCATCCTTCACCAAGTTGAATGAAAAAAAAAAGTCACAGATTCCACTGGTTTCTGGCTAGCTATCGTATTTTTTATTGAGTAAATAGGTATAGCCATATATAAATTTCATTTATGTTCAAATGTGTATGAAAATTTACATCATTATTCGCTGATTTTTATGAATTATCAGAGAAGGAAAAAAAATTGTTGATTGTTGCTTTCGACCCCGAGGTCAGGGAGAAAGTAACATAGTGTGGGTCGAAAGTAACATGATAGATGCGTATGAAATAAATATAAAATTCGAAATCAAATCAATCAATTATTTATTGGAGAAATATGTATTCTTACCACAAATGCCAAACGCCAGCTTACGCACTCCAGATGGGGCCAATCCGAAATGAACTCCAGAGTATAATATATTGAATATAATAATACTCCCTCATAAACACTCCATAGAGTGTACCCAAAGGCATAGCCTGTGCGGGTATTATTTGCCGTTGCGCTCCGGGCGACTTTTTTTGCTAGTGTATTCAATTTTCAGCTGTAGGAAAACCCGGAAAACCTATAGCACTACCCCGGGTGGTCGGTGCGCACTTCAAGCTAACACCGGACGTCGATATTGACATCTAGGCAACTCACATCACACTTGATTTACAACAAGGCATGCGGCCACTTAAAGAGACGCATGTACTTGAAAAAAAAAGATTGGCGCGTACCGGGGCTTGGAACCTCTGTGATGCGAGCCAGAAGTTTCACATCTATTAATATATTCGAAACTCCATCATCAATTCTTGCCGTCGCCCAAGAGGGTTTAGGAGAGGAAGAGGATCGGGAGGACACACTGAGAACCGCCTTCCCCACCCCCAGGCCATTGTTGGCTAGGGGAGGAGCGCTTGTGTCAAGAGATAAGGGATACATAAGGTCCCGGCGAGGGGGCGCTAGTATCCGCCTCCGCTGGTGTTAGCGGTCTAGAGCTTCGCAATAGCACAGTATATTTTTTCAGGGTTTCTGGATCCTTACCGCATAGTCTGCAGGTCAGGTCTCCATCGTATTGCCCCATTCCGCCGTTCTTTTGTTGCACGGTCCTTTAATATAGTCTTTTCCGTGTTTGTTTCCTGGGACATTATCCCCCTAGTTTTTGTGCTTGTCCCTAATCCAGTCTTTTACTGACGCTCTTGCTGTACACTTTGGTACCCCTAGCATCTGCCTTGGTTGGTTAGAAATGAAGTTACTAGTGCAGTGAAGGGAAAAACAATTTTTTGTTGTCGTCATCTCAGAATGTGTATGGTGTGAAAATTCTTTGTTGATTATTTTGTTAGGTATGAATAATAAACAAAGCTTCAAAAAAATGTGTATACTTTGATAATATTTTGAATGTATTTTTCTTAGTTTTACTACACTTTTGCTCAATTTCAGATTTTGTAGTTCTCCATTACTTAATTATATTTTCATTTTTCGAATGTGTTGTGAATAGGATACTGATATTGGATAGGTGATAATATTGACTCAAGAAAGGCCTTTTCATAATTATCTCCAGCTGGCGGAAAACTCTCAACCAATTCTCGTGCTGCACTCCCGACTACAGTTGCTTGTACCAAGTATTGAAACTTATCTTCTTTGTCGATATCCCGATCTTCATCAATTTTCCTGATTTGTTCCCAAAAACCAATCCACTTTTTAACTTCACCATCAATCTTCTTCAATTCGAGTTGTGGTAGTCTAAAGTTCCTCTTTGTGTTGACCCCTTCTGAAGAACTGGCAGTAGAGACGGCAGTAGTTTTGGACTCTTTCAGGAAGTAATAGCTTTTAGATTTGCAATAAATGAGTTTTTCTCTGAAAGCCTCAACTGAATCACATTCTTCGACAAATTCATCGTCTGGAACGTCGACCAAAAACATTGAATCGTGTACCTTTTCATCTAGGGTAAAAAGACGGCCACCCTTGTTCTCTAGCTTATTCAAAGTAGTTGTGATATCTTCCTATACAGCGTGTTTGTCTTTCAATAATGAATTTAATTCTTTACAAGTCTTATTGAAGTTTCGTCTGAGCTAGTGCCTCTCTTTCTTCAGTCTGTTCAAATTAGGTATCCATCTGCTAGTTGTGTCCTGTCACGGTCGCCAAATGTTGTTAATAGGATACTGATATTGGATACGTTATAATATTGACTCAAGAAAGGCCTTTTAAGTAGAAATAAGGGCAAATTTCTGACTTTGAAAATATATTTTGACAACTTCAGAAAAAAGTACAAAATCTGTTTATAAAAATGTTCATAACAACGGAATCATATTTTTAATGTTTATATAGGATGATCAGGAAACGAAACAACTTACTCAACAGAATGAATTTGATTTTCATAAAAATAGCTTCAATAATTCGGTAGAAATTACGTTTCAGAAAATATTCAGAAATAATTCAGAGGTGTGAAATTTGGGAGGGGCGACGAGGGGTAACCATTTGCCGTATGCCACTTTTCAAAGTTACAAACACCATAGTTGAGCCGTTATATGGGAGTCTGGCAGATATTGGTTTTTTTGCCACTTTCAACACCCTATAACATTTGATACTTATCTGAGAGGATATGTGTATAGGAACTTTAGGACTTATAATTAAGTAAGGATTCCACCATCGGAGTTTGTTATTTTCATCTTGGGACACCCTGTATATATAATAATACTAATAATAATACTCCCTCATAAACACTCGTTGAGTGTACCCAAAGGCATAGCCTGTGTGGCTATTATTATTATTTGCCGTGGCGCTCCGAGGCGACTTACTGATGTATTCACTTTTCAGCTGTAGGAAAACCCGGAAAACCTACAGCACCACCTCGACCAAATTCATTGGCTCGCACAACTTTCGATTTCCGAGGGCTGTCGTTCGTAGGGGATGACAACTGGTTAACGGAAAACACAACTTTACAATTTTACAAAATTTTAAGAACAGATCATTTGTTATTTAATGTCACATAGTGAGGACAGAGTAACAGTTTTGGGTATTGCCATATGATGAATCATTCAATTTTCGATACTTTTAATTCATAGTCAATTTCAATTTGAGATTTTACTTTTCTGATGGATTATATGTAATCCTTCTTCATCAAAGTTTTCTCTTACGACGAGGCCACGGTCCCTATTTATAATCGCTCCAGCAATCAGAAGAAAATCGCGTAAATGAACTTGATGATACTTTTGATATGGCTATTTTGGATTTCATTAATCCATTTTGTGCAAGTTACTAGATGTGCTTGATCAGCTTCAACGTATGTAAAGGCATTTTCTTCCTCTTAAGTAAATAAGTTTTCCAAGCTTTTCTGTATTGTCTTTGATTTTCCGATTCTCCTACACTTTATTATTGAGCGAGAACTATCAAGTTCTGAAAAAAGAATAAATTTTTTGAAAAGTCTTGGATTTGTAGGTTCCATACCTCCGAAACTACTCATATGATCTTTTTGTGCCCGTGGTGACTTTTGTTCGGTATGCCGAGAACTTCATTTTCCCAAAGTTACAGCTAATTCGACAGAGAGCCAGATTCCTATAAGATCTGTGCGGGGTTCTTCGATAATTTTGTGCCAACCACTATAGAGATCAAATGGCCACGAAATTCAATAAAACTTCTATTTTAATTCAGAAAAAATATTCAGAAAAAGTGCCGTCTATGTGTGGGAGAATCTGATACATGTTTCGAACAGCTCCTGTAAAGAAATGTATTGTTCTTGTTTGTTCTTTATTATAATTAGTATTGATGGATTTTCATTTATTAGTAGTGACTACAGTATAAATTGTTATCAGTTCTCTTAAAACTATGAGTTTTAATTACTGTTGTGAACAAGTTTGTTAACATTTGAGAGCTAAAAGCTATAAGCTCTAGTGTGCTAAATTTTTGGAATGGTAATTTCAGTCTCTATTAAAATCTGCAGGAAAATACAGGTTGTCTCATCTAAAAAAATATTCTAAGATTTCGGCGGATTTTGAATACTTATATACAATTCAGGATTTTTTTTAGAATTTTCAACCACTAATTCGTTAAGAAATGATATTCTAAACTCGTCATTCACGAAAGGACAAGAGGTTGAATTATACCCTGTATATTCGTACTAGAATCTCGCAATATAACTAGTATAAAATAATGAAAAATATTTTTTCCAGGTGTGGGTTTTACCAATCGCTGCCCTTATAACCTGGTTTTTGTGCTCGAACAGAAGATACAGATGGATTTACATATTGTATAAGACCTTTCCAAGAGATCTCAAGTGAGTGTTCTATCAAATATTAGGAAGCAAAAACACACTCTCGTTTGAAGGGGTAGAAGGGAAACTGATATCTTAATTGTTATATTTGCTACTGAAAAAACTATTTGTAAATATATTCGCTGTATTTTGGTTTGTTTGGCATAGTATCCTACTTAAAATGTGTTGTTACTGGAAGTACAAGGACAACAACAACAACAACAACAACAACAACAACAACAACAACAACAACAACAACAACAACAACAACAACAACAACAACAACAACAACAACAACAACAACCAGCCGCTCGACGAATGAACCTTAATTATATGTCACGTCCTGACGTTTCGAACCACTCGTCCATCCTTGTGGCTCTGGTCCTTGCTCTCGGACCTTCGAGCGAGTGAGGAGGAACCGAGGAACGTGTTAATGGCGACTGAGACTAGTCTAGAACGCTAGGTTTCCTTCCTAGGTTTGAAGACGAACTCTTGGTTGAAAGCCGAGCTGAGTGAAAGCGTGTGTACCGCGTGGTCACGAAGCCCGCCTATTCACAAAAGATAATCCATCATTCCCCATCTTTCTCTTTATGGTTTCTGATATCGCTGGAGGTTTTTCTTCAATATTCGAGGCAGTCGAGTTGTCTTCCACAACTCTGGTAAAGCTAATGTTGTTAAAATTAAGTTTAAAATGCCCATTAGATTCAAGTACTTCGAAACAATCTTTCACAACAAGCCTGGAACACTATCAACACCCCTAGACAGTTTGTCCTTCAATCACTTAGATGAAATGAATGTAAAACACTGTTGTCTAATTTCCACTGGATGTTTTATTTATACGACCGGTTTCGGGTTTTATCCCATTATCAAGTATAAAACTAACTTAGTTAATTAGACAACAGTATTTTTCTACATTCATGCAAAAAGCAAAACTTTATTGAACTATATTCAGTGGAAAAAGAAGCTGTTTATTGCACTAGTGTAATAAAGTTTTTATTGCACTCATCTGTCATTCTAGTTCAACGTGCTGTCATCATGATCAACATAAACGTTCAAATCCACTACATATTTAGCAGATATTCTGTGAGATTGGCCATACGTTTTAAACAGCTACATATTTTATATAATTTTGTATTAATGTTAGCCGTCAGAGTTGAAAAAACAATGCCTTCCCGAGAATAACTCCATAATCAAAACCGATCCGCTATGTTCTAAACCGTCTACCTGAATAGAGCAAACTGCCTGTACTATGACCACACCTCGTGATAACATACGCGCTCATGGCTACTATGATTTTGATTTTTATAATGCAACTGTGGTTATATAAACGTCAGTCAAAATTTAATTCTGACAATTACAGAACTGAAAGTTTTAAAATGAGTAATATTAATGGAAAACTAGATGATGGTGATGAAATCGATAGTAATAATTATTTATTTAAATTACTCATTTCATTTTCCTTCACCTAGTGCCGCACCTAACTAAATAATTTTTTACTTTTTGCATGAAGGTAGAAAAAATTTTGCATGCAACTCGTGCAAAAACTGTTAATTGCACTCGACGTGTTGTTCAACTCGGCCTAGCGGCCTCGTCAGACAATTTCACGTCGAGTGCAATAAACACTTACTTTTTGCACTTGTTGCATAAATATTTATTTACATTCATTTCATCTGAGTGATCATGAATTTCCACAAAATAAACAGGTCATCAAATACCCAAATTGTCCTTCAATCTTTTTTTCAGCAGTATCAATATCAGTTTCGAAAATAGCTTCTGTCTGTGAAATGTCAAGATACTGAGTCTGGATTCTGACTTAATAATAATAATAATCTTTATTGACCCAAGAAAGATAAATGTTGATAATAGGGTTCTAATTCTCTAATTAAAACAATAAATATCAAAATTCAAAGAAATTATTGCAACAGAAAAAAAAACAAGGAAGGGTTGTCAAAAGCATCATTGTAATAAATGTTTCCTCGAATGTTTTTTGAAAAGTTTTTTTTCTATGATATTTTTCAAGCTTTTGGGTATTTCATTGAATACAAAATTCCATTATATAAAATTGATTTTTTTCCAAAGGTTTTATTTATTCTGTGTGGGACGAGACTATTGAATTGTCTAGTTTGGTGATTATGCATGGTATTGATTGAATGAATTTTCGGAGATGAATGTTTCCTGATATTTATAACAGAATGGATAAATATACATATTTTCAATTTGTACAAAGAATTGAGGTCTAAAAGATTGTTAAGGGCATATAAATTGAATATTGATTCAAGGAATGGTAATTTAAAAATACATTTAATTCTTTTGTTTTGCAAATATTTAAGTGGACGTAAAATAGTAGAATTGGCAGTTCCCCATACTGAAATTAAATATTGCAATTTTGAATAAATTAAACCGAAATATATTTGTTTCAGATATTTTAATGGAATGTAATGTCGAATTTTGAACAAAATACCAATTATAGGAGATTTTTTTTTTTGAATATTTCCAATATGGCTTTTCCAAGAAAGTTGTTCATCAATGTATAACCCAAAAATTTTGTTGTTTCAGAATATTTTATATTTTTTCCATTGAAAACTATATAATTTCCGATATGTCTTGATTTTCTTTTTGACAAAAACATGAAGGAAGATTTATTAATATTCATAGTTAATTTATGATTGTTCAACCAAGGCGAAATTTTTTTAAAGCAGCTTGAACATTTTTGATTATTTCATTGTTATCATTCCCAAAATAAATTAATGTCGTGTCATCTGCAAATAATTTGAGGTCACCATGCAGGTCAAGATTTGATATTGAATTTATGTATATGAGAAATAATACAGGTCCAAGAATTGAACCTTGTGGTACCCCACATGTTATATTCCCCATCAAACTTTTTTCATTCCCCATACAGACATATTGTTTCCTCCCTGATAAATAATTTTGAAGCAGTTTATGTACAGGGCCTCTAATTCCAATATTTAATAACTTGCTCAATAACATTTCGTGATCTACTATATCAAATGCTTTTGATAGATCCAGTGACATTAAACAACACTGGAAATGTTCATCTAGCTTTATTTGAATTTTTGTGATTAAATCCAATACAGCAGACTCAGGTCGCTGGATTTTCGAAAACCATACTGTCCATTGTACAAAAAATGTATTTTATCAAGGTAATCCACTTCTCTTTGATTTACGATTTTCTCAAAAAATTTAAATAAAATTGGTGATACTGTATTGGTCGATAATTACTCAAAGTTTATTTTTTGCCACTTTTAAAAACAGGTGTAACCTTGGCAATTTTCATGTTATGTGGAACAATGCCAGTGTCAAACGATTTATTATTTTTTTATTATTTTTTTAGCATCTCGTGAATAGTCCAAATATCGTCGGGTGACAGAAAGAACTCACTAAGTACTATATTTGAACAATTGAGATGATAAAAGATTTGTTAGTGTTTTAAAACATAAATCCACTTGAAAAGCAATTCTTAGCCAAATCGAACATAATGAATGATGAAACAAATTTTACTTAACATGTGAGTATTTGATTTTTTTATTTTTTTTTTAATACAGTGTGACCCATTTAAGATGGAAGCACCCTTATAAAACTTACATTTTTCAACCAATTGGAATAATTTTTTTTTGTTAGGTAGATATTCAAAAAGTCTATTAGGACACCAAATATCATGAATAAATCTCAATTTCCAGGGCCAACTAATCTTATTTTTCAAGGTAAAAAATCTAAAAAAATTACTAGCGATTTTTTTAGAAAAAATCTGACTACACCACTGGATTCGCGACATTTTCAAATGATTTACATGTAAATTACGTTGGAATGCGTCAATCAATAAAAAAGTTATAAAGGAATGAAATTTGAAAAATATGCCGTTTAATCAACCCACCAATTCATGTTCAGGAATTTTATGAAAATTCTGTATACTCCACTGGATTCAGGATGTCTTGAAATATTACTGATCACAGTTTCATCGAAATCTGTTAGGTAATAAAAAAGTTATAAAGGAATAAAATTTGAAAAATATGTTGTTCAATGGAATTTTAGCAACGTTCTTACTACACCACTGGATTAGGGGCAATATTCAACAAAATATTATTCAAATAAAATTCATGAAACGTTTATGGGAGAATCAATTTCCTTTCATATGTATGTCGAACCATATCAATCAATCAGTTTATCACAACAAACTTTAGTGTCAATAATTTCAAATGAATCTACAAAAAAATAACTGTAAGTACATTTTTCTAATTGCTACAAACTAGCGGAAAACAATCTATTATTCACAATCAATGTAAAAATTGAAACCAAGAAGATACCGAATTGAAAAATAAATGAGTGCAATTCATATTCTGGTGGCCTCCACCAAACTTCCATCCAATTCAATGCATTTATCAAATCGCTTACGAATATTTTTTAAAGTATTCCTTAATTGTTGTGGAGTAATTGCATCGCAAGCTTGCTGAATTCTGGTGCACAGTTCCACTCGATTCCTTGGTCGTGATTTGTAAACCTTTTGTGGAACATAACCCCAAAGGAAAAAATCGAGTGAAGTAAGGTCAGGCGATCTTGGTGGCCATTCAATTAATGTACTCCCCCTTCCTATCCAACGATTAGGGTAATTTTGATTCAGCCAATTCTTCACAATTCCCGCATTATGTATGGAACAACCATCTAACTGAAAATATAAATTTCTTGTTTCTGCAAGGGGAAGTTCATCTATTGCGTCCAAAAATTCATTCCTTAAAAATTGTAGGAAAATTGCGCCATTCATGTTGCCGTCGAAAAAGAATGGTCCAATTATCCTTTCATCCAGTATTCCACCCCAAATGTTCACTTTTTCTGAATACTGCCTTTTACAGTTTATCACCCAGTTAGGATTTTCAGTGGCCCAATAGCGAATATTTTGTGATGAAACCACTCCATTTGTTGTGAAACTAGCTTCATCACAGAATAAAATTTTCTTTAAAAATTGCCTGTCATTAAGATACTCGCCCTAGGCCCATAAGCAGAATTCCAATCGTTTTTCTTGATCACCTAGTTCCAAAGTATGTAAAAACTTTGGTTTAAATGGCCTCAATTTATTTTTCTTCAGACATCGCCTAATATTCTCCCTAGGTAAGTTTAAATCTAAGCTGGCAACCCTCAAACTACTATTTGGATTATTTCTGAAGTAATCTAATATAGTCTGGTTATTTTCGTCCTTCTTCGTATATTGTTCTTTAAAATATATGTGGTTACTGCTCCAGTCCGATTGAAAACTTGGTTTATTTTATGTACAGTGCTGTTATTTATGGCTGGACGATTTGGGTGTCTTTCATTGAATATTCTAGTTACTTCTCTTTCACTCCGGTAATCATCACCGGAAAGACGTATAATTTCGATTTTTTCTTGAATTGACAATTGAGCCATTATCTGTTTTTATTTTGGAACACAAATTATTCAGTTCACTAATGGTGCGTAACAAAATGACAATTCATGCGCAAATAAATAGATGAGAAACTGTAAGTCACAGCTAACTTGTTTATTTCATTAATGAATGCATTCTGAATAACAGGCAGTTAAAATTGCAAATCTCATTTTTTGCTATTCAACAAAAGGAAAAAATCACAGCTGATGTTACCTACTGGAATGATAATAATTATTATCCATTGCATATTTTTTTCGTTATAATTTCTATTGGGAGTACATTAGACTTGTCTTATATTGTTGAAATTGTTTTCATGAAGATTAACCAGGAGTTCTCTCCTGATTGTACTTGTTTATGTATCCACTCCACTTCGAGAAATACCTATAGACTATTTTTACCATCATGATTTTCAGATGTTATAATTGTACGACATTGCAATAATCACCCCAATAATTTTTTCAATAATCAACAGTGGTGTAGTAAGAACGTTGTTAAAATTTCATTTTACAACATATTTTTCAAATTTCATTCCCTTATAACTTTTTTATTACTGAACAGATTTCGATGAAACTGTGACCAGTGATATTTCAAGACATCCTGAATCCAGTGGTGTATTCAGAATTTTCATAAAATTCATGAATTCGAATTGGTGGATTGATTAAACGGCATATTTTTCAAATTTCATTCCTTTATAACTTTTTTATTGATTGACGCATTCCAACGTAATTTACATGTAAATCATTTGAAAATGTCGCGAATCCGGTGTAGTCAGATTTTTTCTAAAAAAATCGCTAGTAATTTTTTTAGATTTTTTACCTTGAAAAATAAGATTAGTTGGCCCTGGAAATTGAGATTTATTCAAGATATTTGGTGTCCTAATATACTTTTTGAATATCTACCTAACAAAAAAAAATCATTCCAATCGGTTGAAAAATGTAAGTTTTATAAGGGTGCTTCCATCTTAAATGGGACACACTGTATATAGTTATTTACAAAAAAGTTCTACTTGAGTTTTTCCTGTCACCCGACGATATAAAGTTTAACAATAGTTGCTCTTCTACGCCTTCTAACCCTTATGATAAATTCCTGAAATAATAATTCAATTGTGCTGATTTTCCATATATTTATTCAAGAGCAGCTTGCAGAGGTGGAAGAGGAGCTTACAAACTCTTCTGTATGAAGAGAAATAAAGAAACTGTACCGAAAATATTCACGAAAATAGTAAAGGAACATCCAAACAAAATAGCTCTATATTACGAAAGTGAAGCTTGGACATTTTTGCAGGTTAGTTTGAGAAAATATTGACAAAGTTTATAATTATACTAGCTGGTCCGAAAGACGTTTTGTGAACTTGTTTTGAGAAAGCATTTCTGATTAGTAATCATTGCATCTATTAACGATATTGGTTACATTCAGAAGTTTGTTAATGGAAGATTTCACTTGCTAGAAATGTTTGATATGCCTGGAATATGATCGACTTGGAACAATGTGCTTTTGTTCCAAAATTTAAGACAAAATCGAAATATGCCAGAATTTCATGACAACCATAATACATTTTTTTTATTGAACTTGATACTACAATGAATTTTAAGGTGTTTTGTTTACGTTTTGAACTGAACTGAATCAATTTTTCGCCACTGTTCCACCGATTGACTCGATTTCAGTTTGATAATCAGCTGTAAAACTACATTTGCACATATTGCAAAATAGAGTTGCAATTAAATAACTACATTCTTTTGACAGATCGCGAAACATCAAAAACGTGAAAATTAATTATATTTTATTCCAATTTAAGCTAGAATGCCTTTTTTCAGATTTTTCTCCAGATATTCCAGGTTCTTTTTCACAACTTAAGTACCTTACTATTGTACCAAATTCAGGTTTTGATTCTACTCGTATACAGCTGATACATTTTGAGATTTTATTACTCAAAATTAGGTTCTACAATATGCAAAACTTTTCATCAGAAATAACATTTTTTCCTAAAACAAAAGAATGGTCAAGGTTTCCATAACTATTCACAATATTGTCAAAAATCAACGTACTTTACTCTTGCACAAAATTAATATTTTTCAATCTTGCTCGCATACGACTGAAACAAAGTTGCTATAGGAATGAATAACTTAGCTGTGGCTTAAAAATACTGATTAACGAATTGAGAAAAGATAGAAAAAGTGACCTTCTAATTTTAACTGATTTTTGTATCGAATTTAAATACGGAGTTTTCAAATTTTTAATATCGGATCATTCATTGACATACTTTTATCCATGCTTTGTTATTCCAATCATCTCATTCAGGAATCCTTTTTTTCAATGTATTCTCAAGATCTATAATACGCACTAATTCGAAATCGAAAGTATGGAGGAATGACTTACAATGTTCTACAAGACTTGTGGGATTTCTTACTGTTCTTAGCGGGTCATGTATATTTCTCCAGTCCCTATTGTGCTCTGTCATCCTTTGTTTCAAGTACCTACCTGTTTGTCCTAGTAATATATTAATAAAATAACATTTGCTTAGTGTGACAAGGTTTCTGGAATGAATGACTGATTTAGTAAGGAGGTACCTGATCGGGATACAATTCATTAAAAATATTCACTACTTGATCACAACTTTCGTCTTCTATCACCATATCCTATAATCATTAAAATTTCAAAACGCTCGGTTTCACTCTAATGTGCCATTTTTCAGTGAAAATTATTGACATTAACTGTTATCTTTGATATGTGTTGTCAAGATCCTCACTGTTAGACAAAAGAACGACGCGGCGTTGTTATGGAGCCCTAAACTTTCGAATGTAAATTTATGGACTAGAAACATTGTGGACTAAAATATTTTTGTATATTTTATAAAAAATTATTTTCAAAATCCGATATTTGAATTAAAAAACTTTATTTCGTCATGACTTTTTGACTAATCCTGTTCACTTAATTTTCTTTTAATGTAATTTATTTTAAAAATCCTAAAAGTTTTGTAATTTCACAGTTTTTCCTAGCTATCTAATTTTAGAGGTTATTCGATCGTTTCCATAGTAACATATCAGCAACCCTTTATGTTTCCCCTTTTCCACACAAGTAATAACACTCCCAGATAGGCAATTAAGTTATCTTTATCAACGGGGCTAATTTAGTAATCCTACTAATGATAAATATTCTAAACGTTCACACCTTCCTAAATGTCCCCAGCTAGAAGATTTTAGTAACAGAGTGGCAAATTACTTCATAGCACGTGGATACACGAAAGGTGACAGCGTGGCGCTTCTGCTGGATAACAGACCCGAATATGCTGCGATATGGCTTGGTCTTTCAAAAGCCGGTATTGTGACAGCCTTGATAAACACTAACCTCAAATTTGGTCCATTGCACCACTGCATTTCCGCATCAAACTGCAAAGCTGTCATCTTTGGATCAGATTTTGTAGATGGTAAGTATATAAGCATTCATCAATATTATCAAAATTCAAACTTGGATCTTGGATTGATTTGGCACTTAGGTAAACACGATCAGATTCTGTTACGAATTCTTTTACGAATCTTCCAGGTTTCCAGAAAGAGGAAACCCCTTAGAATCTCCTAGGAGCTTGTGCGAGCAAGGAAAAGATCCGGGATCGACGGCCGTGCTGGGCCTTGAACCCACGACCTTATGATTGTAAGGCGAGCGCTCTACCATCACGACCATCACGGCCCATCACAAATTGATTATAATCGTGACATGTTTCTCTACACGGTAGCTTTCTGCATGAAAAATGGCCACTTTGTGTATTCAAGAATGCCTTTTGGGCTGAAAAATGCACCGTCAACATTCCAGAGGGGCATGCATGAAGTCCCCAAAGCCCTACAAAATAAGAATTATCTACATAGACTATATAATCATTTTTAGGGTGGGGTACCAGAAACATTTAAAATTAAAGTTGATTTGTGCTCATTGTGAATTCCTGCGAACGCTGGAAAAATCAAAACCATCAGGAAATATTCAATACAATGCACTCAGAATGAAACTGAATACTTTCTGGGCCTTCCAAGGTTTTACAGGTTTATGAAGAAATTTGCAAAAATGACAAAGCCTATGACGTTGTGTCCAGAGAAGGATCGAAAGGTCGAACACACAAAAGAATTGGAGAATAATTCGGAACTTCGGAAAATTCAGTAAATATTTTAACATCAGAACCAGTATTTTGAACTGACTACGAATGATTAATATTATGCTAGGGCTGCCATATCAAGCGACAGTATACTATCACGATAGTATACGGACTTACCCTTATACGGAACTACCAATGAGTTCCGCAGCTTTGGTGATAGGTCAACTTCATTCTGTCGCTGGCACTCTAGAAGCTCAAATGGACTCGTTCATGAATATCGTCCTTTCTTTGTCATAATTTGCTGTTTCCCGCAGTATCTTGTCCTGGTTGCGTCCCAAACTAAAGGTCTCAGGGAAGTCGCAGCCCCATAATAATACTAGCACGAGTTTGGCCGGTTGACTCATGCACTGCGGAACGATACCCCATCCCAATCTTTCTAGTGATCTGAGAATACCTTGGACAGGTGACGGATTATCGTCTTATCCATTCTTTCTACCATTCCATCGGACTTGGTGTAGAGCCGTGGTTCTCGTTTTCCTGATGTTCAGCATGTGACACATTTCTTGGAACTCGAAATTTCTGCCTTGGTCCGAATACAACTCCAACGGAACACCGAATCGACATATCCACTACTTTACCAAGACGTCGGCAACGGTGAGGGCTTCCTAATTGGGCAGGGCATTAGCTTCGGCCCACTTGCTGAAGTAATCCATTGCTACAAGGATGTATTCATTTCCGTGGTAATATTGTCGAAATAGGCCAGCAATGTCTATGGCAATCGTTTCGAAAGGGTTGCCTACGTTATACCAATTGGCCCAGTAAAACCATTGCCGCAGTTTCTGGAGGGTTTTCGTCACTCCCAGATGTCCTCCTCTGACCCCATCATGAATTTCTCAGAGCGATTTCTGTCTCCTCCGGGTACTATATTCTATTGTCCAGGGTAAGGGGGTTCCATTGGTTCCACGTCGGATCTTTCTCTTGGTCTTTCTGGATCTTGCGATTCATGCCTTCAGATGTTAGCCTTTTTTGGCAGTTTGTCCATCAGGATAACCCCCAAAAGAGGAGATAGAACTTGTACCTGTGGGACTCCCCTTCCAGCTCTGGCTGTGACTGTGGTTTCGCCTATGAATGATATGATTACCCTATTTATCAAACTTGCTTTTATCCACCGAGACAGGAGAGAAGGAACTCCTATTCTTCCTAAAGATTTTCAGTTTGGAGTGCCAAAAAATTTATCAGGAAACAACATTTGGTAATGTCTGAACAAGAACAAACATATTTAGCGTTTTACATAGCAGACCCTGTAAATCAATCTCAAAGCGCAACTTCAAGACTGTTTGAAGGTTTTCGATTATGTTACTAAATAAAATTTTTCATTTTGTAGCTATAGATGGTATCAGACTGAGATTGGAAGAGTCCGAGCTATTTTATTTCCACACTGAGGAAACACCCAACAAGGTAGTAGGAGCAACGAATCTCGTGGACCAAATTCAGAATCAATCGAAAGCATCTCCTACGAGTCATATTTCCCAGACAGACATCAACGATACTGTCATTCTCATATACACATCCGGCACCACAGGCCTGCCAAAAGCAGCGAGAATCTCGCATTCCAGGTGAGTGACCCGCTTTAAATGATGGATTATATGAATATGGATAGTTGTTATATTATTATAATATACAGGTGTTCATTTCACGACTTCCCACTCTAATTTTCTCGAAATGTGTGTTTTTGTTAAATCTCGAGACAATTCAACAACCGTATCGAAGGGGACAAGTTTCCATCAGAAAATGAACGCGCCCCCGTTCATCCCCTGCAAGGCAGAGCTACCAACTTCAAAATCTTAAATGAGAAAGGGTATCGAATAATACCTCATTTTGGAGGTCTTTTTAACTCTACATGTCGGTGATTTTTTTTATGAAATGATCGATCCGTTGTCGAGATATTTAGGAAAATATGTTTGCTGCTTCGTACAATTGAAATAAAAACTGTAACTGTTTATTCGTTCATTTTCTGTTGAAAACTTGTCTCCTACATTTGTTAGCGTATCTTGGGATTGTAGAAAAAATACACACATTTCCAGAAAATTAGGGAGGGGAGACCGGAAATGACCCTTTATATAATATACACGGATTTTCAAATGATAATTTTGAAAAAGGTCTCATACTTGTTTACTTGATTTACTCGTTTAGTTTATGTTTATTTGTACGAGTTACATATTTTTATGTATAAGAACTGACTAAACAGTTCTATTTTTGATTTTTTTGTTTTACATAAGTATGAACTGACTATATACGTTAAGTGAAACTTTGTCAACAAAATAATCCTCATGACGATAAAGTATATTCTCTTGATTATCTGCTGATAACCTAGTTCTTTG
The DNA here is from genome assembly GCA_958502065.1 of Chrysolina americana. Taxonomy (NCBI): domain Eukaryota; kingdom Metazoa; phylum Arthropoda; class Insecta; order Coleoptera; family Chrysomelidae; genus Chrysolina; species Chrysolina americana. The sequence continues at coordinate 8,291,744 of OY293421.1, read as the reverse complement.
TTACTGTGTTTAGAGTAACTCATATTGGCACAGTTGAGATGAGATTCAACCATTATCTTTGTAATAATGAAGAATGGATTATGAAATCCAGTCTTCCGCTTTCATTTCTACACTAGGTATGTTCGTCGGCAGGTCTTCAACGTAAAATAACTACTGCCACCTACGACCATTGAATTTCATCTGATTCTTGGCAGAGTTTTCTACAAGAACTACTTTCGTTCGGTTCGGTTCTACTTTTTCCGAAGCAAAATTCACATGAGAAAACATTTTTGATACTACTAACATTTAGTAACTCCTTTTTCTGCAACCTCAGATAAAACATGCAATCAAGTAATCTATCCATAGAAATGGATATTTCTGGAATCACGCTTGTAACATCTCAAACTGATAAGTTCCTTATTTTCAGATTCCTTTTCACAACAACAGGTTTGAACGTTCTCACAAATCTTAAAGACAATGACATTTACTACAATCCCCTGCCCTTGTACCATGCTTCAGGAGGAATGGTTGGATTGGGACAGAGTTTATGTTTCGGAATATCAGTAGTGATACGTAAAAAGTTTTCCGCTTCTAACTTCTGGACGGACTGTGTCAGATACGACTGCACGGTAAGTTTTTATTCAATGAAGAAATAATGAATGATTCGAAAAGTGCGCGGAGAGTCGTAATGAAAATATGTACACATCATCTTCTTGAGCTCAATATCTTTCAAAATAACGTCAGAAATAAATAAAAACAAATTTCATAAATTTTACTTCATTCAAAATATCTCGAAATCTGCAAACTCCATATAAAAGGCATTTGGATTATGCAACTTTTCTTCAATTCAACTAACATTTCAACTTCAACCGTTTTCGAGATCCTAATGCTATCCCATCCTCATTTTAGACACACTGTAGATATGGAATGCGACGTCACATAGAAACTCACTAACAGCTCTTATATTAGTCCCAATTTTATATCACAAATTGGTCACACTGTGATAACAACTGATCTTCTCATAGTTTCTGAAAGCTCGATGTTCCTGTATCGACTGGAATAAGGAAGCCAAGAGTATTGACGCCCTTTTGGCATCGAAAACAATATTTGAGGTAATCATTTTGGATTTCCTACAGAATTTCATCGAAGCTTCTGACAGGTTCTTCCAAAATAGTGTCCTCTTGGAGAAAGATTGGACAGTACTTTTATTGAAACTCCTTCTGTAAATAAACATAGACTGTTCAGTTCTTCATTTTCTTCTACTTGTGTTTTATATAAACGTGTTGGACAGTATTGTCAGGCAAAGCTTGTGGAATAAACTCGATCTTTTTTAGCATGCTTTCTTATTCTTTATACTTATTTCAACCATTTATATTGTACACCTTACAGGTAGCTAATTACATAGGAGAAACCTGCAGGTATCTACTTCTGGCACATAAAAATAGTAAAGTCGTAAACCACGGAGTGAAGAAAATGGTGGGGAACGGTTTGAGAAAAGAAATATGGGCAGATTTTATGAATACATTCAATATCCCCGAAATCTACGAGTTTTACGGAGCCACAGAAGGAAATGCAAGTTTAAGTGAGTGAATTGTAATCCATCTTTTATTGAATATAATAATAGTAATGATAAAGATATTCATTCGTACAAATCAACAAAGATCACATTGAGTAAGTCAGTACAAGATAAATACATATTTGTTATATCCTTCAACCATCTGCAACCTCACGATCAACTCTCATAAGTCTTCGAGAGACTTGTGCGAACTAGGGAAGACGAGGCCCTCAACTTTTAACGTATGATGCCATGCACGGACGAGAATTCAAACTATTTGAGATCGTCCAAGTACGTCAGTACAATACAGAACAATCACTTTATGATTGAAGTTTTATTTACACTTTCATGAACCTCATAAATTCGAAGTTTTCGATATATGTCTAGAATATATGTCTAGCATTGTTTTGACCATGCAGCGCGACTGTTAGAAAAAAATCCTTACCACCTATCTGTGTCTTTTTTCTATAAATAAATAAACAGCACTGCTAATTTCATTGGCGCCATTTTTACCAATCGTCTCATCCCAAACAAAGCACTCTCCTTCATTTTCACCCTTGTCAAAGATGTTTAAATTGTTAACTGCAACTTTTCTCTTATAATAAACGAATTACTACCTTGTATTACTATCACGTATTTGAAAGCTCTTTTGTAAATATCAGACGGTGAACATAAATCTTGTTTAGGTTTTGAGCAGATTTCGATATCATTATCTGTCAGATTTCTTGACATCTTATGATTGAAGAGGGTGAAAACTTCCTTCCTTGTATCCTCTCTACTTTTTTCTTCGCAGTATAATTACCCTAGATTATTTTTTATTGTTTCATGTTATCATATTTTTGTAACATATTATACTTTTTATCGATCATCTTCTTCATTGAGACATCCAGTACTTAGTTTTTGTTCCAAGTCCGATAGTTTTTTTTTTTCATCGATTTAATAACTCCGTCCTCTAACATATCAGTAAGTGTATATAGGAACTTTTGATCTCTCAAGATTTTATCCATAGTGATGACAACTGCATTTTAAATTTCTTCTGTAATTTCTCGTGTTAGAACCATAATTTCGGAATTTACATTCACACTCTCGTAGGGCACACTATTATTTACTGGTGTTGAGAATTTAAGATTATTCACAGCTGTTTCAACTATTTCATTCCAATGAATACTAGGAGCGTACGCTATTTGGCTGCTCATTGATTGCCATCCTATTCAGTTCTAGTGAGCGTACGTTTTCCTTTCTATTCATCAAATACGGATAATACTTTTTTCTGAAATCGTTCAAGAATGCCCACTTTCTCGGAGCAACTTCAGGCCTCAAAATAAGCTAATCTAGTATTTTAGTCCGTTGCTAAGCAACGAACTTTCCCGGACCGTTTTCGGCACTAAACTGTACTTTCCTTGTTGGCCTCGGCTTATCGCCTCGGCCAACAATTTACATTGTCGTCCGGGAATGTATTGCTTTTACTACAGATACACAATATACTATTTTCTGAAATCGTTCAAGAATGCCCACTTTCTCGGAGCAACTTCAGGCCTCAAAATACGCTAATCTAGTATTTTAGTCCGTTGCTAAGCAACGAACTTTCCCGGACCGTTTTCGGCACTAAACTGTACGGGAATAGTTATTATCCTAACAAGTACGGAAAGAGTACCATTCCCGCATGAGACTGCCGTTACCCGAACGACGCAACGCGGAGTTCGGGTAGGCAGTCGAGTGCGGGAGAGTACCTTTCCGTATGAGTAAGGATCAAGATTTTTCCTACAAGCGCATTATAACATCTTATGTGGTGCTCTTGAACAAAATTTCGCGTGCTGGAAAAATTATTCCCGCACTAGTGCGGGAATAACTCACTTGAAGTGACATTAGCGTGCGGGAACATTTTTCCCGCACTAGTGCGGGAAAATTACACCTCTCAAACTAAATTGCGTACGGAAATAGAGCGGAACACGCACGCTTGTAGGAAAAACACTTTCCCATACCGTAAACGATTCGGGAAAATTTACATTGTCGTCCGGGAATGTATTGCTTTTACTACAGATACACAATATACTATTTTCTGAAATCTTTCAAGAATGCCCAATTTCTCGAAGCAACTTCAGGCCTCAAAATACGCTAATCTAGTATTTTAGTCCGTTGCTAAGCAACGAACTTTCCCGGACCGTTTTCGGCACTAAACTGTACGGGAAACCACTTTCCCGTACCGTAAACGATCCGGGAAATTTTTTGACGCCTTGTATACATTTTAGGCAGTAAATGAATGCACGCAAACAATAAGTATAATTCCTTAATTTATGATAATGCTGATTGCGATTTCAGAAAAAATAGTATGTGTACCTCGTAGTAAAAGCAAATTCCCAGACTTCATTTCTTGTTGGCCTGGGCTTATCGCCTCGGCCAACAATTTACATTGTCGTCCGGGAATGCATTACTTTTACTACTAGATACACAATATACTATTTCAAAACCTTTCCAGGGGAGAACAAGGCCCCACATAAGTACCTAGAACCCCCAATGAAGCTAGTTTCGGCCTGCTTCTTGCAAATTTTCCAAATCTATGTAATGCTAAGGGATTTTATCGAGTTTTCTATGGTAGTTTGTTAGTTTTACTACTAGATACACAATATACTATTTCATAATGTTCCCTGGATTTGGCAGGCAATAATTGGCGTGTTATTTCTTCAACTTCTTCAAAGGTTCGTATCAGGAACATGATTATTTTAGTGACTTTTTCACCAACTTCACGAATGGAGTCGATAAACAATCGAAAATAAATAGCAACCATTCAACACTTCCGATATTTTTGTACGTAATTTCAATGATTTGTGGGGAAGTGACAGCCGCCCCAGTAAACACAAACATCTCTGCAATATCGCTTTCTTGTTCATGACTCGGTTAGAAAGTGAGAGGTACATTTTTACATCACTGTTACCAAGTGAGGATGCTAACTGTGACTACTGTGACTAATGCAACTGGAGATCTCAGTTATCTTCTCATTGATGTCGATCTGAGGCACAAAAATGTCCTTCCTTATTCGAAGATTAAATAGTATATCACATTCACATCATTGTGAGTGACATTTGGCATCACAATGTGATACGTTTGTCGGTCAAGAGGGCCCCAAATAGAAGTTAATGAGATTCAAATGTGAGTAACAATGCACTTCACGCATGTGACTTGAATGTGAAAAGCACTCTGCTGTCTCTGAGAGCATTTTGTGTTAACTGGGGCTGTCAGAGCAAAATGTCAAATAATTTTTTGATGAAAAATTTCGGCGAATGAATGTCATTGAGACTAAAACATTGTATTGCTTCGTGTTTCAGATACATTATATAATAAAATGCTATCTAAAACACTTATAAAAATAAATAACTATTGATGTTGATTACCATCATACTATTAATTTTTCAGTAAACTTAGACAACACAATTGGAGCGATCGGATTCATACCCCCACTTTCGCGGTTCATCTACCCCGTGACCATCATCAGATGCGACGAAGAAACGAACGAACCGTTACGAAACCACGACGGATTCTGTATTACTTGTGAACCTGGGGAGGTTGGTATCTTAGTGGGAAGGATCAATCGAACGAACGTCATCAGCGATTTTACTGGCTACACCGACAAGAAGGAAACCAACAAGAAAATAATATGTAACGTTTATAAGAATGGCGATTCCTATTTCAACTCTGGAGATCTGATGGTTAAAGATGAGCTCGGCTACGTGTATTTCAAGGATAGGACTGGGGATACATACAGGTGAGAATTTCATCTGCTGGAACGCTCACGGTGAACAGATATGACGATAATAATAGTAGAAATGTGTATACAGCATTTACGATACTTACGTAAAGTATATACCAAAATATGGTTTCCAAAAAAAAAATCATATTTAAGTATACGTAGACGAAAAATTCTTTCAAACAGACGTGAATAGAACAAGTGTTTGAAAGACCAGTTATCGACGATTATTTTAGGCACTTTTTCTTATTGGTGAACTTTGAATTCATAAAAACTACTATTATTTATTTATAAATTACTACAGAAAATGGAAATAAGAATTGCAATTTAACATCAAAGATTAATTATTGCCAGCGTAGTGCTTGAAAACTAATTCTAATATCGATTCTTTGAATAATAAAGCCGAAACGCGGTTATTTCTGCGAAAATCTAATGATGATTATGAAAAAGAATTGGACAAGTTCATCGAATGGATGGAAGAGCTAAAGGTAACATATACAGGGTTATGATAAAGTAATGCACAAAATTCATAAAACGTACAAAGATCACTTTGGAAAAAAATGCAAAAACACGTCAAACTGTTCTTTTTATTCCGCATCTTTTGACATAAGTTACTAAAATAACACGTCAAAGTTGTCAAAGTTATTACGTCATCAACAAATTTTTTTAATGGGAAGCTAAGATTTTTATCACATTATGTGATAGAGCTTGTGTTTGTACAGAAGGGAAAAATAGTTGCAGTAGGGCTCACATAAGAAAAAAAACGAGAAAATGAATAAAAAACGAAATAAACGTAAGTTTCATAATAACTTTTCAATTAACTAAACAGTCCATTAAACCAAAACTATTTCTTATAGGAATTGTTCAAACTGTGTCCCGTTTACTAACTGACATAGGCCAAGACGATGGTAGACCGCATTTATAGAGTTTTCGATCATCTGCGGAGTTATACGAGTCATTTCGTGTCTAATTCTTTCCATTAAGTCTTCTAAATTGTCTGGCCGGTTAATGTAGACCCGACTTTTCAAATGTCCCCACAGAAAAAAATCAAGGGGGGTTAAATCAGGTGACCTAGGTGGCCACTCCATTGGTCCACGTCTTCCAATCCACCGTCCTTCAAACTGGTTATCCAGAAACCTTCGAACAGTATGACCATAATGTGGTGGTGCGCCATCTTGTTGGTACCAAATACTGGGATCCAAGTTGTCCCCATTATTTGGATCCGGAAATGCCGCAAGTAGGTCTGGAAGCACTGCCATACGAAGATGTTCCAAATATCGTTCAGCTGTTAAATTCCCGCGAAAGTAATAAGCACCAATAAATCTTCCCCGGACGATTCCTACCCAAACATTAATTTTTTGGGGACGCTGGGTGTGTTTTGTCTGCATCCAGTGGGAATTTTCCCGAGCCCAGTAGCGAGAATTGTGTCGATTTACAAAACCACTTAGACAAAACGTTGCCTCATCATCTTAAGAAATTTTGGATTTTCATCACAATGCCGCATGAAGATTTCACAAAATTCCAAACGTCTGTCCGGATCATCTTCTGAGAGTTCGTGAACAAGATGAACTTTGTATGGGTGTAGTTTTTCTTTTTTTAACATCTTTACTACAAACGACTGACTAACATTTTCTTGTATGGCAATTTCTGTTGTAGTTGCGTGAGGGTGTTCTTCTACTGACAGCAAAATATCTAACTTCACATCGTCGCTTATTCCTGGTCGTCCAGATTTTGGAGCATCCCTCACTCTTCCCGTTGCATCAAATTTTGCAACAATTCTGCTTACTGTGCTTCTAGCAATTGGAGGTCTTTCAAAATGTGTTGCGTTAAATAAAGCACATGCTTCTTCATGACTTCGAAGGCGATCGCCGTAACCTACCATCATTAGAATTTCTATCCTTTCTCTTTCGGTTAAACGAGCCCTAATAATAAAACTGTGGTGACACTAATTGTACGACTGACACTGACAAACCGTTGTTTTAGTAAAACAATTGAAAAAATTTATAAGAACACATGTTCTTACTAGATAAGTTCAAGTTTGACCTCTTTTTATAATTGGTTTTGTTATTTCGTTTTTTATCCCTTTTCTCGTTGTTTTTCTTATGTGAGCCCTACTGCAACTATTTTTCCCTTGTGTAAAAACACAAGCTCTATCACATAATGTAATAAAACTCTTAGCTTCCCATTAAAAAAATTTGTTGATGACGTCATAACTTTGACAACTTTGACGTGTTATTTTTGTAACTTATGTCAAAAGATGCGGAATAAAAAAAAAATGTGACGTGTTTTTGCATTTTTTTCAAAAGTGATCGTTGTACGTTTTATGAATTTTGTGCATTACTTTATCATAACCCTGTATAAATGTGCTTGTAGGCAAGTAGGCATATGTATTCAATGAAGATGATTTGCGGAGGTTTTTCATAGATGCACGTATTCATTCTTAAAGCCATTTGCGGAGAAGATCAACGTATGGGCTGGTATTTTTGGTGACCATATCATAGGTCCAATATTTATGGCAGAAAATTCAACTGGGCATCTGTATTTAAATATGCTTCAAAATCAGATCCATCACAGTATTCAAGAAGTAGTTGGGGCAAACCCAAATGAATTTACCATGGATGTTACCTTTCAACAAGATGGTGCACCCCCTCACTACAGTACTACAGACCTGTCCGAGAATGGTTTAACGAGAATTTTCCGGGACGTGGCCCCATTGAATGGTCAGCTAGGTCACCTGATATGACCCCTATGGACTTTTTTCTGTGGGGGTACATAAAATCTAAGGTGTGCGTCACGCAACCACAGTCACTCCAGGAACTTATGAACCGAATAACAGATGTGTGTTACGGTATTACCCCGGAAACATTTCATAACGTTCGGAATGAATTCCACAACCGACTTTTTTTCTGTCAAGAAGTGAACGGTGAACATTTTGAGCACTTGTTAAAATAGTTGCAGTTGTTACTTGAAATTTTGTTGAAATTAAAAGTTATTTAGGTTTTTAATTCATTTGTAAAATATTTAAAGCAAATTTCAAACGCTTGTCAGTTTGAAACGGCTTGGCCGATTTTCACAAACAAAGAATTGTTGGATAGATAATAGAAAGACCTTCAAAGCAGTAAAAGTGGTACCTTTACCTAAATTTTACCCGATCTCGATTGCTTGTTCCGTTCAAAACTTAAGGGGGGGACTTTTTACGTCCTCACTGTATAACAAAAGCTAGTTTATAATTGAATAGCGTTTTGTCACATTAGATACAACCGAGTGGACTCGTTTAAGTTATTAAATATATGGGAACGTTGGGCTGTACTGTCAAGAAATTAGAATTATTCCTCACAGAATTGAAGATTTTTATGTCACTGTGATTCCTTTTTCGTTTTGCCTCCCTTGGATGCTGTGCTGTTATTTTTTTTTTCTTATTTATATTATCAACTTGACAAGGCCAGAAGAGCCCTTCTATGAACTTCTATAAATGACAAACAGGATTCAACAACACTTGAATATTTATATTGAATAAATCAACAAAATAATCACAAATAAAAAGATTCAATGAGGGATATTTAGCCATCATCATTCCATTTATTCACATTCCGACAGAGATATTCAATTTTTTCGTTTGTCTGTCACCAGGCATGGTCATTCCTGTTTTGCATTATAACTTATATAGGTAATCTGAAATATTTTTATTGAAATTGATATTAAATTTAACAGAAACTAATCATGAATCAAAATAAAGAAGGTAAGATTGTTAACATCTCAACAAGATGGAAGCAATTATTCAGTTTAAATTAAATACAATGAATGCGTTAAAAGTTTAATAAGAGAATCATATTGACTGATATGAAAGTTGATTGGAAGAATCAACTTTCCAAAGAAGGATTGTCTATGAAACTGAAGTATTTATAATGGAATCCAAATATTTCCTTAAATTGACATCATAGTTGAAACCAGAAGCCAGAAGCTCTATGAAAAGTTACCCGAATTTACACAAAAAATACATAACTTATTAAAAATTCACATATTATGGAGTTCATACTGGGTAGAGGTTAGATTTTTTTCCAGAGCTTCGGCAAAAGACCATTGAGGCATTCTGGAAAAAATATTCTATTGTCGTTAATGGAGTTTTTGGTTTTAGGTGGAAAGGTGAAAATGTTGCTACCACTGAAGTGGAGACTGTAGCTAGTGAAGTTATCGGAGCCACAGATGTCGTTGTTTACGGAGTTCAGGTAAATTCCATTGTGTCACGTCCCGTGAAAAAATGGGGTGAGAGTTGGTGCAGAATACTGTTGATAAAAAGCAACAAACAAAAAGTGAATGGAATAAATAATTCCCTGGGTGCGTTTCTTCCAAAATCACAATAATGATTATTGACGATCTAAATAAAATAAATCGAGTTTTTGAATTCAGGCTCATAGTAGATGGACGTGAAGCTTTTGTAAAAAATTGCTTCTCGTAGACGACGAAATTGACTAAAGCAGTAAACAACACAAACCCCGTCATAGACGATGTAAATTTTAAAAAATTTTTAATATGTACTGAAATATCAAATTTTCATTTATCAGTTTTGTTCGAGTGTACGTTCAGATTGTCATCATTAAATTATACACGTGTTCGTTTTATCAATCTTGCAGACAGATATAATCAGTTGTTTTGAAATATGTTGACCTCAAACTAATATTGATGACATTCCTTTCTCTGTTTAATTCAAAACACCACTTATAATGTAAGAAGTACGTAGTAGTGGTAGTAATTTGTTTATAATCTTTCCTATATTCAGGCAACAGTACAGTACCAGTAAGATGCTGCAATAAATCAGAAACGCTTTTCAAAAAACTTCATTTTGAAGAATAAATTAAGTTTTTGAGGCAGATTTTTAGATATATGATTGTGAAAGTTTCAATGATTTTGTGAGGTATAGAGTAGTATTGCAAGGAAATGATAATGTCGCGTTTTGGAGAAGAAAATCAAGAGAAATAATATTGACAATCCATCTGTTTCGATAGAAGCACTGAGTCAAATTTAAAAAATCTATGCATTTAACATAAAGAAAAATGGCTCAGGTGATTTTAAGGAGGGTAAAGTTATGTTGAATAGCACAGCAAAACAAATAAAAGAGAAGTTTTCTAATAATCATAATATTAGATTTGAAAAACTGAGGATTGATACATATATAAAACAAATGAAATGAATTCTGTCAGGCAAGTGACTGAAATTTCACGGACTTCAATTAGCCACAAAACTGTTACTTCGCACTTCCTTGCTGAATATGTTTGCAAACAACTCCAGCGGGGTTTAATTCTATGTCATAAATTAGGTGATAACATACCTAATCGATATATTTTCAGAACACTGTCGTCATAAAACAAATATTAACTGCCATCGAGGTGGTATTTTCAATTGTCACAGTTATTTTGGTTTTGTTTCTGACATTTGTTATCAGAATATGAATGTGATGTGAGGATGTGTGATTAAATCAAATGAATTCCTTGATAATCACTCTCATATGTTTATACTCAAGATTTCGAGTTATATAATGGAGTGGTCTTCATCAAGTTTCAAACAATATAAATATTTGTAATGTCTCTTCGAACTATATAAACATAAAAAGTGCTTCAGCAACAAAAATTAATGATTATCAACGTTGCTTTCTTATGTACAGGGTGTGCAAAATTGGAAACTTCTGAAGAAAAAGTCCTGTTTTCATGTCAATCGAAAAATTGCTTTTTCGAAAAGTTGTTGTAACTTTTTTCCTATGAAAAATTCTCTATTTCTGTGAAAACACTTCCGGAGTACTTTTTTACGTAGAGTTCAATGGTGTCTGTAATTTATGTTAAAAAATCATATATCAATTGTTAACAATGAAAAAAATCCTTTTTTCAATGAGACACACCCTGTATATTCCTGCATATTTCAACAGAGCTTCAAATAACCATTCCAAAAATTTTAGCACGCCCAATGTTTAGGTCATTTTTATGTATACTTTTGGGAAAATCTAAATGAAATGCAAGATGAAATTTATTTGTTTTCGCATTATATTCGCACATTATTTCTAGGTTCCCGGATTAGAAGGCAGAGCAGGAATGATAGCAATAGCAGATCCGGAAAAAAGCATCAATATTGATGATTTGGCGAATGGCCTAAAATCGCATCTTCCTCCATACGCCATTCCATTGTTTCTGAGAATACTGGATTCCCTACCGGTTACCGGGACGTTCAAAGTCAAGAAAGTGGAGCTGAAAAAAGAAGGTTTCGGCGTGGGAGCAATCAAGGATCCCTTGTTTTTCTTCGATGCTAAAAAGGGGACGTATGTTCCTCTAGGGCCCGTTTATGAGGATATTATCAACCAGAAGTTGAAATTGTGATACTACTTAGATTATTTTTTTACTGGTGTGCTGTTGAAAATAAATTATAAAAAAGAAAATTCATTATTTTTTAATTGAAGAACGATGATTATTCATTCATTTTTGAACAAATTAGAAATTAGTCTAACAACCCTGTCGCAATTGCTGAAATAGCCCAAAATGTTTATATTACAGGATATACAGTGCATTCCGTTCAAAACGAGCCACCGTGAATGACTGTTGGTACAATGATTTTCAGGAAAAATAAAAAAACACGTCAACAGTAGTATACAGGGAAACACATTTTGACATATTCACATTTGATCTAACTTTCCCTATCGCACCCCAAGAACATGTCATCAATTTTTTAAATGGATCACCCTTTATTGTTTTTCATTATCAGATGCTCCATGATGAGCAAATTTCAACAAAGTATAAAACATATGGTCTGAAGCTTATGGTTCGGGAGCCACAAATTATTTGAGTTGAAAACGAGTCACCATGAATAATTTTTGAAAAAATGATTTGCAGTAAAAGTAAAAACAGGTCAACAATTATACAGGATGCCACATTTTGAAATATTCGTTCTAGTGACAAATATGGAAGCAATAAATCAGATACAGAGATTTTTTATTAAATTCTTGAATCAAAATCTGATGACTTGACAATGAGAAGAAACAAATGTTCTATAGTAAATGTTCAAAAACATTCCCACCAACTTCTATGCAATGGTACAAACGAGCTTCCATTGCCGCCCTCACATGGTTGAGAATCTCGGTAGTTATTTCTCTGCAATGCCTCATGATATTCCCTCTCAAATCTTGTAATATTGTTGATTTTATCTCATACACTTCAGACTTCAAATGACCCTATAGAATGAAATCTAAAGGAGTGAGATCCGGAGACCTTGGTGGCCATTCTGTAGGACACCTCTTCTGCCAATCCAGCGACCAGGAAAATGATCATCCAAAAATTTTCTCACTGGAGCTGCATAATGAGGGGGTGCACCATCCTGCTGAAAAACTATTTCGTTTTCGACAAAATTCATATCCTCCTTAATTGCCCTATTGATGCACGGTTTTATTCGATTCTCCAACATATCCAAATATTTCACACCAGTCAAATTATTATCGATAAAAAAAGGTCCTATGATATGGTCACCTAAAATTCCTGCCCAAACATTCAGTTTTTGAGGTCGTTGGGTATGAACTTGACGGTATAAATGAGGATTCGTATGACTCCAATATCGACAATTTTGTCGATTCACCTCTCCATTCAAACTGAACGTATTTCCATCCGATAAAAAAAATTATAGAAGAAATTATGATGCAAGTTGATCCGTTCAGTGAGACTTTCACAAAACTCGATACGTCTATCGAAATCATCTTCATTCAATTCATGAACTAGTCTAATCTTATATGAATGAAATTTGTTCTTATGAAGGGTCCTGAAAACATTTGTACGACTCAAGTTGAGTTTTCATGTAAACGAATTATTCGTTTTTCGTTCGAAATCTGTCAAAAGCTGTTCAAATATATTTCGTGGCGGCAAATTTTAACTGATGGTACGAATAAATTCAAAAAGTTGAAATAAAGTCAACTTGTCCGAAATTTTAAAGGAAAACAATGATCAGTGCGGTTATGTAGGTATGTAATAATTTATATTTTACTGACTTTGATAACGTATTGGAATTTTGAATTGAAGAAAAAAAGAAAAAGGGCTCCCAAACGTTTTTGGTGAGACATATTTTCAAACTACGAAAATAACATGGCAATTACCACAGCATAATTAACGAGCTGAGGAATTTAATTGAGAAAATGGACAGTAAATTAGGGGGTTGATGTTGAATATTTCATTCATTCCGTGAAGGCATTTCGCGCAAATGAAAACCGTTCAAAATATCATTCGTACGGAAAAGTGACATTTCTTTCAAATTTCCTACGAAAAATCGAAAATTCGGATGCATGAAAACTTAGCATTATTCCTGATTCTCGAGATAACTTAGTAAGAGATTGCGTGTTTTCCATCCCAGATAGCACAATATCATTCATAGAATATTTATAGAATATTTGCCGAGAATATTTGAATATTCACAGAATGTTCTCACAATGCAATACAAATATTCTAGGTATGTTCTATGAACATTTGGAATGGACTGATTGGAATATTCTGAATTTTCTGTCAATTTCTATAAACGTTCGTAGAATATTACGAGATAATATATTTGAATATTCTCAGAACATTCTGTACACGTGTACATTTAATAGGGAATATTCTTAGAATGAATATGAAATATTTCTGCGTACTGGGTACTGCAACAATAAAAACTCCTTCAATTCAAAAATAATTTATTTTCTTCAAAACACAGAGTTTTCTTTTCAGAAACATTTAAGGAACGTACGGAAAAAAATGGAAACAACATGTCTGCATGAGCTAATAATACACTGAACTTTGTTATTAGGTTAATATAAATATTTGCATCTGGATGAGACACCATACATCCTGTTTTGCAGAAAAGAAGATAATCCTGATAGACGAACATCTGCAGAAGTTTTTCTGCCAACTCCAACTCTCCAAATGTGGTGTTACACGTTTTTCCGGGTTTCCCTACAGCTGCAAATGCGAATAGGGCGGCCACCGTATTTTTTTTCATGTTGATTTTTCACTGTTGTATCCAATTATTGATAAAATACATTTCGACAAAGATCAAAAAACATGACAGAAACTCATGACAAAGCCCACGAAATCACATACAAAGGTCACTTGTCAATGTCAATTGTCACATACTTTGCGAGCTGAAATGACGGATTTTGCACAGTTGCCGCTTACGCTTTAATCTCAAAAAAAGTAAATGCACAATATTTATTATATCTTAAATGAAAATTATGTCATCAAAAAGTCATCCAAATTATTATTGATTACGTTAAATATACTGATCAAATTTCATAGTTTTGAAAAACGAATGGCTACTGTGCTGAGTCATTCCATATTTTTATATAAGAAATGTGAGGAAATTTCTTCATGTCTGGCATCACCGCATGTGCTGCTATATTTCAAATTCCAACTTATTATTTCTTTAACAATTATAATACAACTATATGTAGTTTAAGTGATTTCAATACGAAAATATGGTAGATATATACTTTTATAGATAGGACGGTCAGGACAGGGGAAATGTTATATAAGTAATATTATATTTTACCTATATGAGAATGAAGAATAACATCAAAAATACGATTCAGTATATCCTCAGAATATTAGAACCGGATGTTATTAGAATATATGGAATGCAATATTCATAGAATATTTGTTACAGAATAAAGATATTCCAAGAATATTCTGAGAACATTTCATCAGAATATTCTTAAATAAAGTATATTGGAACGTTGTCAGAATATTCATGGAATATTATGTGCTGTCTGGGATTAGTCCAACGTGCCTTAAAACTGTAATAGAAATAGCTTCGTCGTTGACAACTTCTGAACGGTTTTGCTTTTTATTGTTAACAGATCCAGTTTCTATAAATTTGTTCAATAATTTCGAAACGTATTCGTGTCGTACATTTCTTCAATTCAACTGATAAACTGCACATCTCTGACAGCTCTTTCCCATCAATTTTCAAAGAATTGGATTCAATAATCATTGTCCTTGCCTTATCCAAGAGAATACTATTCATTCATTCAATAGGAATGTTCAGTTGAAATTCCTTCAGCTTTCAGGCGTTCAGCTGCATTCATTATTTTCAATAAGTGTTGTCAGTAAAATCATCAATCATATTTTCAAAATTGCGCTCTCCGTTTACATTTTCTGGATTGTTAAGCCTACATATATCTTTATGGAGATGTTCACCAATACGTTTGGACTTTGGGTGGTCAACGGTTTGAAAAGTAATCTAATGGCCTTTCCTTTCATATACGAATCACAGTTTCCTTCAGAAAAAGTCAGTTTTAATGATTTCAGCCCATTTCTGTTCAAATGGTATAAGATCGCCGTCAATTTCAGTTACTAGACAAGCTTTCTGCTTTTGAAATAATATCTTCCACAAACTTTATTAAAAACTAACTGCATTTCAGCTCTCATCAATTTTCCCACTAACAAGAGATTTTGAATTAATGTAGGTACTAACAAAGCTTCCACCGATATTTTCCTTCCATCACGGTGTATTTTGAGAGTACCTTTCTTGCCGGAAATTATCGTTTTACCATTTGCAATATGAATTGTAATATTTTTTTGTCCGAAATTTTAAATCCTCATCATAGATTTTTCCACGTCACTTGTCTGTTGCTCCAGAATCAATGATAAATGTAACAATTTCTTTGTGGGAGTCATTAATTCGTTCATTACTGTAGGCTACAAAGGATATTTCATAAAATTCATCATTTGTGGCATAGCTTGCTCTTTGTTGATTATGATCTGCCACGATTCCCAAACTGCGTTCCTCGATATGCCCGTTTAGATCCTCTTGCCTTGAATTTGTTTTTTTGGACAGTCACTTTTCTTGTGTCCTCTCTGACCACATTCGAAGTATCGGAATTGAAACGCATTTGCTTTGAAACTTACTTCATTGGAAGCATGTTGAGAATGCTTGTTGTTACTGAATCTCGATTCTGCGTCCAATGATCTTGTCTTAATGAATTCAGGAGTATGGGTAAGTGAAGAAGCTACGATAGGCCATGCGGAAATCGCGAAATGGGCGGAGCAGGAGATTCCTATTTCCGCCCTCAGAGTGAATGGAATAGAGAGTTTGCTCTCACGATTCCGAGCAGAAAACAATTGGAAGGAAACACGGTGGAGTTCCGCACAGGAAGTCTTATATGTTATACGAACGGTTCGCGTCAGACTGGCCAACAGGCTTCAGGTGCAGGCATCTACCTGGAAAGAAGAGATGTACGAGAAAGCTACGCGTTGGGCAGAAACACAACAGTTTTCCAAATTGAAGTGTTCGCCATCTTAACCGCAGTTACAAGACAAGAGGTGAAATAATGGCCTGAGCAGATAATCTACATCTGTTCGGACAGTCAGGCATCGCTAGGAGATATATGTCATCCAAACCAAGCTCAGCACTTCTACAGGAATGCGGAGATGCTCTCGAGAAACCAGCGGAAACGAAGGAAGACCAGCTGGTATTGGTTCGGAGTGGTGAGCAGAAAGAGGTGAATCGGTTCCGCGACTCTATTCTATAGGCCGGAGCCTGCACTAAGCATCGCAAAAAGCCAAACTACTTCAGCTCTTGACTGATAGACGAAAGAAGAGCTGAACAACCCTTGGAGGAATAATACCGGCTGCAGACAGTTAAATGACTTCGTAGTTGGCTCCAGTGAGTCGAGGACGGCATGGCTCCTAGGCAGAAATCGCAAAGCACTAGGCTTCCTTATAGGAATACTAACAGGGCATAACAAGTTAGGCAGACACCTATAGAATACAACCCCACTTGCCGTAAATGCGAAGAAGACGAAGAAATCTCATCTCACTTCCTCGGCGAGTGTGAGGCGTACGGGAGGCTGAGATTTGAAATATTTGAATTCAAAAAACTCCAACAAGAGAAACTAACCGACCTGGAATGGAAGGACATACCGACCCTTATCAGGAGGTCAAAAAGGTTTGAAGAGGAAGACTAGGACGAGGAATTGTGGACATTTGGATATGTGAAAAATAGGGGATGGCAAAGGGTCCATGTGGGCCTACTTGCCTGGCTGCGGTAGTGGCCTCACCGAATAACTATTACCACTACCATTGAACCTTGCTCAACTATTATTTTGACTCCAGCTTTTTCTTTCAATAATGACAAAACCATAAATTTGAAAAATTTTCGCTTGTTAAAATTGGCAGATTCTGTTGATTATTCAGTTTCAGCAAAACTTTCTTCAACAACAAATCACTATATTGTTCAATAATATCTTCTACTCAAGCCTTTTCGGATGCTGGGGCCATAATCTTTTGAAATTAATTGGAATAATTGGTAGAAGATTCAAAAACTAAGCGTGTAATTGACGTTGTTTTGGTGTTTTGGGTAGTTTTTATTACTTGAATTTTCTATATGTGCAGAAATAATACACACTATCTATATTATAAAACTTTCATAAATTCGGAAAAGCCATTACATAATTCAAGGAGATCCGATATACTATACCGACTGAAACGTCTTCATTCAAAACATTCTGATGATGGAAGTACTCTGTCTTAATGGGTTATATTTGGAATAAAAGTCGATCAATATTTCCTTAGATACCTCTGTTTGTATTCTAAACTTGATGTGGAAGCTCAGTTAATGAAAATAAATCCAACTGAAGGATGGATAAATTAATAAGACCTGTTTTCACTCTGGATCTAAGTTACAAACTCGTTCCCGGCTTGGTAACTCTGGGAAAATATGATGGTACTCATCCTTGCATAACAGCTGCCACTATAACGGATAAGGTAGATGAACATGCACTTCTCCGTAAGGTTTTGATAAATTGTCTTATTGATAACTATGAAATGACATATTTCCTACGAGTAGATATATGAAATTAGTACGTGCGTAGCGAGTACTACAAAATCTACTATATCATTTACTATAGTTATTTCTACGACTATTTGAATCATATGATCATACGTGATCTGTTTTCAGTTTCTTTGCAGTTTCTAGCATTATTTAAATCAAATTCTGATACATAAAAATTAGTTTGAAAAGGTACTCCGTACCAAATATGAAAAACAAATTCATCCGATTCCCATCAGTATGCTTTATACGATTGATATAATCTTCTTTTCTTGCTGTAGTAGCATCCTCTGAATCATTGATGTTGGAAAAAAATGTTGCAGATTGTTATACACAGTCCACACAGAAGAAATGCATCTGTATCAGGGAGAATTTTATGGTCGGAATCGAATAGAGAAATTGCAACTCTGAATATCAATCAGACGATAACTTGCCTTGCTGTCGGAATGTTGTTACCAGATGAAGAGAAGGACATTTTGATCATTGGTAATTATGCGCAATTTTTCTTGAGTGGAATTTGTTCACATTAATTAATCAACGTCAACAGTATTTCTGCTGTATAATGTTTTATTGTGTTTTGAAGCCATATTACATTGAAATTCCTTCTAAATATTATGCTAGAGCCTAGAGCTAGATATGCAGTCACGTGACTGACAGACAATTTGTTGATTCATATAATCCATAAACTTGTGAGAAACAAACAATTTTGATAATGCAGAAATACTCTTTCCTCCAACCATATTTACAAACATCTGAAAGACAACGACTATTGTGTTCTCTTCAATTTCTAAGTCTACAGTAAAGAATGAAATAGACGGTTTTTCAAAACTGGGAAAGAGTGAAGTTTTATAAACGCTTCTCAAATATCAAAAAGATTAATGCTTAAGAAGAATATTGTACAAATATCTGTCCAGTTGGTACTTATCCTTCAGAGTATTTGATTTCTGTCACATATATCTCACTCGTAATATTAGGTCCTTACTTTCATACAAGGTACCCAGTGAACACAAACATCTCTGCGATATCGCTTTCTTGTTCATGACTCGGTTAGAAAGTGAGAGGTACATTTTTACATCACTGTTACCAAGTGAGGATGCTAACTGTGACTACTGTGACTAATGCAACTGGAGATCTCAGTTATCTTCTCATTGAAGTCGATCTGAGGCACAAAAATGTCCTTCCTTATTCGAAGATTGAATAGTATATCACATTCACATCATTGTGACATTTGGCATCACAATGTGATACGTTTGTCGATCAAGAGGGTCCCAAATAGAAGTTAATGAGATTCAAATGTGAGTAACAATGCACTTCACGCATGTGACTTGAATGTGAAAAGCACTCTGCTGTCTCTGAGAGCATTTTGTGTTAACTGGGTAGTATTGTTCTCTCAACAACCTTCTAATCTGTTGACGTACAACTGAATTTCAGGCACCAGCATGCACATCCTGGTCTACCACGTCCACGACAACAAGGACGTGTTTTACAAGGAATGTCCAGACGGTGTGAAATCCATTCGGTTCGGTACGTTCAAATATGACAAATCCATCATTATGGTAGGAGGCAATTCTTCAGTGCATGGCTATGATCATTCAGGCAATGAAATATTCTGGACTGCAATCGGAGACATCGTTACGTCGTTGGCGCTGTTGGATTACAATAAGGATGGCTCAAATGAGGTGATGATATACATTTCACGCGAGCTTGACAATGTTTTTTTATTCACAAATTCAACTTTGAGTATATACTTGAAACGACGAACTCTTAACTACGAATCAGGATGTTCAGTTTTCAAAACAATGGAAGTAGTATATCTAGGTGTATACAAGAACAAACGTCAAAGTCACTAGTTCAACTCTAGCAACTTTTGGTGTCATTCAGCCCTATGCTATCACTTCCGTTAAAAATAACGCGTTATTTGCCATTTCCGTTATTTTGATATGATTGGTAATAGCAAAATAACGGAAATGGCAAATAACGTTGAAGTGATATAGCATAGGGCTGATTGCCTTCTCCAGATTTTCGAACAGACATCAAATTAATATTCCATTTATCGGAGAGGGCAACCACTGCCATCTGTCAGTACGTTTGACTTTTTGAAATGATATCGGCATCGCCACCTGTCGACCGATAGCTGAACCAGTACCATTTCTGGGAAATATTCTGTTATTTTCTTGTAGTAATTTTAATTTGTGAGAGACTTGACGTAGTCGACTTTTATTTTTCTACATTTGCTTTCAGCCGTGAGACCATAATTTTTTCGAAAATATCAAGAGCTTGGGTAGAGCGTTCTATATTTTGCCGATTCAAAGTAATGAGACACTTGGGCAGGGATCTGATTTCGCTTTATTATGAATCGTCAATAAAATGTTTTCTTTTTAAGCAAATATTCTACTTGGAGGAAGGGTCTAATATTTATGTGCACTTCATAGTGATTGGTCTATTGAATAATTCATGGATGTGAACACTTAGATAGGCCTCAATCGAGATAGGGGGACGCCAATGCAAAACACTGCCATATGGAGAGATATTTGCGATCTATCGAAAATTGAAAAATACATTTTTTTTAAAAAAAAGGTTCATCACGAAATTGCAGAGGTTCAGTAACAAGCCCACCAAACTCTTATTTGGGTCATAAGCGATTTCAAACTCGGTGAGCATATACAAAAAAGGTAGGATTTTAACTTTTCAACTCAAGAACGGTTTGAGACAAAGCAATTCTGCGAATGCCAACCGATTCAGGATGACGAAATTAGCATATTCGGTGAATTCGATCGATCGGAGAAAACAAAAATCATTCAAAAAAGTCCAAATGGGTAGTCCCCTAAAAATCACAATAAGCACCATATACTCAAAATTCCATGCTGATTCTGAAAATATATGATTTGGATATGCTCAGATCCAAACAAGGAAGATGCCATCAAAAAGCGAAAAATTATCTCGTACCATCTAGTTTTCGAAAAGTTTTATTATTGATTTTCCCAAAAATCGTAGACTTTCCACAAACGTATCTCAATAACAATAGCTGAGCGCATAGTACTTCCTTCAAGCTAAAATTACTATTAGAAACACTTTTTCAAAATTTTGTGAAATGGTGAAATGGTGAAATGGTGAAATGGTGAAATGGTGAAATGGTGAAATGGTGAAATGGTACCATCTTGAAAATTCAAACGCACTGGCAAACAACAGTGGTAGACAATGCCTAAACGTCAAGTATATGAAATCGATTCGAAAATTTGTTGAACGTGATGACACCAAAAGCTTGTTTCCGTATAGGGGTCAAAAAGCTACTAAATCTAGTGTTTTTTTGCACTCATTCGCGTATATGCATACAGTAACTGCTATTTTTCGCACTAATTTCAAAATAGTTTTTGTTACACAAACACAAACCAAATTCACTGTTGGCGGTTTTTCTCACATAATATCAGATAGAATCATGGTTTTATAAAATTGGTTTTCAAATATTCACAAACATTTTAGCTAGTTGTGAGTTCTGAAGACTTCAACATACGTATCTTCGACAAAAATCAGATGATAGCAGAGCATGTGGAAACTGAAGTGGTCACCAACTTAGTGGCTTTACCAGAAAATAGACTAGCATATTCCGTATCCAATGGAACAATTGGAGTTTACGAACATGATGTTCGTTTGTGGAGAATCAAGGTAATCTGATTGGAGAGATCGTATCAGCGATTGAATTCAGAATATTAGTAGATATAGGGCCAGTTGAGACCACCCCCACCATTCTCACCTCAAGAACCGCCCGCCACCTCCCACCATCAATCAATCATAGCGCACCAAACTGTTACGTGATCCCCCACTTACTGTCAATAGCCACCTATCATTCGTCAACTCTCACATATCATACGTCATCTGTCAATTCTTCACTTATCATATATCACTTAACACCATCTATCTATCAACTGTCATCCTGCACCCATCACTTATCATCTGTCACTTGGCATCCTCTATCACTTGTTGTCCACCACTTGTCACTTATCCATCACCTGTCATCCGTCAGTGGTTACCTGTTACATCTCACTTGTCATTTGTCAGTATTCATCTATATAACCATAATGGTAAAAAGGATCTATTCAATCATTTCACTTTTCAGTCCAAACATTTCGCGGTCTCCATGCATTTTTATGATCTAGTGGGCCAGTCATCACCGCAACTCATCACCGGTTGGTCCAATGGAAAAATAGACTGTCGATCCATCAAAACTGGTGAAATACTTTTCAAAGACACTCTGAATTCTGGAATGTCCGGTATCGTTGAAGGAGATTATCGGTCTATAGGCAAAACAGATCTAATTTGTGTTTCCGCTGAAGGAGAAGGTATAATAACCGAATCAATGTGTCAGAGTTCCAACTTCATAATTTCATTATTTCATAATTTCATGTTCGGATAAATGTTCTTGTAGGCACCGTACAGAATACAAAAGCAGGTACACTTCCAGTCGTCGCATTCGAAATTTCAAGATTCCATGACCAAACTGCGAGTTTATGAATGCTACAAGACACAAGCAATGTATTTCTGATAGAAAGGATGATTGGTTAGTATTTAGCAAAGGAAGTACAAGTGAACAACTTATATGTTGTCATCACATACTATACAATTCCTTTGAAGGAAAGTATCTGGCCACGTCCAATCTCTCTAGCAAACTCTATAGCACTCTATTTAGCACAGTTTTACAACATTGTGTTTACGGTTTGAATGTCTAAATGAACGTCATGTTTGCACTCGTTCTTATGAGAATTCATATTGATACTGGCTTAAATCTGAAAATCGTCGATTTTATTAGAAACCGATCGCAGATTTTGGAACGAATCACTTATTGAGTATAAACTGAACCTACTTTTGTATTCTGTATGCTGGAATTGTTGAATAACCTATGACTAAATAACTCAAACCATTATTTTAGTTAGAGGGTACACCACAACAAAAACGTTAACAAACAGCGACGGATTTGCTAAAGACCAACAGACCTACTCGGACCTTCTAACTCAAAAACAGGCTCTCTTGATGGAACTGAAACACTATGAAACTAATGCTAGAATCAATGAGAATATTGGCAACTTACCTGATAGCTATGAAAATAGTGGAATCATTCCAGCTGACACGAGACTGCAGATGATGATCAGCACCAATGATAAAGCCAAGAAGGTGTGTGATAGTGATTTGGAATTGAAGTGGTGGTATCATGGTACTAATTGGGGGGGTTAACATGAAACTTCTATGAATTTTTTCATAAAAGCTTGATATAGAGACGTGGCAACGGCGAAGAGGTCAATATTGGATTGTTGTAATCATGACACTTTCAAACTTTTTCAGCCTCACGTCGAACTCTTCCTTTCCACAAACAATTCAACAATTATAAAAAGTATTATTATTTTCGGAGAAGGAATTTTCAAAGGAGAAACACATATAACTCATCCTCCAATGTCAAAACTGAGTCCTCAGCTAACAGTTCCACTCATTTTGCCTAAGGATAACCCAGTGGATATCCATGTTAAGGTAGGTGAAGATCAACATAATTGAGGAAATTTAAAGTCACGTATGAGACCTGTTACCTATGGTCGCGCTGGTAAAGGTAGGTGTAATCGACACCACTTTAAATAAAAAAAAAGTGACGTAGTTTTGTCTCCTGAACGCGAATCCGAAGAAAATTCGAAGGGGTCTCAACTACTTCGTGAGTTACACAAATTTTTCAATGAAAAATCTGACAATATTCCTCCTTCTTTTTGACGACACATTTTTTAGAAGTTAATCTAAGACTATGCAAATTTAGATATGAGCAAACATTCATTCCTCCTTAATTTATTTGTTCAATTGTTCCGAAGCCGAAAATGTGGGCAGCCGGAAGAAAGAAACACGCCGGAGGCGTTTCTCTTTCTTCCGGTTATTTACAAAATTTGAGCGCAGGGAGCATCTGCTTTGATTTCACTTTTTCATACTAATTTATATTCATACCTGATTTATATCCCATTGATTTTTTTAATATTTCCGAAAAATTTCGAATAACAGTCATATTCATCTTATTTCAGGCACTAGTTGGCTATCCAAACAGTATCCAATTCCACGTATACGAAATCACTAGACAACTACCCAGATTTTCGATGTATTCCATGAAGAGTTCAAGTGATCAAGTGAAGCCTGAGAGCTTCGTACAGTTCAAGCTCAATGAGCGCATCCAACGAATCTGCCTATGGATCAATCAAAGTTTTTTATTTCCAGCCGATGTCGAATTCGACTCTGGACCCAACTTGACTCTCAATTTGAAGTGTCTCAGAGACGACTCAGATCTGCTTATCGCTTTCGAGATATCCGGAAGAGTTACTATTCACACGAGCAATATGTCTCTTGCTGGAGATTTGATCCAGTCGTTATGTTCGTATTTGAATTTGAATAATCTAGAGGTGAGTAACTCAATACAGTTTCTTTCATTTCATTGTGTCAATACCTTCGTATTTCTAGTCTAGGGCATCGTTTCCAGAAGAAGAAAACAATCTGAAAGTGTTGCTCGATAGACTAACCGAAATTCAGGATGCTAGGGTGAGACTAGACAACGATGTTGCAGACAGATTGGCACAGATAAGAACTCTGATAATTCAAGCAGAAGATAGCAGATTGAACGATTTGTGAGTTCCGTCTGACTTTATCCTGCCAGGGGGAAGAGGAAGAATATTATTATTATTTGCAGTAGTGCCGTGTATATGAAATTATCATTAATTAAAAACAGTGACCTTGAATTGTTTTCGAAATGTTCCACAAAATCTCTCTGATAGTATAGTATGCTATAAGAGTGAAGTTATAAGCCATCTCTTATGGAAATTCAGATGGCCACTCTTGAGTCTTTGGTGATACTTGACGGCTCTTGGTGGCATTTGATAGCTCTTGCCGGCTCTTATGTGCTCTTTGCGGCTCAGAGGAGCTCTTGATGAATCTAGACATATCTTGACGGGTCTTGACGGGTCTTGAAGGGTCTTGACGGCTCTTTGGCGACTTTTGGTGGCTCTTGGCGACTTTTGGCAACTCATGTCCGCTTTTGACGGCTCTTGGCGAATCTTGACGTGTTTTTGCAGCTCATGCTACTCTTGACATCTCTTGACGGCTCTTGGTGGCTTTGGTGTCTCTGGCCCAAGGCGGCTCATGGTGGCTCTTGAAGGTTTTCGGCGGCTTTGGACAGCTCTTATTGGCTTTTGGTGGCTCTTGACGACTTTCGGCAGCTTTTTGCGACATTTTGCGATTTTTGGTGGCTCTGAGCAGCTTTTGGCGGCTCTTGACGCCACTCATGGGCTCTTGACGGGTATTGACGTGTGTTGGGTAGCTATCGGTGGCTCTAGGTGACTTTTAGCTGCTTATGGCGGCTCACAGCGGCATTTGGCGGCTCTTGACGGCTTTTGGGGGCTTTTGGGGGATTTTGGCGGTTTTTGGTTGCTCATGGCGGCTTTTGGTGGCCTTTGACGTCACTTGGTGGGTTTGGGCAGCTTTTGGTGACTCATGGCGGTGCATGTGGTCTCATGGCGGTGTTTGAAGGCTTTTGGCGTATAATGACGGGTCATGACGTTTCCCAATGGATCTTGGTGGCTCTCAGCGGCTTTTGGCGGCTCGTGGTGGCTAATGGCGGCTCATGGAGGCTCTTGAACGCTCTTGGCGTATATTGGCGGGTCTTGATGGGTCCTGATGGATCTTAGCGGCTCTTAGCGGCTTTTGGCGGCTCGTGGCGGCTAATGGCGGCTCATGGCGGCTCTTGGCGTATATTGGCGGGTCTTAACGGGCCCTGATGGATCTTGACGGCTCTTAGCGGCTTTTGACGGCTCATAGTGTCCCATGTCAGCTCATGGTGCCTCTTGATATATTTTGGCGTCTCTTCGCATGTTTTGGCAGGTATTTTCGGCTTTTGGTGGCTCTTGGTGGCTCTCGGCGACTCTTGGAGGCTTTTAGCGGCTCTTGGTTGCTTATCTATTGTCGGTTATAAAAATTCTCCACTTGCTGAAAATGGACCCTCAGTATATACCATATAAAATTCCATTAGAGAAAGCATACTCTTCCGATAATGCATTCACTATTCGTGTTATTTCAATGAAAGATGGGCCCAGAACAGTACCCCGTACTTTTACAATCGTGTTACATTCATTTGAAGGATAAGAACGTATCAAATCAATAAATTCAACATTGTCAATCCACGTGGATTCTCTTACAGATTTTGCTGACAACAAGTTTGATATCTTTGTCACCTAAATGTACTTATTGAATGAAATTGTACGTTTGAATATAAAAAAGGTTGAAGATCGATGTGATACGAATTTAATACTATTCAATACCATTATGATATCTTTTTTTTGGTATCTTGATGAAATTGTTTGGAAAAATGTGTTTTTTTATTTCAGAAAAGCTGCCAACGATTTATCATTTAAAAAAGTAAACTTTCGTTGAATGGTCATGTGATATTTAGATTTTGTTTTTTAAATCAATTATCCAATCTATAGGCTGAAAGTTGCCATTTATGCTTATTTGATATTCTTGTTAGTATGAACATATTAATCAGCAATAGATGAAACAATTGTGAAACTTCCTGACTATATTTGCATTCTTATTTTGAATCCACATTACAAACTAAATTACTCCTGTTGATGATATCTTCGTTGGCGAAACATACATCAAGTATGAGGGTTCAGTTGGGATTTTCATGCAAGGCGTGGCCTCTTTTCAATTCTATTGACACCAGATTCCAAAACATACGTCTGTTATCAGTTTACTATAATGCTTCCTATAATTCTAATTCTTCTAGGAAAAAACTTCCTGATTATTATACTGAACTGAATGGAATCAATAAAGAAATGATCAGTGAATACAATATAAGGCTGCAAAATTATAATGAAGTTGTTGAGACGACGAAAACAATAAATGCCATCATACAGAAAGCATCAAAGTTAAGGGGTGAGTTATTAAAAACAATACATATGACTTCGCAGTTGAGTCTATCTTGATCATACTTCTATATTTATGATATCCCACACTCATTCAACTTACTTTTTTTTATTTATTTTTGCTAAACTGTCAAATCAGCCACATCTATCTGATGACATGGCGATGTGACCATATCCAATGGTTATTGTTATAAGAATATGCATATCAATTTGTCAATCAATTAAAGTCTACTTGCGTAACCCATTGTTTTTTTCAGTGGGTCAGAAATCATCAAACGTGATCAACTATTGCAGGAACTATATGAAGAATAAAAGTGTTGAAGGTTTAATAAAAGTGATCAGGACGGGTGAACAGTAGAACTGAGGTAAAATGAATATGTTCTGAAAATGAGCGATGAAAAAAATATAATCGATACTTTGGATGCAATGAATCGTTTCATTTCTGACCTCCAAGAGAACAATGGAAACACTAGATGTGGACTAATACCAAGCGAGATATTTCCCCGTTGTCCACTGGTTCAGAACGATCAGTCATGACTGATGATAACAGCATTATTTCTATTTTGTACGTAAAATCATACAGGGTGATTTACGCAGGCGTAAGGATCAAAAACTTAAAATTTTCTGTTATAATCGATCATGTCCGTTCTATCTGAAATATTTTCAGTCCTACAGCTCACATGGTATGCCAAAAATCGGTACAATCTTCCCTATTCAAAATGAAAACCTACACTTTTTTCACATGGTTTGTTGGCCTTTTGGTTATGAGTTCAGACAACCTAGTCTTTGCACTTTCTCCAGGATTTTCTTTGTTATGGCGAGTTCGGTTCTGCCGTGCCACACTACTGCTCCGTAGATGATCATAGGCCTCACTATCATGGTGTACATCCAACGCAGTATTGATGGGTTACAGCCCCAAGTTTTTCCTGCAATGTTCCTGTTCCTGTTCCTGTCTGGGGTAAGCCCTTCACCTCTTGCTTCCATTGTACATCTGCTCCGTCGAGGCGAACATCCCTTAGGTGCTGAAACTTTGTTCTTCTAGTGAATGGTACCACTGTGGTTTTTGATGAATTAATTCTCAACCCCACAGGAAGGCACCATCTTCTGGTAGTCTCTAGGTCCCTTTCTATGAGATCGCAGAGGATTCCTTCGAATTTGCCTTTGGCAATAATGACTATGTCGTCAGCATATCCGAGGCAAGTGACTCCGTTCCCGGTTAGTAGTTCGTCTACTACGAGACTCCACATCAGAGATGATAGTACCCCTCCTTGTGGACATCCCCTGTTTGTGCTGATTCGAAAGCAGATATCGCCCACTTTAGTTTCAGCTCTGAAACTATTCACTCCTTTTTCTTCACATCGGTTTAAAAATTGATTGTATTGCTATTCTGCGGCCTTTGAAATTACTTCTGGGAGCTCTTCGCCAGACGAATCCATTAAAATATTGCTTTCATTGAAATTAATTTGAAAAATGCAGAATCTGACTTGAACCTTTGATATCTTGATGACAACTTGGATGTCATAGCAAATTTTTGGTTACCACAACAAACCGCTTGACTCAGCTTTGTTTGATTTTTATGTGCATTGATTTTGAGAAATGTAAAAGGTTTTTTTAAGTATAAAAATATCCCAATTGTTATTTCATGCCAATGAATACAAAATTGCGGAAATAAGATAGATAGTTTGGGTTAGATTAAATATTACTTTGAACTTCAATGGGATTATAACGTATAGCCCAAAGGCGAACCATGTTTCCATTCAGATGGAAACATGCTGTTGTTTAGTGCAATATTCAGAAGGATAATCCTAATACAAATTCGGCATTGTTCCACTCTACTTTTTTTTTTCATTTTTCTCACTTATTCTCAATAAAAAACTGCGAGAAAATTTCGAAGGTGTATTAAATATCAAATCAATACAGTACAAAATAATATACTTCAATTCCTACTAAGAAGATTACACTAATAACTAAGAACTAAGCATTATTTCTGCTAAAAAAAGTTATTAAAATTTTTCCTGAATTCCCTTCATTGAATCGTTTCCAGATATGTATTTTAATGAAACCGTACATTGACTTACTTGACTTGAATACGAATATTTTCATAAATATTAATGAATTGAATATATTTTATACAAAGTTTAAAGCTTTTTGCAAATCACAATATTCACAAAAAATGGCAGTTACCTACGTTTATTTCCTTTAATTAATTAATTATTGTCAAATATACGTGTATTGTCACACTACTGTTAAGTACACCTGAACTGTCCCAGAATGAAACTCGCACAGATTTGGTCCCTGTGGTTTTCCTGAATCCGCAAACTCATAAATTTTAGGAGATCATCATCTTCCTGCTATGTGAGAGAAAAAAGCTGAACTAATGTTTTTCTATCAGAGGCTGTAGAGTGGATTATGGTAAAACAACACAAAATCCTGAAATTCGAGAATGCTGACATTAAAAATGTAAATTGATTCCTTAGAAACTATTCACATCTAACTTTGAAAATGAAAAAAAATTTTGTGTTAACATTGATAAGTGAAAACACTTTCATGAAACTAGTTTGTTATCCATCTCAGTAGCCCTAAGTAAAATCTTCCACTAAAATTCATCAGGTTCAGCTTTTTTCAATGAATTTCTTTGGGTATTGAGTGTTGCATAATCCATTAAGCTGGATTAGGTTCTTGTTCATTTATCAATAGTATTTTTCGGTCAACTCCTGGCCAAGATGCAATTACAAATGACTCGATTTCGCTTTCATCGGTCCCTCGAGCAATTCTGAAGTAACCGTTTTCTCCCCAGTTTGGTCCCCAACTGTTTGCTACTTTCTGAAAAAAAAATTAAAAGTGGTGAGTGAAATCAAATCAATAATTGCTAAAAACTGAGTAGCCTGGTTCACAAGTTTCCATTTCGTCAAAAACCTAGGCTGGACCACCTATATTCCTGATATTCAATTCGAAATAGCATAAAAAAAATTTAAAAGAAAATTGCTGCCGACAAAAATTGCAAAAGTTATAAACAATAACGTAAAAGAATAGTTTGATTTTATGCAGATATCTCAAAAATTATTTGAAATAACAAAAATTTAATAAAAAATAAAAAAAAAAACAGAAAATTTACTAAAAAAGTCTTACCTCCCCGAAATGTATCGACAATATTCATAATTTTTATTCAGAGGTGAAAATTTAGCTAAAAACGGGTAGCGGCTATAGCGGTCGCTTCGACCAAATCAGAAGCTCGATCAAAATAAAATTATTCATCCGATGAAATATAAATATTGAGGAATGAAAAAATTGTAGTAAAACACACAACTAAACAATAATCTATCGCTAATTGCTCTTCCACTCAACCATACCATAATACCATAATAATGTTGCCAACTTTTTGAGTATCTTGCCCCACTGTGCGGTGTTATGAAGAATGTATGGAAAATGAAGGGATATATATTGAAAATATCAATAGATATCTGAGGAAACTGTTTCATTTATCCCAGTTGTTGGTTACTGTTTTTAAAATAAATACACGTTGATTGGTTGATTTTGGTCAAACTAGAGACAGTTCCATGAAACGATCACAACCATGTAACTTCGAAATTCAGTATGCAAAGTATTCTCTTATTAAATAGCTTTATACAGGGTCAGTCAAAAAAGCATGAATTTGAAAATTTGTCATCATATCATTAATACCCTATAAGAGATATAGGGCTGAAACTTGATATGTAGGTGTTCAAAAATTGCCGAAATCGAAAAGGCTATCCACTTTCTCGAGAAAAAAGTTTCTAATGGCCATTCTCAAAATTTTGACCCATTTAGCATTGAAAATAAGAATAATTCATATCTGTCAACATCTCTGAATGGAGCTCGTCGAGTACTATAACTTGAGAATTTCACATAAAATTTACGGTGAACATTTTTTGACAGTTCTAACAACCAATCAAATTTCGTAATTTTGTGTCATACGGAACAATTTCACCCAATCATGTCAACATTACACTGATAATTGCAATCAGTGCAGTTATCAATCATTCACTATGACAACACTTTTGAGTTTGACAATTTCATTCCAAATAAATTTCAAAATGTCACGTTTTGGCAATGCGAATGTTCAAACTATAAATGCGCTAATCAAAGAAAAAATTCCCAGAAATACAACCTACGGTCACAAATAAGTATATTTGGGAAATATTAATGGAATTTCGCTGCGAACGAGGATGTGAATTGAATGAACATAGAAGCTTAGGAGAATTGGCGTTGATGCTAAAAGATTAGGAAGATGTGGAAGGTTTCGTGCAAACTTTTGCGAGAAAAGTACTATAATGACTATAATATTATAATAATAATACTCCCTTATAAACACTCATAGAGTGTACCCAAAAGCATAGCCTGTGCAGGTAGAGGACGGCTATTATTATTATTTTCCGTAGCGGACAAATTTTTGATGGCGTATTCACTTTTCAGCTGTAGGAAAACCCGGAAAACCTACAGCACCACCCCCGTGATTGACCCGTTTTATAATACAGTATTCAAACCAGCTCGAGATGCTTGCGATGCAATCAGGAAGAAACTACAATCAGATCCATGTAAACGTAACGTTAAATTTGTCTGAAGTTAACATAATAATTTTGCTATGAGATGAAAATACTTCTGAAGGTCTTATGCGTGAATTTTACCATATTGCTGCTGTAGAATTAGCGTGGCGAGAAGAAGCAGTTGCATGTCTGGTGGATTTTTCTCAAATCGAGAAAAATATTGATGACTCCA
Organism: Chrysolina americana; assembly: GCA_958502065.1. NCBI lineage: Eukaryota > Metazoa > Arthropoda > Insecta > Coleoptera > Chrysomelidae > Chrysolina > Chrysolina americana. Next base: position 8,259,958 of record OY293421.1, on the reverse strand, counting down.
ACAAATCGCATTGAATACAATCCGGTGTTCAGTAAAACGTGCCAAGGTGGTTCTAAAAGCTGTAAAAGTAGTTAATGGTTGGTTCAAATACTTAGTGAAAGACAAAGTTGCCCTGTACGTCTTTATCATAAAACACGAGGCGACAATATTACCTCACCTCGACTGTTCTTAAAATGAAATAGACACTGGAAAATGAAACTGACAAATGGTACGATAATGTATCTGTTGAAAATACAATAAATGGATGTACTGAATCTGCTGCTGAGGCAATTGGCTTGAATGTAAAGTAACAAATCACTCCAATAGATCAACTACGAAGTGGCAAAAAGTGTAGAGGAACAACAATTGCTGAAAATCACTGGTCAGAGCAATGAAAATTCTATAAAACCATACTTAATTCTCGATCAAGAACACCACAACAAGATTATAAATATTATGCGTGGTAATAGAACTTCTATAGGGAACAGCAACGAATCTCATGTTGAATTGAATTTTAATAATTGTACTTTCACTAACTGTACTTTCAATAAATAAATAAATAAATAAATATTTCGTTGTGTTGAGTTACACATTTTTTTGTGAAAAAATTTTCCGCCGAATATCCCTCGGACATTGACAAATGGCTCATAATTTTATGCCAATTTTCTCAAGCTCTTTGCTTGTCACAAAATCATCTCGTCTATCATCAATATCCTAGGGATATTCTACTGAAAATCATGTTATCATGCCCACTGCGACTCTGCCTATTTCAGGAACATGGGCCACTCATCTTTGAAATAACGTATATTTGACTGTTTTCTTGCTGAATCGGCAACATTCGAATTCTAAGGTAATCATGCAATATACTGACAAATATTACTTTCTTCTCGAATTTCTCCGACTCTACAAGTCTACAAGTAACGAAAATGGGAGGTATGATTTCTAGTCCATGACAAAAAAAAAGCAATCAAATTTTTTTCAATCCACTTCCGCTTGGCTAATCGTGAAGAAATTGAAACATATTCTCTAGAATATCGTTACCATACTACGTCTAAAATGGGAACCCAACTGTTTGCTGAAATTGATCTGAAGATGAATCGCGCTGAAAAGTTAAACATTCCTCTAGTTTTGTGAGCTCCACATGATGACCGAAAATCTCACAGTCAGCTCCCCATGATACTAAAATTACATTTGTAGACTGCGGGAAGAAACTAAATATTTCTGAGTGAAACTTACCCAGTATTTCTGAACTCCATTATAAGTATATTCTTCTCCCCATCCAACAATTCTAACAGAGTGATATCCCTGTTCTTGGTTCACAGTTAAATCACTGTGCTTGTAAATGCCTCCTCTGTAGGTGAAGAAGTCGTGGTGAACTTTGATGGTTGCTAAAAAAAATCAAATAAATTTCTGAAATCTGATATGTTAATATTTAGTTATTTAGAAAAAGTTGGTAAATACCTTGCACTGGACCTGACTTTGTCATCTCATACATTATATCAGTTTCATTCCCGAGTCTATAAGCTGGACCAACAGTGTATCTTGATTTTCTGTCTACATTTTTCGGCGGTCTACAACCAGCTCGTGCCAATGTGCCTTGTCTCTTGATAGTACATGGCTCATTTCTTCCCACATAGGGGAAACACTCCTCATCAACAAGCCTACAATTACATTATTTCATAATAATAATAATAATAATAATAATAATAATAATAATACTCCCTCATAAACACTCGTTGAGTGTACCCAAAGGCATAGCCTGGGCGGGTAGAGGACGGCTATTATTATTATTTGCCGTGGCGCGCCGGGGCGACTTACTGATGTTTTAGGTGATGTATTCACTTTTCAGCTGTAGGAAAACCCGGAAAACCTACAGCACCACCTTGGGTGATCGGTGTGCACCCCAAGCTAGCACTAGACGAGATTGGCATCTAGACAACTCACAATACACTTGCTTTTCAACAAGGCATGCGGCCGCCTATCGATCCGATATAAAGTAGTTGAGAAAATTATCGTACCAACATCGGATTCGAACCGACTATCGCTATGCTGGAGTTTCGAACGGCCTGTGCATTAGACCGCTGATCCACCGACCACCTTGATTGATTGATCGATCGACTGATTCACTGATACTTACCCATAATGTTTCGTAAACGACCATGCTCTGTCTAAATGACCTCCACTGCAACTTTGCTGCCCTTTGATGTCACAGGATACCAAGTTTTGTGCACTCAATTGAACCGCTTCTCGTCCTTTAGAAACTATGGCGTACCTGCAGTTAACAATGATATATTAGTGGCACTCAGAACAAGCTGAAGAGATCGAGCCTTCAATAAATATAAAAAATCCCAGTCTACGGTGGATTTTCAATTCTATAGAGATTTGAGAAATTATACCACGGGTGCAAAACGACGTGAAAAGAAGGCATACTAAATCTACATGGAATGCCCTACGATCACTTGGCTTACTCAGACACAAAAACAATTCTGAAATACCGATCAATCTGAAAGACAAAGATCGCATTAGCTATCACAACAATAAATAACAATATTTCCCAGCAGGTCCCTTCGAAAGCACAGTTGTCGCTTCTTGAAGTATACAATAGAACCCAAAACGAAAATAGTTTCAACTTCTCTAACATTACCAGTGAATTGGTGAAAGAATATATTTATAAAATCAAAACTAATGCCACTGGGTCTGACAACATCTCCATTCACATGATTCATTTGATTGTTGACCATCTTTTAAATCATATCACTCACATTGTAAATACGATTTTGGTGGAAGGTGTATTTCCCGAAGAATGCAAACATGCATGGATCATTCCTCTACCAAAATGCAACATTCCCACAGATTTTTCTGACCTCCGACTCATCAGCATCCTCCCATCTCTATCTAAGGTCGCAGAAATGGCAATGAAAGATCAGATCTCTTCATATGTGTACGAGCATAACATAACTTCTGTTCAATCAGGTTTCCGAACGCAACATAGTACTACTACTACTCTTTTAGCGATTACAGATGATGTAACTAACATGTCTAGTTTTGCTCGACTACAGTAAAGCTTTCGACACCTTGGACCATGAAATACTCTGTAATAAACTCAACTTCTTTGGATTTTCGAATAGCGCAATTCGCTTGATATAGAATTACCTAGATGGCCGCAGTCAAAGCGTTAATATCGACAGTGAGTTGTCAAAGTCTCTACTGTACCTCAGGGATCTATATTGGGTCCACTTCTTTTCAGTATATATATATTTCTGACTTCCACCGTTCTATTATCAAATCTACTGTACACCATTACGCAGATGATACTCAAATATATTTCTCATTTCATTGTGGTAACCTACAAGAAGCTCAGAATACTATCAACAACGACCTTCAGTCAATATCTGATATTTCATCCGCTCATAAGCTGAAACTGAACCCAAAAAAATCAGTAGTCATGTTATTTGGGTCACAGAAAATGAGAGAATCTGGTCTGGAATCATTTGAGGTGTATATTGGTGACAATAAACTTCCTATAGCTAATGAGAGATGAAATTTAGGACTATACTTCGATCCAGAACTGAGATTTACCAGGCACGTAAGTTACTTATGCCAAAGTGCTTATAACACGTTACGACAGTTATACCCAAATAAAGACATTCTTTCCACAAAACTCAAAATGAAACTTTGTGAATCGCTGATTTTTTCAAAAGTTTCATATGGTGACTGTGTTTATGGTCCCGCCTTGTTACAATCTGATGCCGATCGTCTGCAGTGCATACAGAATTGTTGTCTTCGCCTCTGTTATGGAATTCGTAAGTTTGATCACATATCGACAAAAATGAAACAATACGGATGGTTGAGACTAGAAAAACTCAGACATTTGCACTTATTAACAAATGTACACAAAGTTCCGATTTCCCGTAAACCTGATTATCTCTTTAACAGACTGGTATCATTTTCCAGCATCAACAGATTTGTGACACGTAACAGTAATATCCTCGTTATCCCCAAACATCGCACTTCAATATTCACCAGATGCTTCTCGTATATCGCACCAAAATATTACAATTCACTACCCAGTGAGTTTAGGTCTTACAATTTGCTTAACTTCAAAAAGAAACTGAAACTACGTCTAATCAAAAATTGACAGGAATATGATGTCCAACTACCTCATTAACTCATCTTGACACGAGCTCTGATCTGATTTTATTAAGTATTTTTCTATTTTCAACATCACGTTTCAGTATTGAAAACTATTAATCCATTATCAACGTAGATTTAAATTACTGGTGATATAATGTATGAATATTGACTGGTGATGATTAGCATTAGTATTATCCACTTTTGTAATTGTTGTAAAGGTTGAGTTGAAAAACAGCTTCTGCCGACACTCCACCTTTTCACCAAACTCCATTTTTTCTGGTTTTTGATGAATAAAGTCGATTTATTATTATTATTATTATTATTACTATTATTATTATTAAGAGAAGTGAAAACGCTAACTCTGATTATTGGAAAGAGCTTGGGGAAAGAGTTCGAGTTATATTACCCAACTAGTCAAGGTTCACTCTTAGAAACCAGGTGGAGATTCATAAAAAATTAACATGGTATATGAAAAAACTATGGAGATAGTTGGGAAATAACCACCATTATGGCGTTTGCGAAGATTCAAAGCCCAGTAGGTTTCAAAAACTCATCGGGAAGAATCAAAACTCAGAAAGCAGGTGGATAAAAATTATTTCTGTTCATAAAAAGTTATATTGAGAAACTATGGAACTAATTAGGAAATTACCACCTCTAAAGCGATTTCGAAGATTCTGAATACACTGGGATCTGAAAACAGAGCAAGAAGAGATGAAACTTATCTTTAGAAAAAATTAATATGATAAGAATTATTCCTAATCAGAAAAGGAAGGCACAGTGAGATAAATTATGGAGATAATTGGGAATAAACCACTTCTATAGTGATTACGAAGTTTCAGAAAACACTAGACTAAAAGAACTCAGTATGAGAAGACGAAATAATAGCATCAGAATCAATTATTTTTGATAAGGACGGCAGTAGAGTAATTTAGATCACTATCGCTAAGCCAACTTTGTCTATTTGCAAAGTCTGTAACTGACACTGTAACTTTATATCAGCATGAACTTGTTTTTCAGTAGTCAGCATTGTTAATCGCTACTTTCCATGGATATAAATCAATGATCGTCCGGGGCAGTAGTTATTGTGTGTCAGAGATTGTCTGAAATCCACTTTCATGAAACTAAATAATTCCACGATATCGCCAGCTTTTCATCTAACAATTTAAGAGTCAGTTTCTCTGTCTTCGTCATCTTCATGACTGTGATTGTGGTAATTTCCTGTTCTCAGTATATGCACGCTCAAATGATCTGTCGTATTAGCATCAAAACGAACGAAATATCTAGCATATCCTAGGATGGCAAGTCTGTTTTGATTGAGTCTCCTGAGAAGCTCATCCATCGTCACTTTTTTAGTGACTAGCTCTCTTTAAAGCCGAAAGAATATTTTGGGTCTGAAACATTGAGGGATACTTGGACGTTGGATGTTGGATTTTAGACGTTGAACGTAGGACGTTGGACGTTGGACGTTGGACGTTGGACGTTGGACGTTGGACGTTGGACGTTGGACGTTGGACGTTGGACGTTGGACGTTGGACGTTGGACGTTGGACGTTGGACGTTGGACGTTGGACGTTGGACGTTGGACGTTGGACGTTGGACGTTGGACGTTGGACGTTGGACGTTGGACGTTGGACGTTGGACGTTGGACGTTGGACGTTGGACGTTGGACGTTGGACGTTGGACGTTGGACGTTGGACGTTGGACGTTGGACGTTGGACGTTGGACGTTGGACGTTGGACGTTGGACGTTGGACGTTGGACGTTGGACGTTGGACGTTGGACGTTGGACGTTGGACGTTGGACGTTGGACGTTGGACGTTGGACGTTGGACGTTGGACGTTGGACGTTGGACGTTGGACGTTGGACGTTGGACGTTGGACGTTGGACGTTGGACGTTGGACGTTGGACGTTGGACGTTGGACGTTGGACGTTGGACGTTGGACGTTGGACGTTGGACGTTGGACGTTGGACGTTGGACGTTGGACGTTGGACGTTGGACGTTGGACGTTGGACGTTGGACGTTGGACGTTGGACGTTGGACGTTGGACGTTGGACGTTAACAGATATTCCCCTTTAACAGTGATTTGATGTTTGAGATGGACTTCCGTTGTTGATCCAATTCATATTTTTTTTTGGTTTCCCAGACAAAACCAGATGTATTTTGAATATCCATAAGATATCCACGAGGAATATTATAGATATCCATGTATAATATTTCAGGAACGTCGTGATTCATGATATACGTATCAACACTGTCAGACGTCAGCTGTCACTTGTCAAGCAGCCGATAAGGGGGTTGTAGTACGTGTGGCTTTCCAGAGATTTTCTTTAAAACACGATTTATCCATTTTTGCCATCATGGTGATTATTAATTCATTGTGTTTAGAGTGAAGTGAGTGCATAAGTATAGAGAAGTGTTATTGAAAACATACATTTTTCATAGAAGTAGGTATAAACACACTTAGTTTTCTCTTTTATTATAGATTTGATGATGAGAGACGTGCTATTTGGATAGAAGATCTTTTCTCCAAAGTAAAAAATTTGAGCCGAACATGTCATGTATGCAGGTGATCATTCCTAACTTAATGGGGGATAATATTCAGTGCTTGATTACAATCAATTTTCCACATTGTGGTTTAGAGTGGAGAAAAGGTGGTGGCCGAAATTGATTGTTTCATTTATTTGACAGAAAAATATGTAAAACTTTCACTGCAAGAAGCCATGGCATTAAGACAACTAAATGTATACCGAGGAGTTGAGGAGACACTGAAAGAAGAATAGTCAGCTAGGATTTGCCCCATGTTACACCTTCCCCAAATCAATAAATGGATGAATAACGTACCTGTCTGAAGCTACAGCTGCTGTAGAAATAGCCCAGGAAGATCCGCACCATCCTTGATCTTGGATACCAGAAATAGCCCTTGGCCATATTTCTTCTGAATCAAAATCTCTTGGGAGCGCATTGGGGTCGTACATTCTTCTCACTGAGTTCATCCTCATCACGAACTGCTGAGGAGGAAGCGTTCCCAATCTGTAAGTGAATGAAGCATTACGAATGTGATCCATTCCCACAAATAGCAAGCAACCTAACGTGTATTGACTTCAAAAAGAAAAAACAATAATATGCAATAATAAAATAATATAATCAAAGCAAGTAATAATATAAGTGAGGCAAGTGATTTGCTCTTGTGGTGAAAATTCTGTACGCCACCATCAGAGGTTGATCTGATGATGGCAGAGTGGTTTAGCAACGTCTCAAAATGAACACAAAGTTTGGGAAATCATACCAGAGCGGCTGAAAACATCTTCGCTGGGTTCGTGAGATTTAGATAGCTACCTATCGATGGAGAACCACGTGATTATTTGAATATAGAAAAGTACAACTACAAGCGAAGATAACTTTTAAATAACTCTGTTTCTCTCATTCAAATAGTGTTTTATCTTACGCTATAATGCATTACAACATTTTATCCACAGCCGATATGTTATAAACACTTTTACTAATTCGAAGATTTCTTTGACGTTTATGGCAGTTGCAGAGAATGTTGTGATATATAGAAAATATTGCTTGGTTTATGCAATACCTAACACTAATAAATAGTAACTGAGCGGTATATCAAAACACCCCCAACCAAGGGAAGCTATCCCTCAGGATAGGACCGGCTAAGGAACTACTGAAGGTAAGCAAAGTTCTAACGTGGGTCCCCAAGACCGCATTGGATGAGCCCGCGGTCAAGTGCCTGGCCATCATAACTCAGCAGAATGATGGTCTGAGCACTAGAGGATGGTACACACAAGGGCACCCAGGGGTATAAGAATGCAGATGCCCTAGCAAGAACGGGGGCAGCAACACTCTTTTTGGATCAGAACCAGCCTGTGGAATCCCTTTTGGGGTCATTAATTAAGATACTCATCAATCTTCCTGGGAAGATGCCATAGGCAATACTCACGTGAAAATTATGTTGATAAGGCCAACTGACCATATTCTTGAACCAATAACAGGACACTGCCACCTGAGAGAACACTTGCACATATGGACGAAACAGCCTCACATATCTCCTGGAGAGGACGAATGCAGAAGGCCGTAATTCTTGGTTCACTCAGCCTGCTCAGGACACATGATTCTCGGACCCAATGGTCACTCACCCCACAGCGTGGTGGGTGGTTATTGGGATAAATGATCCAGCGCGCCCTCCGGAAGTGTCGGGGCTCCGGAGACAGGGCCTGACTGGGATAGTCTCAACGGATGAAAAAATAAATAAAAAATAAGCACTGCAGTCAATGAACTTGGTCTCGTATTCGACTCTGAGCGGATGAATCCCAACTCTATCACCAAGTTGGAACCCGTTCAGTAGAAAGCCCACGTCAAAGCTGCGGAGAGTAAGAGGCTCCTACCAGCTACATATGGATAAGCCAATGCATGGGGTCTCCTTCAAGAACATTGAAGACCTTGGCATATCCAGAAACCTGACATTTGCTTTGCCTGCCAAAATGATGTCTACCCTTGTCTACAGTAGTCGTAATTATTGGTTCACTCCGTTTACTCAGGACACATGATTCTCGGACTCAGTAATCACCCACCCCATGGCCGTGGGGAGTGTTTGCTGGGGTTAACGACACACCAGCGCGCCCTCCAGCTGTATCGGAGCTCCGGAGACAGGGAAATAAAATAATAGTAATAAGCACTATATCTAAGAAAGATGTGGTGATTAGGTATCAATGTCGTGTAAGTTCTCAGAGAATAAATTCCACCTTGAACACGCTCAGTAGTTTGCTGATGTTGAATTCTTAGGTATGAGTTTTTGGTTATAGACGTCGTTTGTAGAAACGTTGCATAAACCAAGCATGATTGACTTGTATGAAACAAACCATTCAATCGTGATGACATGTTATATCAATATTACTTATAAGACACTAGGGTCTTTTATCGATTTTATGAAACGTTGATAAACAAATGCATTATGATATCCTGAGATGCATGCTGTATATGAAAATTTTGATAGATTGTGGGTCTGACCTAACCTGAGTTTCACTCCTTCGTCCAAAGTCCTTCCCCAAAATTCTGAATAATTTGATGCCGTCCAACCGTATCGTTCTGCATCTCTGTTGATAGTATCTATAACGGCCGGATCCATCAAGCAAATATTAGTTTCACATAGTAACTCGGCATGTTCTCGTCCTGTCTTCTCACAGATACTGAAAGAAAAAATTGAGATAAAAGTCGAATATAGGATAAGTACTGTAATCAATAATAAGAATAATAATCTAGTGAGGTTGTGGCAAAAAATTGTTTCTTATTCGGGAGGAATAGAACAATTTTCCTCCCTCAATATGTGTAGAAAATTAAGTTTCCTAGTAAAGTAAATAGTAAAGCTTTATTCTCACCATTCGTTGCAATTGACCTTCACTTTTTCTTTCCAGAAAATTGTCCTGGTCGAACCTTCTAACTGACACCCAATTAAAGCTGGTGGGGGCTCTTGAGTGGTTGTGGTGGTGGTAGTTGTTGGAGGGGGTATACCCTTGCAGTGGTACCAAAAATCTGGACAACAATCATCCACTCGGGTGTTGTTGCAGAATTCGTCACAATAGCACATCGTTCCTGTGAAATGGAAATAATAATAATGGTTGTGGTGGTTTGATTGACGGTATTTCAGTAGAAAATAACGATAATTAAAAGTTTATTCACTTAGAACATAGATAAAATATCAATTTTGTATAGGGGAGACCCGGTAAAACTGATCCCCCTAAGCTTCCAACTTAAGTTTTTGGAAGAAAACGAGTACACAAAATTTCGTCAACTTGTCAGTAGCTAGTCTTGCCCTTTAGCTCTCTCCTATAATTTTGTGAGAATGTAGTTATCAGTAGGAATGAATCCAACTACATACATCATATCGAGATTCTACCGAATGATCGTTTTGCCCTAGTGGGTGGGGCAAGAAGACTCCCTCGAAGGGGCAAAACGATTCAACTTTATTATTCATGTGAATATCAATTCCTAAAAGAAAAAATAATGCAGTATCAAAAATTCTTTTTGTAAACATTTTTATAAAAATTAATACATGTATGAAATTAAATTTATTTTCTGTCAACAAAATTTGGGACAAAAAAATAACCAAATATTCCAAATAATAGGTGAATCACAATTGTGATACCAAAGATCTCTGCACGTTGGGCCTATAGATGCACAAATCGGATACAAAATTTTCCTCGTCATCCTCGATCTCAGAGCATTCATCATTGTCATGATGGCACCTGCTACACATTATCCAGCCTTCTCCTACCGTCGAATTCGAATATGCCTCACCACAGATAATGTATTCACAATCATCATCTTCCCCTTTATTCGAACTTTCATCATCTATATCATCAACTATAGGATTTTGCTTTAGCTGTTTTCCTTTCAGTTTTGAAGTTTTCTTATTCTTTATAATTCCTTTCTTTGTCTTTGACAGATTATTAGCATTTTGCTGTTTCTTTTCCATCCTCAACTTTTTCTTTGTCATTTCCTCTGTTTTCTCCTTATGCTCTTCCTCTAGCATATTCTTGACTTGATGTCAAAACAACTGTAGTGCCTTTCCTCTTACCCTTGATAGTTTGCATTATTGCCTGTTTTTTCGGGATCGGGCGAATATCTTTAGGAGAGATTGCAAAAGAAAACTGTTTTCGACTAGACGTGGATACGGAACGGACAGCACTACAGGATGGAAAATTTGTGGATTCGAGATCTGTTGAACTGGTTGTTAAATTTGGCTCAGTTTCATCTAATGAAGTTTGGAGCGTTTGAGTGTTGTTAGTGTTACCGATGCATTCTGAATCTGTTTGTGAAGGTGCCAAATCCAATTTATTTAAATTTACTTCAATATTTTCATTATGTAAAGGTCTATCGGAGACTTCAGCAGCAGCGAAGTCAATGTCGTTAAAAACGTCTCTATTGAATGGACATACCACATTTTCTGAAACCTTTTACTGCGTTTTCTGCTGTACAAGCTTTAAGATAAGTTTCACAAAATATTCGGCTCATGTGGAAAACTGTTACAATGCGACCAGGATGATTATTTAGCCAGTTCTCTAATACATTATCTAGGTAGCGACTTAGTGGAAACATGACTCCAACATCGAGTGGCTGAAGCTTATGAGACGTATGAGGCGGTATGCATAAGAGAGTTACGTGTTTCTCTCTTGCTTTGATGATTACATTCAAATTTTTTGTTTGCGATGAATGAGCGTCTGGAATCAACAGTACGGGATTATCTTCGGATGGTTTGGTGTGGTGTAAAAAGTGGTCGAACCATAAATCAAAAACGTCAAGTTTCATCCAGCCAGACTCGTTGCATGCAAATATAGATCCGAGGGGAGTACCATCTTTCAGTTCTTCTTTCATTCTTTTTCGACTAAAGATGATCAAAGGGAGAACAAAATTTCCACCAGCTCCCATGCAGATAACAGCTGTAGTACAAGTGCCGCGTTCAGCAGATGTCACCCTTGCAACTTGTTTACGACCTTTTAAAGCAATAATTTTGGAATTCTTTCCTGGCACTGTACATAACAAAACAAAATTGGATTACACTTCTTTTTTCTCGAAAACGAAGCCATGTTCAATAAAACTCTCATTTATATGAGTCTGAAGTATGTGCCGATTTTCGAACCTCCCCCCTCCCTCTGGCCACCGTTTTGGAGTACGGTAACGGGTGGGAAAAAGAGGTGGTGGGAGTGGGGGGCTAGGCTCCCTCTTGGACTAAAATTGGTCTAAAAACCGCGAAAACAAAATGCAAATTTTTTAAAAAGTTACTGCAATAAGGGGGACGTGTTCCGAAACGTTGACGCCCTTGGGGAAAGGCAAGTTAAAAATTCTTGGTTTCAGAGAAGAAATAAATTTTCAACAAAAAAATTATTAGTTGAGGGCACACCTTCGTCTCGGCCGAGGTATGGCCCACCGAGCGGTTTTTGGCTGCGACCCCCGTTTGGGCGGGGCGTAAAACCTTGGAAATATGTACGTGGAAGAAGGTATTTGCCTACGTCGGCGGTTAATGGGGATAGTCTCCGTAAATGATTAATTTTCTTTGTAGTAAATGAGGGGGGTGTTCGAAATACGAAATCACAAGGAAAAAAGATCCAAAAAATGCGCAAAACAGTCAGGTAGGAAGAGTCAACGTAGCTGAGAATGTCGCCCCCCAACTCCCTTGTTTGGAAGTTCGGTAACGCATCGGATTTCTGGAAAAATTCTGACGACAATGTGTGCAACCATTATTGCAAAAAATAGGGTTGGGGCTGAAACTAGGCCCCTCTGTGACTGAAAACGGAATTTTGTATAAATGTCAACGCCTTTGGGTAAATATGTCTGAATAGTAACCAAATCACTGGAGACTAGATCACATTTTTTACTCACCCACTATCGGTACTGCGCAGGAATCTTGTCTATCATTGCAACATCCTATATTCTCACAATATGGTCCCTGTAGGTCTGAGAAGTCATCATAATAGGGTAAAGAAGTTACAGCTAAAAACAGCGTTATACTACTTATAACAGTGCTTAGGAAACACCGATTCATCTGGAATAACAAAACAACAAATTATTTTTTAATTACCAGAAATTTCTATATTACTATATAGAGAAGGTTAGCAGAAAGGAACCACGACAATAAAACGTCTGACTTGAAAAATTGCAAGAGGGCTCCAAATCATGGATTTCGTAATTTTTTGAGAAATTCAGCTGAATAAAAAAATATCAGTATATTTATATTCGATATAGTGTGCGACTGGACATTCCTAAACGTCGTGAAATAGTTATTATCCTAACAAGTACGGAAAGAGTACCTTTCCCGCATGTGGGAGAGTACCTACCTTCCCGTATGAATTAGGATCAATATTTTCTCTACAAGCGAATTAAAAAAAATTATGTAGCACTCCTAAACTCCTACGTGGTTATAAGTTAAGAAAGTTTATCATTTTGCTTCAATCGGAATGGTACGTTTAGTTGACCGACCAAAATATAATAAAGCTATGAATACAGAGTGTTTCAAATAATGTAGGACTCATATTATTTATATGTCATTATATTATAATTGGGTGAAATGAGATGAAAAAAAAAGTACAAGTTATTTGTAATCGATAGTTTACTGTTCAACTGAGCGTCACTAAGATGAGTGAATTAATATTCTATGATACAAAAACTATGACGTAGTTAATTAACAAAACGGAAAAAAAGGATTTGTTGATTCAACCAAATTTATTTAGTTACTTTCATTTGCATGGCCCGACTGATAGTTCATTCCAAAACGCAGGTGTATTCGCCTGATTGCGTAATTAAATTGCGTTCACAAAATGGATTTCTCAATGCAATGATGACATTTCTCTGATTTGAATTAGATGAAAAGTCGATAATATAAAATCAACTATAACAAATATTTTTGTTACATTAATCAAAAAAAATTGTAAATCTGATCATATTCCTCATTTGATAAAACAAGATAATTACTTGGTTGAAACAATATTCTGCTCAAAATGAGTTATGAGAGGAGTTCATTTGGTTCGAGCATTTCAATTTAACTTAATCGAAACTTTGTGTTTGATCCAAAACCAAGACTTATTTTTTCTCAATTTGAGGTATTTTTAGCATATTTGACACTTTCATTCGTTTCATTCAATTAAATTTCATTTGTTTTCTACTGTGAATGTACTCACTACTTAGATGAAAGAATTTGCATTCAAATTGAAGTATTCATTGTTACTGAATCCTAAGCGGGTCATGATAAATGCTTCCGATATAATTATGCTTCCACGTCAAATTATCAGCAAATATTGATTGTTGACACTTTTTGTTTCTTGTTGGTTCTTCCAAAAAAGACTATTGTTTATTATTACCACACGGAAATTGTAGTTTTTCCATGGTTCTACAGAAACCGTTTGATATAGAGAGAAAAATGAAAAAAACTAGTTACACAATTTCTGAGCATCCCGTCCAATTTTTTTGAAAAGTTTCCAAAGATTCTGGAAGCTTCACGTCTTATTCAGGTAAATTATGGCAGCTTTTGAACTGTTTCCAAAAAAATTTTTTGTGAAGGACTGCATCTGTCAAAATTTTCTTAAAAAATTAAATAACTGAAAACTGAAGCTCTTCAGACATATGATGTTTCGATTGAAGTTATATCGAAATTCAGCGTAGATTCTGAAAATGTGATAAAAACAGGGTGTTTCAGTTCAAAAACAAAGTTGTGGTCTACTTCCGATATAACAGAAAGTCGTATATTTTAGCTGAACGATAATAGTACATACATTTATTTTATGTATGATTTCTGTTAGTACGAATAGTGTTATTTCTCCTGTATTATATAAAAAACTTTGAATCCCACTTCATGTTTACTGAGATTTATTCGATACAGATTACCCTAAAATCATAACCCTAATGATGCACAAAAAATGCCATCATCTAGTGCTACCGGTGAAATTGGTTTCGTACTCCGTTTCTAATATATTAAAAAAGTACTGGTAACTAGTACCTTATCATAAACTTGAGAAGAATGATTCGCCTGTGGAAAATAGTGACCTCATGCCATTTCCTCCCCCCTTCTTCCCAAGGAGGAAGATTTTTGCATGCAGCTCATTTCAAATACTGTTTAATTTCAGTAGTCACCATCCCGAACTGATTCTACTTTAGGAGTTGTTATTGGTTTATGAGTGTATTAGGTAATATGATGACATTAATCCCGTAATGCATTTAATGCTAAATGGTCACGTATACCTATCTCGAGAATTTTGATTTATCTCCGGCTCTATTGTTGAATTTAATGTCATCTTTTATTAGTGGTGAGTAACGGTAATTAAATTTATGAGTGCCAACGAGATCAGGTGAAATTCTAGTCAGTAGCATATACAGAGTGATTGAACAAACTCAAAATATTCAATTTGACAATTTTCTCATTTCAGAAATTGGAAATAATTGTTTATTTCTATTATAACCATGGCATACTTAGTAGCTATTCGTCAACAAGTGGTTGAGATATCGTGATACACTTTTGTTATAACTCAAATGCATTCATAAGAAAACAATCCTCCGTAACTGACTGAAACATTTTTCATAACTAAAAATCATTCCTTCTAACAAAAAGAAACATTAATGTTCTTTGGGTCAATTAATATTATTATTAAAATCGGGACTATCACTGTTCATCCAAGACAACAGAATGGTAGGAAAAAGATCGTTCAAAGAAAACCGTTCTGTGCTGAGGGATAGACAAAGTGTTAACATATCGTAGATATCTGGTGTGTGCTTCCTGTCTATGTTGCAGTTTGTCAAGGAGGCAAATAGGTGTTTTTTTCTAAAGATATTATGTAATCTTCTATTGTGTATTTTTTACCAATCGAGTTTGTTAATAAAAGATGTGATGTGATCTCTAAAACGCAACCCAAATATTAACCTCACCATGTATTCTGAACTTTTTGGGTTCTTCTTGATTGTACCCCTTTTAAACTTGGACCATAGAGGATGCCACGATAGTTGAAAATTGTCAGAATTAAGGAGTAACGCAAATAAATTTTTGAAGTTCTTCCCAAGAAGTGTCAATTAGAAGAAAGGCCCTTCGTTATACAAAGTGCTCTTTTCATGAGATTACTCATATAGTTAAGAAATTTAAGGTTATTATAAGTAGTTAACCCATGGCATTTAATTTTCACAGTACTCGATCTTTTGATTCTATCCATAAGCTTCTATCCATCTTTTTCATTAGCAAATACGATTAGAGAGGATTTTGCGGGATAGATATGGAGACCACAGTTCTTTATTCTGTGATGGAGACAAACATTTTTCCACATTGACACCAACTGTTTTACAGATGTTCAAGTCTGGCCGTGTGATAAAGATTTTTGTAGTCAGCATGAGTATGTATTTGAAAGTAATTGAGAACCCGATGAAAATGATAGTACAGAGCCTTGCGGGGCACCAAGAGATACTTTTATTTAACGTGATGAATCATTTTCAACCTGAACACCTGTTCGTTAAAAAGGAATGAATAAAATTTTTAACATTTTTAGAAAATCCTTAATAGTGCAACTTAGATATTGAAAGGGAGTGATTCATGGTATCAAAAGCTTTACTAAGTCCAGCGAAAGAAACACGGTTACTTCATGTTCATCATATGTCTTATTAATATCATCTGTTACATTCAGTAGGGCAGTAGTGGTACTATGTTCCTTTCTGAAACCTGATTGGTGAGCTGGTAATATTCCATCAGCTTTTACAAATCCGTGTATTTGTTTATGATCCACTTTTTCAACAACCTATGATAATAGTACGCAAGCCATCGTTCGAAATCTGAAGTAATAACCAGCAAGTTGTAACTTTGTATACTGTTTAAGTGTGACAAGATGTCGCAGAGAGGAAACCTTGAAAGTGGTAAGTTTACCTTTGTCGCCAAATCGACATCTTTGGAGCGTCGGACTGCTGAAGATCCTTATCAATTTTGTCGGACAATGGTGCCATTGAAAATCTCATAAAATTTTTGTATTTTCCTAGTAAAATCAGATTGCTGCCTGTCGCCAATCTAAGTAGTGATATCGACAAGTTGGGAGTGGGGAACAACCTAGAAGTACCGAACTTTTTTGACTGATTTTTCTAGGAGAATACAAAATTTAAAGAGATTTTCAATGGCACCATCATCTGACAAAATTAATAAGGATCTTCAGCAGGCCGACGCTCCAAAGATTTCGATTTGGCAATAAAGGAAAACTTACCACTTTCAAGGTTTCCTCTCTGCGACATCTTGTCAGACTCGTCACATTTAAACAGTATACAAAGTTACAACTTGCTGTTTATCACTTCAGATTTTGTACGATGGCTTGCGTATTATAATGCAGGTAAAATATCAATTGGGCGTAGATCGTTTAGTGATGAAGGATTAGCAATTTTGTCAATGGGAAATATCAAAGCTTTTTTCCTTTCCGTACATCAGGAAAAATTCCTTCTGTCAAACATGTACTGACAATATAAGTAAGAACGGGAGTTACGAATGGTATACATATTTTGAATATATTAATGGAAATTTGGTCCGTATCTGTGGCATTCCTTTTAATTGAACTAACAATTAATACGTCCCAGATTCTCATTGGATATTTTGGAGAATTCGAGCTTATCTTCGAAAGGGCACTGAGAATCATAATGCTTCAATATTTCGTTAGGAAGATCAGGGGATAGCTCATTCCACTGAGGTCTTCTGAAATGTAATTTTTTTAGAAACTATATCTGATAAATTCAAAGTGTTCCATAGTTTGTTGCTATTTTGTTGATTTTGTATGAAGACGAGCTAATTTTTTTTTTGTTTTTATCACAGCGGTCACCATGTTTATGGTTATTATTATACGATCTGTGTACTATAATATTTATGACGATTCTCGATGACGATCCAAATATTGTGATTACATTTGAATGTATTGTCATTGCTCAACTCAGTTATAAAAAAACATGATCTACCGTATGATCTGATCCTGTTAATTCGACATTCAAATTCCAATTACCGTATATTCAAAACTCAATACGCAAACAGATTAACATAATTATCGATAACATATTCGATTCACATGCAGGGATAAGCTTATGATGTAATTTTTGTTGTTAACAGCTAACGCACGTGGAAACTTTCAGTAATTTGAATATTCAATTCATTAATTGGAGGTTGTCTGCTGTTTTTATTTTTAAAATAGTTTGCCGATTGCGCCAAGAAATGCAGATGAGGCTAACTACTTTTTAAAATGCCGATTTCAAGTCAATGAATATCATCTTAGGTAGCTGAGGATGTAAACATATGTCTCAACCCATGGCGCTGGGCTGATTTATTTGGAAATGATTGTAGAGTAGTTGTCAAGTTCCGATTAGAGTCGATATTAACAAGAAAAAATACTTTGCTGACCAAAATCTAATATTCTGTTGACTTCAGACTTGTACTGTGAATACCAAAATCATAACTCAACATCTTGCCACCGTATTCAAAATTAAAATCAAACCACATTGAGGGGTAGTTCATTCTAGTAATTTTTTGAAAAACTTTGCTGATCATGGGTTTTCAGTGAAGTCATTTCATTAGAACAGTAAATTATGATTGCTCGGGACATACTCTCCACGTCACCATAAATAATTGGATCAGCTCCCTCTTAAGGATTTTACTTGTACTTTCGAAAGTAAAAAAAATCGAGAAGACGCAAAGTCTGAAAAACCATTGTGATATAATCAGAAGGTTTCAAGATGTTTTTTCTGCTAGAATCATTCCAGGAGGGCAACTGAATGAGACTTACATCAATGAATTTTTTTCAGGATTTCACATAAGTATGAAAAATTTAACAAGAAGCCAAAGGACCCCGCACATTTCTAATGGGAAATGGCTGAATATTTGTTATGTTGCAGTTCGTTCTGAGATGATCAAAAGTGACCATAACCACAAAGCTCAAAAATGGACAGTTTTCGAGATATGAAGCTTTGAAAATCTTGGAATTTTACCTCGTTCCATAGACAGTGTAGAGCAGTGTATGAAATTTTTTCGAAAACGGTGTCTAATATAACTGCGGAAGACCATTTTTCAGTCGGGATCTAGGAGCTTTGTGGCTGTGAACACTTTTGATCAGCTCGTCAAGAACTACAACATACCAAAAATTCAGCCAAATTCACGGAAAGCCATTTCCCATAAGAAATGTGCGGGGTCCTTTGAAAAGTCGTCATGAGCTGACCAGTATGTTTGGTGTTTTCCACTAAAATCTTTCAATTGGAAGAGATAAACTAGCGCATGAAAACAATCGGCTGTACTGTCAATAATGCCATCAAAAACCTAAGATAAATTACTTTTTGTTGATATTTCCTACAATGACCGGTTGATTTTTCATTGGTCGGTGTCATGAACTGATGACAAATCGCATGAGATTTCACCTCAGCTAAGTTTTCAAGAGAGTCACAAGATCAAACTTCCCTTACGAGGAGGTTGATATGAATTTTTTTCTATGGTGGCACAAAGATTATGTTTGGAGCAATTATAATTTAGTTTCAATGAATCAACTCTACTCTAAACTTTCGGCCAGCAAAGTTTTTCGAAGAATCACAGGTACAAACTACCTCTTCTTCAGATAATAAAATACTTCCGAATTTCATGATAGCACAAGCGAAGAACGATCTTTGGCCGTATAAGAACTATTTTGATAGGCACGAGATATGATACTGTGCTATGACAGTATCCTTCGTTTTGACCCCAATATGTTTGGTAATTTGTTTTTCTCTCTTTTATTAGATTTCCGCATCGAGCTTTGCTAATTCCAAACACTGGTTCTGAGCTTGTGAATGAATATTCAGATGCTTATCTTGTAAGTAGGTCTGTTCTTTCATTGCATTATATTCCTCTGTGCCCGAGCAACCACACTAGTGGCAGATAAATTGGTGTGTATGTAGAAATTTACCATAGCAGAAGAACCTATGGCAAGATTTGAGGACTCAGGTCTAGAATAAAATGATGTGCCTAGATCGATACCGAAAGCATTATGAAAGTCCTGTTGAATTTCAGTTGACTTAAAAGTTAGTTTTCCAGGTTAGGTGACATGGACATCCAAAGTTCACTATGAACCGCTATATTGTTGCGACAGACTCTTTGAGGTCATCATAGCGTCATGGAAAATGGAAGAATTGAATACCATAACACTGACCTGATCGGGATCTGGAATATATACAGTGAAAGTCCCAGAAGCCTACAATACTCCTTGCCAAAATTCAGACACTATATCTGAATGTGCAGATCTACTTTGTGTCTGACAGTTAGGTAGTTAACGCTAAAAGATCTGATGTACCAAACTGTGACTATTGTGGAATGCATTGAACCACATGAGAACTCTAGCAGAACAGAGAAAAACTATGCTGGGAGCAAGAACAAGTGATGTGATGAAAATTAGGGTTCAGTCACTCCATTTCTGAACCAGTACTCGCTATACTAAAATGTACATGAAAGTAACTGGATGAAGTGGGTAATGAATACTTAATTCGATGGGGGCAAATTATACTGGACACTCTCGGTTGAGCACCCCCTCAAAATGGACTTACCTTCAATAAAACAAAGGCAGTATCCGGTATTACAGAATCATGCCAATGACAAGCTTAACCAAATGTTGTCGATCCCTCTAACTCAACTTAGGGCATCGCTTTTGTAAAAGAGACATGTATGTATTCCATACTATTTGTTAGCGTGACTCTGGACAAACTGAGGAGCGCTCATTTTTTAACAACCTTAAATATGAAGGCTGTGTATTGCCAGATTCCTTTGCCAGAATCTTCAAAACCACTCATAGCTTTCGTCATTATAAGCCACCAGTTTTTTCGTCGAATGCCGATGAGATTACATTATGTAGCAGCCACGTTTTAACGTTGTTGATAGAGTGATAAGTGCCGATTTTGAGCAAGATTTATCCGAATGATATCATGGTTTGTACTTTGATCTTCGAAAAACATTTGAAGATTCTATCGGAGGTTTTGGCGAGGCTAACTAAAGCACCGATTTCACTCGAAAGAACCGTCTGTTCATCTGGACGAACAATTATGACAGGGCAATTCGGCAGACCAAGGATTGTTCAAAGGCAGCATCCGTACTTTCATACCCAGATTATGATCTTTCTACTAGTTCAGACGAAGGCGTCGGATTTTTGACTAGGAGCCGTGTTATCCCAGTTTCATTCGTCTAGAAAAAAGGTGGTGTGTTGTTCGAGACAAAACAAGTACCAGCAAAAGAATGAGTGTATGGTGGTTAGAATAGCTGTAGAACAACGAATATTATTATTATAAAGGCAAATATTCAGTAGTCATAACTGATCACCACAGCTCAATTTGGATGAATATGATCAAAGATCCAATCGACCGCATTGCAAGGCTCCAACAGTTTGATTTTAAAAATACACCGGAAAAGAGGGATCACACAGTAACAGAACCCCAGTAATGATCATTGCTAGCATTAGTTATTGATGCTGTAGAGAAGAGGGTAGAGGGCAAAGTATCAATCAGAGTCTCGTGAGGTATCTTTTATGACGAATAACTGACGATCAGCTTTTTAAGCTTGTTAGTAGACGGTATCCAAATCTTCACGAAGAAGCGGGGTGTTAATTACGAGTAATAACAAAAGAACAACGTCGATACTTGATCCGCCAGCATCACGACCCTTCAACCTATGGTCATGGGAGTACAACCTTAGTTCATTACAAATTTCCATACCCAAGCGAATCATATTGGGAGGATCCATAGAGTTCGAAAGTCGATGATAGTCGCCTACGTGGCAGAAAACCATTGTACTTGGAAGACATTCCTGCCCAAGGTCGCCTGCACCATGAGGTCGGCAGAACATGAAGTGACACAGATGACTCCCAAATTTGTGGTATTGACCTAAACGGTCACGAATTTCTTCTCTCAAATGAAGTGTAAAGTATTTCCGCTTAAGCATCACCCAAATTCAAGGGGACGTTTACAATCTCGAATATTCTATTCCCATGGTCTTACGAATTGATGAATGATTCAGGTGAATCATATGGAGTCTGACAGCCAAGGACATCAAGGTCCGTCCTCCCGAGAAAGACGTGGGTTTAGGGTGATCGGAGGTAGTTAGGTTAAATTAAGAATATGTTAGCAAAAGTTTCGTTTAGGAAATAGGCATTGTGAGTCTGACAATCGATGAGGCTAATATTGAAACAGAAGCAATGATTTATTTTCTACATTGTTTATTTCTAACTTATAGAA
This sequence comes from Chrysolina americana, assembly GCA_958502065.1. NCBI lineage: Eukaryota > Metazoa > Arthropoda > Insecta > Coleoptera > Chrysomelidae > Chrysolina > Chrysolina americana. Next base: position 8,238,110 of record OY293421.1, on the reverse strand, counting down.
CTTCGATAGTTATTGAGTCATTATTATTATCGCTTTGAAACAAAAAAATTCAATGACGTGGTGAAGATTTGTTGGATAAATAAAATTCCTATTGATCTAATGGCAATGTTCAACACAAATCGCCCAATTTCAAATCAATTTCAAAGCCACTTCATAGATGCTAAACAGTTTGGTAAACTAGAGAATATCAGTAGAGAAATATAGAAAAATGTCTAGCATCCGGGTTGTTTGAAGGATAGATCAAGTTCACGAATTCAGTTTTTTTTTAATTACTTAAGCTCATTCTTGTGTTGTACTTCAGCTAATGGAGATGTTAGACATAAAACGCACCACCTGAACGAAGCAAATAATGTAAAGTTGTCCTGAATATCCAGAATAGCTATAAAATAAATGAGATAAAAACAACAAATAAGTTTCAGCGAGTATCGATTTTAGAAAGCAAACTCGTAAAATTCAAGCTTCTTCATTAAATTCAGCAACAGTTACAACAATCTCATTCAAAATATTCGTTAGAGGTTATTGTCTCCAAATGATTTGCCACAAGAATGCCATTTGTTTTCTGGTTATTGACCTGAGCAAGAGGGTCATCAATCACAAAGCAATAAATATGCAAAACTTTTCTGGGCTTCATTTGTGTATCATAAAGTCAATTAGGGCTATTGAAGTAGTTATAAAATAAAGTTACTTGAAACAAGAAAATAAGTAGTAATAAACTTCGAATGTATTTTAGAAATTCCAGCGTTGTATATAGGATAAATGAAAGAAAATTAAAATATCAATAAAAATAATATACCACCGATGAAGGGCATCAGAAACTTATAGAACTGAAGGTATTCTTTTTCGCAATGGATTTTTGATTTATCTGGAAGCAAATCTAATCTTGCAGTGTTAGCAGACGCATGTATATTTCCACAAATATCAATATCTGCCATGATTTTTGCCACAGTTTTAAATAAGTTTAATTAAGATTATTTTAATTTTTAATGGACGCTAAAATGACAATAACCAAAGTTGTTCATTTTATTTTCACATTATCGTTGTCGATGATTCGATATAGTATATTACATGACTAGTGGGGAAAGTGACATTTTTCAAACGAGTGGGAAATATTGTGGCAATCACACGAGTGTGAAAAATCACTTTTGCACGAGTAACAATACTTTTCCTACGAACACATAATAATTTTAACAAATAATGTATGAAAATATTATGATTAAAGACAACATAGTTTATTTTTAAAAGTAACAATAACTATTATTAGGAACAAGAACTTTTTCTACCTTAAAAATATTAATAATAATTACTAATCAAGATATACTCTAATACAATATATTTTCTTGTTATAAGATGTGTACATTAGCTCAGTTGGTAGGCAGCGGAACGTGACTTCTGACGAAGAGTACGCGGGTTCGATCCTCGACCACGGAAACTTTTTTTTTTCAGATGAAAAAAATTACCCTTCTCAAATAGATTGCTTCAAGATTTTGGTGGTAGGATTTTCAGGGAGGATATTTTTGCTGCCTCCATACACAATTAATGCACCTAACATTTACTACATACTCAAAATAACTTTTGACGTTTGACATAAATTGTTCAAAGCCTGCTTTTTATATACAGTGTGACCCATTTAAGATGGAAGCACCCTTATAAAACTTACATTTTTCAACCGATTGGAATGATTTTTTTTTTGTTAGGTAGATATTCAAAAAGTCTATTAGGACACCAAATATCATGAATAAATCTCAATTTCCAGGGCCAACTAATCTTATTTTTCATGGTCAAAAATCTAAAAAAATTACTAGTGATTTTTTTAGAAAAAATCTGACTACACCACTGGATTCGCGACATTTTCAAATGATTTACATGTAAATTACGTTGGAATGCGTCAATCAATAAAAAAGTTATAAAGGAATGAAATTTGAAAAATATGCCGTTTAATCAACCCACCAATTCATGTTCAGGAATTTTATGAAAATTCTGTATACACTACTGGATTCAGGATGTCTTGAAATATTACTGATCACAGTTTCATCGAAATCTGTTCGGTAATAAAAAAGTTATAAAGGAATAAAATTTGAAAAATATGTTGTTCAATGGAATTTTAGCAACGTTCTTACTACACCACTGGATTAGGGGCAATATTCAACAAAATATTATTCAAATAAAATTCATGAAACGTTTATGGGAGAATCAATTTCCTTTCATATGTATGTCGAACCATATCAATCAATCAGTTTATCACAACAAACTTTAGTGTCAATAATTTCAAATAAATCTACAAAAAAATAACTGTAAGTACATTTTTCTAATTGCTACAAACTAGCGGAAAACAATCTTTTATTCACAATCAATGTAAAAATAGAAACCAAGAAGATACCGAATTGAAAAATAAATGAGTGCAATTCATATTCTGGTGGCCTCCACCAAACTTCCATCCAATTCAATGCATTTATCATATCGCTTACGAATATTTTTTATAGTATTCCTCAATTGTTGTGGAGTAATTGCATCGCAAGCTTGCTGAATTCTGGTGCACAGTTCTACTTGATTCCTTGGTCGTGATTTGTAAACCTTTTGTGTAACATAACCCCAAAGGAAAAAATCGAGTGAAGTAAGGTCAGGCGATCTTGGTGGCCATCCAATTAATGTACTCCCCCTTCCTATCCAACGATTAGGGTAATTTTGATTCAGACAATTCTTCACAATTCCTGCATTATGTATGGAACAACCATCTAACTGAAAATATAAATTTCTTGTTTCTGCAAGGGGAAGTTCATCTATTGCGTCCGAAAATTCATTCCTTAATAATTGTAGGAAAATTGCGCCATTCATGTTGCCGTCGAAAAAGAATGGTCCAATTATCCTTTCATTCCACACCAAACGTTCACTTTTTCTGAATACTGCCTTTTACAGTTTATCACCCAGTTAGGATTTTCAGTGGCCCAATAGCGAATATTTTGTGATGAAACCACTCCATTTGTTGTGAAACTAGCTTCATCACTAAATAAAATTTTCTTTAAAAATTGCCTGTCATTAAGATACTCGCCCTGGGCCCATAAGCAGAATTCCAATCGTTTTTCTTGATCACCTAGTTCCAGAGTATGTAAAAACTTTGGTTTAAATGGCCTCAATTTATTTTTCTTCAGACATCGCCTAATATTCTCCCTAGGTAAGTTTAAATCTAAGCTGGCAACCCTCAAACTACTATTTGGATTATTTCTGAAGTAATCTAATATAGTCTGGTTATTTTCGTCCTTCTTCGTATATTGTTCTTTAAAATATATGTGGTTACTGCTCCAGTCCGATTGAAAACTTGGTTTATTTTATGTACCGTGCTGTTATTTATGGCTGGACGATTTGGGTGTCTTTCATTGAATATTCTAGTTACTTCTCTTTCATCACCGGAAAGACGTATAATTTCGATTTTTTCTTGAATTGACAGTTGAGCCATTATCTGTTTTTATTTTGGAACACAAATTATTCAGTTATTCATGCGCAAATAAATAGATGAGAAACTGTAAGTCACAGCTAACTTGTTTATTTCATTAATGCATTCTGAATAACAGGCAGTTAAAATTGCAACTCTCATTTTTTGCTATTCAACAAAAGGAAAAAATCACAGCCGATGTTACCTACTGGAATGATAATAATTATTATCCATTGCATATTTTTTTCGTTATAATTTCTATTGGGAGTACATTAGACTTGTCTTATATTGTTGAAATTGTTTTCATGAAGATTAACCAGGAGTTCTCTCCTGATTGTACTTGTTTATGTATCCACTCCACTTCGAGAAATACCTATAGACTATTTTTACCATCATGATTTTCAGATGTTATAATTGTACGACATTGCAATAATCACCCCAATAATTTTTTCAATAATCAACAGTGGTGTAGTAAGAACGTTGTAAAATTTCATTTTACAACATATTTTTCAAATTTCATTCCCTTATAACTTTTTTATTACTGAACAGATTTCGATGAAACTGTGACCAGTGATATTTCAAGACATCCTGAATCCAGTGGTGTACTCAGAATTTTCATAAAATTCATGAATTCGAATTGGTGGATTGATTAAACGGCATATTTTTCAAATTTCATTCCTTTATAACTTTTTTATTGATTGACGCATTCCAACGTTATTTACATGTAAATCATTTGAAAATGTCGCGAATCCAGTGGTGTAGTCAGATTTTTTCTAAAAAAATCGCTAGTAATTTTTTTAGATTTTTGACCTTGAAAAATAAGATTAGTTGGCCCTGGAAATTGATATTTATTCATGATATTTGGTGTCCTAATAGACTTTTTGAATATCTACCTAACAAAAAAAAAATCATTCCAATCGGTTGAAAAATGTAAGTTTTATAAGGGTGCTTCCATCTTAAATGGGTCACACTGTATATATAATGAATACTTAGCAAGATGATTACATAATTGCCTGACTAGGTACAGGGAATTGATATATGAAACTATTCAACGAAAAGGAACATATATTTTGAAAATTACTTGCTTTGTTTAGATGATTCCGAATTTTTTGAAGTGGATATTTCGTCGGCTCTGTGCAAGAAGTTACTATCTAACAATCTAATGTCCAAGAAAATTTAATGAATAGTCCGACTGAGAACCATTCTGACTTCATTTATTTTTAATAATTACTTTTAAATACGATATATTTGAAAAGTGTAATTTTTTTTAATATAATAGTCAAGGATCGAACCCGCGTACTCTTCGTCAGAAGTCAATATGTCCCGCTGCTTTACGAACTGAACTAACGGAACGTGCGGAAAGTTACTTTCCGCGACTGTGCGGAAAATACTTCGCACGCTTGTGATATAAGCTTTTTTTCGTGTAACTATACAGTGCGATATTCGTTACTTTCCCATGTGGTCGTAGGAAAAAGCTTTGAATGTAACTAGATTATTATGCAATTTAAATTAATCTCGGACCTTGCATCAGGCTTGTCAGACTCGGAAAATATAACCCTTGCCCAACCCGACAAAGATATTGATGTCAGTTCTGAAAGAATAGTTTTCGATAAATCAGATAATGATGATGATGATTCAGAGAACGAACTTGCAAAAAAAAAACTGTCGTTGATTCGCATTGTACTCGATAGTAAAAATGAACCCGAAGATAACATTGGTAGCATTGACAAAAATGAAGTTTTGTCACCTTGGAGATACTTCAGCAGATTCTTGGGTGAATTATTTTACAAATTGGAGGCAGAGAAAACAGCACAATTCTGTTTACAGTTACACTACACGTAATAGAAGTGGTCGTGGTGCTAAAGCGCTTGTCAAAAGACATATTCTTCCTTTCACGCAATATCCTTCACATTGTAGACAATTTGAACGTTCCCGAAGATACAGAAAAAAACAACCGTCTTTAGAAATTTCAATCCATGATTGATCAAGTCAGATCACGCTGCTTACAGATACAGAGACCAAAAAATGGTTCATTTTCAGTTGATGAATGGATTACTTCATTTTTGGGCCGTTGCCCTGTTCTTAATTCTTAATAAAAGTTGTTCGTAACGGTATGACACAATTGTGAGTGTCCTTGAAATCCTGTCGAATGTCCTTCGAAATCAACAGAAAAAGCAAGTGTTCTGACCTTGGATCTGAAAGGAATACAGAGGTGATAGTCCTAGTAGGACTTCAAGAGCTGCCTTTGACCTTTGTCTTGTTCATTTTTAACATTGCTCTTCTCCAATATACCTGGTCAACTTTGTTCCAGTCACGTTTCTGTGGAAACCAATTTTTCCACCTGGTTTCTATGAACTGATCCCCCAACACCAAGTCCCTGACTCAAAAGAATCTATAATATACGAGAAAGGATCAAGTTCTCGATTTCTGGGCCATGAAATATTTCTTCTCGGATATCTTATTTCAATAACAGTTCCATTCAATGTTTAATGCTGTATTTTCATATTATTTATTGGTATTGGCATACATAGGCGACATTACCATTAGTAACATTCCAATTTTATCACATCACGTAAACATTCGCATAATTTTCACTCTTCGATTACCATTCGACGAACTTGAAACAAATTCATTATCTGTCCTTGTGACCATTTTGTATTCTTTGAGAGATGACCGTTCATTATCTCACCATGCACAGGCCCGTCTTCGGGGAAATCTGTAATGAGATGAGATGCTTGACAGAAAGAAGGTTACTGAGAACATCTCTTCATTCTCCAGATTAATTCAAGAAGAGGAATCCTGTAATACTCCGAGAATATCCTGACAGTTGGAAATGCAAAGGGAAGAAGGTATGAAACGTAATTTTAGTGGCGAGTTTTTTGAGTTAGAGTGTCCAGAGTAGTTTATAATCTTGTCACATACTACACTTTTTCTACGAACTCATATGAAACCAACAAAATTGTATTTTTTTCATTGAAAAATTGACGCTCAGTTTTGGTTTTCGTGTCGGATTTATGCACTAGTGTTGCTGTATTCATGTTATCCGTTTTCCATGTTTAAAATTATTCCTTCAAAAAGTATTATTTCATGTTTATTTTGTGAATTATTTTGGAAGTGAACAAAAGTCTTTTTTTCACGGTGAAAAAAAAGTATACATTTACGCATACGCATCAATAGAAATGCAGAAATGTCAAGTTTTTTTGACAGTTGTACAAAAATGATCTTTCATCATCAAATCCAAGCTATTGAGTGAACAGAAAATTGGTATAATACGCAAAGTTGGCATTGGAAAACATAAGTTAGCTAGTAAACATTGTTATCCTAATATTTGATTTATGCGTTGTTGTTATGATGGCTGCACATCTTAATCTTCAAGAACAAATTTATATTATTTTAATTCACGGCGACTACTATCGAACCTGTCGCGAAACTTCGAACATACTTAATGAGAAGCATCCAGGTAGAAATTTCCATTATGCAATGGTGGCAAATATTGTAAGAAAATTCAAAGAGTCTGGGTCAGTTGAGAACAATCGTAAAATAACACAAAAGGAATGTTACTGTGGATGAAAACGCTGCCTTGTATATTGTTTGATGTGTTGTGGTGGACCCGGAACTTTCGTTGTCTCAAAGTCAAAAAAATATTGGCTTCTCCAAATGCAAGGATCAATATAGCTTTATAACCATCTGATGTGGAATTTTGGAAGATGAGATTGTAGGTCCACAAATGTTACAAACGTCTTTATCGAATTATCTTGACACCCTTCCACTACGTGTTAGAGCCAACATTTTATTTCAACAGAATGGTGCATCTATCCACTCGACTCAAGAGATGAGGGCGTGGCTGAATACGGAATTCCCAAAGAAGTGGATAGGGCGGTACTGAAACAATCCGTGGCCTGCTGGATCCCCAGACCTAATTCCTTTGGATTTTATTTTGGTGGGGATGTAGAAACTCAATTGATATCATTGATATTGTTACTGTTACAATACTACAACAACATAAAGAATTATGAAAATCTCAAGAAAAAAACATTAAATAACGATTTACAACATTTTATATATTTTTGTTGATAACATTAACCAATTACAAAGTACTGAAACAGTAACAAAGTTATTAATATTGAGTTTTTGTACTGAAACAGTAACAAAGTTATTAATATTGAGTTTTTATGTTTGAAGTTCTTATTCATAATTTGTTCTTGAGTTTGCGTTTACTGTTGAGTTCAATCTTATTGTTAAGTCTAGTTTGGGTTGTTTATATTATCAAACAACCGATTTCAGGAAGTTGTGCAATCGAGTTCAATTTATCGAAAGGTTCTCTGAAGTTTTATTCAATCTATAGTAATATTCCCCACATATCGTAATACCGTAAATTTCGAAATTGCAAATCTTAGAAACGCAACATGCAAAGTTGAAAAAACTTCCATAGATAATAGTCGACATTCTCAAAATGGTATGAGTAAAATAAGACTATTATGAAGCTACACCCTGTAATTACTTCATCTTCTGTTCAAGCAACAGTGCCAATGGATAATTTTTTTTCTGGAGTCAAAATCGATCTGTCAATTTTTTTCATTATAGAAGTAATTTTCAAAATTTCAAAAATTCATATTTCAAACAGAGAGAGTTATCATGAAACAAAATACGTTTCAATCGACTAGAATAGACTGAAACTGTAATGTCTTACCATAATATGACTTGTTTGTTCTGGAACAGTACTAAAAAAAACGATCTTTTTGTCAATTTTCCCCCTTATAGACCCTAATGTACCATTTTTAATAAGATTATAATTGGATATGTAAACAAGGTCCTATAAATACATTTTCATCATGAATTTGTCTTATTTCGACCAACAAAACAGTTTTTTTTCTAAATAAACTTTTTTTCCCTTATGTTGCCAAAAATCTGTAAACATGTCAAGCTACAAAAATCCTTCGACTGTCGATGTTTTTTACAAGTTTGCAGATTTTTTCAATTTTTTTTTTGCAAGTTCACCTTACCATGTTTTTGAACTACTACGAGTTCTCTATCTTTCTCAAGGCATCGAGGGTGCGGAGGGAAGAGTTATTTTTTAATTGATGTTTTACTATAGGTCTTTGAGACGTGTGCAAAATTTCAGCCACCAAGTGCCTGAAATCTGTTTGCAAGTTTTGAGACAGAAATACAGACAGACAGATATGCGAACGAAAGCTTAACAAAAGGGCGGCTTCTCATTCCTGTCTTCGTGCACAGACTACCACTTGCCGATCCAGAAACTGACCTGATTACTTCTTATCTCCCATGCATAACTAGGTATATTCCCGATTTAGAATCAATGCATTCATTGATTGTCGAAAGTGGACTACGATAAGAAAATCAAAACATTCAGTGCAGTTTTATTTATCGCCGTAACCTCTATAGAATTGAATGTCGGCCGAGAATGATTAAAAGATCATTGTGTTTGTTTCCAGCAGTGTTCGTTGCCCAGCAATGAGTCGATTAATTATTTCAGTTTATGTCCCAGATGCATCGAATTCCACTTGTAATTTAATTAACTCAACTACATCGTGTTACGTGTTACTGACGAGCACCAGTTGGTGCTAAGATGAATTTGGGCTCCTCGGGAACACCCTGGTTGATCCAGAGGGATATGAAGGGTTTCATAACATCAAAATGACCTATCAATCATCTTCAACATAGTAAACAGATTACACATATCAATAAAATAACATCTGCAGAAATTTCAAATGGGAACGGTGTACCATAGGGAAGAATATTGAGGACACTATTGTTTTTTAGAAAACAACACATATCAAAAAAATAACATGTGCAGAAATGTCAAATGGGAACGGTGTACCACTCACAGGGAAGAATAGTGAGGCCACTGTTGTTTTTGTTATATATAAATGATATTGTCAAATGTGTCAAAACTGCCTCAAGTTGAATGCAACGGAAACCAAATTTTTACTATCTACTAGGTATCTATAGTAGCACCGTTTTTGAGTCAATGGTCATGTAAAACGGTATATGATACTATCATTCATCCACATTTAACATTCGCATCCTCAATACATTTAACATTCGCATCCTCATAGCAAAAAATACGGACGAAATACGTATTTATTAATTCTTTATTATTTTATACGTAGTGTGAAATATTATCTACAAATATTTTTTAATGTGTTCGATACGAGGAATTTCATTTGCAAAGAGTGTGTTTTTACAGATTTCATTTATTCTTTAATATGTAGTGATTGATGATATGTGAGATATTATTTACAAAAATTCTTATTTTGCGTTCAGTATTTTCCGTTTGTTTTGTGAGTATTAGTGTTATACATTTTGCGCAATTTTATAGAACTAGGTATATGTATACACTGCAATTTTATGAATTTGTATTTTTGCTAAATAAAGAACTAATAATATAGGACTATTTTGGAATTAAATTTCTATGAGTGAGTGGCGGTAATGTTTTACTGTAGTTTTATTTTTATTATTTTCAGATTGATTTCAACAGAATTGCTGTCAATATTTGTTTCAACTTTTCTTCAATAATGAATAAAAATATATTTTTCTGTAATTTTGTGGTGGTTAACTGATGAACATCCGAGGTACTGAGTTATGGCCTTATTTTTCAAATGTTTTTTTTAGCTGGTTCTATATTTAGATTACCGAAGCTTTCATTTGGAAAGCATATTATCACTAATCCGGAGACATTGCAGCCAAATAGGCTCAATGTTATTGTTATTGTTATATCCGTCAACCGATTGCACCCCTACGTGCAACCCTCAGAAGTCAGAAACTTGTGCGAGCTAAGGGAAGACGTAGCCCTTGCATTTCAATACGTGTTATGATTCATCACACTAATTTCACTCAAGAATATCAGATGTTTAGAAGTTTTTTTTCTTACAACCACAATAATTTCAATGTTGTATTTCTTCAGATTTATTGAAAAACTCCGCTTTAGATTTTCAGGGTGAATGTTTCAATAGGTACTATTTCTCATTTCAACTTCTTTGTTTATGAATTTTGGGTTTGGAACAAAATAAATATGATCTACCAAGAATGCTGAGTAATTTCATAACTCATCTTGCTTATCTTGAACGTTGGAAATCTCGATGAAACATCCACCATTATCATAACATATGATAAAGATGCATCATGGTGTGCAATATTATAATGATATGAATTATTTGACATAAAGGTTTTCAAGGATATTAAATTTTTATTTTTGGCATTGCAGAAATGGTATACTTCACAATTTTCGGAAAACGAACTGACGGACTTTTTGGATAATATAAGTGTACAAAAACAAAATAAATTATGGTTTGTACATTTTGAATGTCCCGCTCATTCAGCTACAATTGTTTCTGAATGTTTCAATGAGGAATTTGGATATAAATGGTCAGGACGAAATATCGATCCACGGTGGCCTCCTCGTTCGCCACATCTTTCCCCATTAGATTTTTCTTATGGGAATATTTGAAGTGAAAAGATTACGAGGATCGACCATTCAATAATCTTGAGAAGCTTGAAAATTCAAAACGACATCATTGCAGAAATATTCAATCAAGTGTATTGCGATCTACTCTTACTGAATTTTATGATCGTATGATTAGATACATTGAAGGAGAAGGTGACTATACAGAGAGGCGCCGATAATTACATTTTTTTCTATGTTTTGAATATCTTCTATTCTAATTTTGTATCTAGTTAATTGTTAAGTTATGATAAAATAAGCTGAGAAAAAATGGCAAAACCATCGGCACCACATTCAAATACGTTAAAAAACACTGTAATATTGCTCTTGATATTTCCATACGTTCAGTGCATATATAATGCATATATTGTTTCGTTAATATTATTTTATGATGATAATAATAATAATAATGTTTATTTTTGACCCTCATTTGTTTTGTTACATGGGTTTCCGCGATTATTTAGGATATTATCTCTGCCTTTCAATTTGTACAGTTTTTCAATAAACATTTGAAATTTCACTTTTTAATATGCCTATTATCATTACTTATGTTTTACCAAGTAAAAATAATGTTTCAAAATTTCTATGTTGTTTTCAATATAGTTACAATATAGTTGCAACAAAGTTTGTATTTCCCTAAAAAAATTTAAATCTTAGTTAATATCACAAATATGCTTCAATTTGGACAAAGTTATGAGCAATTGATTTGATGGTGACTGCATGGTTTATGAGAGTGTGAGGGATGAATATAAAAAAAATAACTGGAAAATTATTGATTTGAAAAAAAAATTAATAAGCATTTTTTAGGAGTATTGTTTATGGGCTCAAGGAGAATATCTCGATGAAAGAAATTTTCTGAAAAAAATTGTTCAGTTCACAACCAATGGAACAGATAAGTCTCAAAATTCAAGGTACTGAACGGAAGAAAATCTACATTGGATAATGAATTGCAGATGATAGTACTCACAAAAAATAAATGTTTGATGCGGAATATTACATACCAGAATAATTGGCCCCCTTTTTTAAGCAATTTAAATGGTCAAAACTTTTGAAATTTTTTAAAAACGAATTTTCCAACGCCTTTGATAAAATTTCAACCCAAACCAATTATCAAATATTATGGTTAATATTAGAAAACAATACGATAAATGTATCGAATTGAACAGAGATTTGGTTGAACAGTCCAAAATTCATTGTGTCATGTCAATACTTTCTTCTGTAGTGGTTCATTTATGTTATTAATATTGATAATTATATCATTTGATGTAAAGTTGTGCATTTATATTCTTCAAAAACAACCGGCAGGGTTCTAATAGACGTGAATATATCGGACACAGAGTTTTTATGTTCTGAAGGAGTATTTTGAACAATATTATTTACAAAATTGTGATTCAAAATACGACAATTTGAATTATTTTGATAGTGATATGAATATTTTACGTATGCTATATTTCAGTTGAAATATATAAATTTATTGTGAAATTTCAGTCACACCCATTTGAACACATTATAAATCCTGTGGCGTCGTCAAAGGACCACGCACACTTCTTTCGGTCAAATTGTCTAAAATATCAATATGTTGTTGAACTCGGGCAGAGTAAGTAAATCATGACTTTTTCAGAGTTACGGAAAATGAAAATTATTTCAGAATGAAACATCAACGTCATGAGTCGGATCGTACGAATATTGAAGTTACTGTACTGAATATATACGATAAGATCGGCTGAATTCAGGTAATACATAATTTTTTTTTATATATACTGTTATATATTCTTTGAAATACGTGATTTGCCACTTTACAAAACGTAAATAACGAATATTATACAGTGTGACTCAAGTATATACGAGACTAATATTTAAAACAATTATAAAAATTCCCTGTATAAAGAAAACGGATCGGTTAATTTTCCTGATTCTCTTTTCAGAGGATATATCATATGAACTTTTGTGGGAAATACAGAATACAAAACTTTTCTGTCTGGTTTTTGTTTAAGGATGAAGATGCTGTAAGATCGTTCATTAGTATTTTGAAGTATATTTGAAATTGAATCCTGACAAAATGATACAAAATGTTTTCTTTGCTGTGAATGCTCTCAGATTATGAATAGGCAGGATTTCTTCAAAATACGGGTTTAGTAAGTACGGATAATGTAATAACGATATAGGCATATGTAGTTTACACCATAGCCGCCATCAATATAAACGTATTGGTCAATACGGCGAGACTGCTTACACCTAAATTATTGAAAAAGGCTCTCTTTGACCTATCACCTTTTTGTAATCGAAAATTTCAACAGATTCGAATTCAGTTTATTGATATTTGAAACATAAATTGGAAAGTAATGATATTATTTTATGTTACACAAAAACTAGATAGAAAAATTTGTATTTCCCACAAATGCCTGATATATACTCTGTAAAATGATTTCATTATACAGGGTATTTCTATGACTGGTGAACTGAAATAATCAAATCAGGTAATCCAAAAAATCTACAACAGAATTACGTATACTTTCAATCTCCTCTATTTATATAAAAAAAATATATATTTTTTGAATTCAGCCGATCTTATCGGATATATTCAACACAGTAACTTTAATTTTCGTACGTTCCGACTTATGACGTTGATGTCTCATTCTGAAATAATTTTCATTTTCCGTAACTCTGAAAAAGTCATGATTTACTTACTCTGCCCGAGTTCAACAACATATTGATATTTTAGACAATTTGACCGAAAGAAGTGTGCGTGATCCTTTGACGACGCCACAGGATTTATAATGTTTTCAAATGGGTGTGACTGAAATATACTGTTGTACTGGTCACGTGTAATACTGAGGTGTAAATAAAAAACCTCTAATACTTTGGTGATATTACCACCAATAACGTGCAGTTAATAATGGCCTGAAATTGACATTTCACAACTTCAACACTCTGTATCTCGTAAACTGTACACAGAATTTGCGTGGTGCTTTAATAAAAAAATTTCAGAATTTCAGAATAATCAACTTGATTTCAGAAACCATCATTTGAATTTCAGAATAGTCAATTGCATTTCAGAAAGTATCATATGGATTTCGGAAAATGTTATTTGTATTTCAGGGAACGTAAAAATACTTTCAGAAAGAATGATTTCTAAAATACAGAAATCACAAAGTTGAACTGTGTGGTTCGATTTGGTAAATATATAAATAGAAATATATACAGGGTGAGTCAGAATAAGATCGACAAAATCCGATTACAGATTTCTCACCACATTTCGAGGTGAACAGTTCCGATCAAGGTATTTCCTAAAATGCATCCCCACTGAGATACAGGGTGCCGAAAGTACGAAAAAAATTTGATTTATTTTTTCTTCTCCAAAACTCCTGAAGCAAAATATACCAAAAACTCGATACACTAATCAAAGTTTATCAACGTAATAATTGGAAGTTATAATTTTAAATTTCCGTAAACCAGTGGCGTAGTTACGTTGGTATGTGGAAATATTTTCCTTCATATTTTCTTTGAACAAGTGAATGGAGTGAGCGTTAGACATCGGTTAGGCTCATCGATACTCAACTTGAAAGTCATAACATTCCATGTACCTAAAAGTAAAGGTTTCTGAGAAAATTGAGAAAAACTGAAGATATGGCCTGGAGTAGCAAAATAATTTCCTCTGTATAATAATCTCATAAAACTAATTTCTCACAACATATTGGAATATTTGTCAACCTCCTCAACATTTTTTAATGTTGGGTGAATCGCAAACATAGTACGGGTGATTCAGAATGAGACCTAACTCAGTGATTACACGACATCAATTTCATCAAATGACTATGTTTTCGTTTCTTTCAACATTGAAAAATCTTCAGGAGGTTGACGAATATTCGGATATGTTGTAAGAACTTAGTATTTTGTGATTTTTGCACATGAAATTATTTTACTACTCAAAACATATTTTCAGTTTTTCTCAATTTTCTCAGAAACCTTTACTTTTAGGTACATGGAATGTTATGACTTTTAAGTTGAGTATCGATGAGCCTAACTGATGTAGAACGCTCACTTGTCCATTCACTTGTCCAAAGAACATATGAAGGAAAATATTTTCACATACCAACGTAACTACGCCACTGGTTTGCAAAAAATAAGAATTATAACTTCAAATGATTACTTTGATTAACTTTGATTAACTTTGATTAACTTTGATTAGTGTACCAAGTTTGATATTTTTTGCTTCAGGAATTTTGGAGAAAAAATATTAAATCAATTTTTTTTTGTATTTTTGACACCCTGTATCTCAGAGAGGATGCGTTTTAGGACATACCTTGATGGGAACTTTTCATCTTGAAATGAGGTGAGGAATCTGAAGTCGGAGTTTGTCGGTCTTATTCTGACTCACCCTGTATATAGAAATTCGTAAAAAGTGATAGATATTGATGAATTCCGAATAACATTCGATATTTTCTGAAATAACATGATGGATTCTGAAAAAAAATTGATTATTCTCAAATACGACTGATGCTTTCTGAAATCAAACTGACTTTTCTGAAATTCAACCAACACTTTTTGAAATTCAACTCACTATTCTAAAAATTAACTGACGCTTTCTGAAATTCAAGTCACTACTCTGAAATACAATTTATACTTTCCGAAATATAGGTTACTATTCTGAAATTCAATTGCAATTTTGCCCAGGGTAACTTATATTCAGAAGCCCGATTTCAACAGCTCATTGAAATTTTGGACAATTCGACCAAACGACTTTTTGCAACATGACATTTTTTGTCATATTATGAATATTTCTTATATCTGCAGTAAATTAAATGTCTGACGTGTTTATTATGTACCTATATGATCTCAAAGGATTCAATAAATTAAACAGAACCGGGAAAAATCAACTCAACCGACCGTCAAAAATAATATAAAAAAAAAAACATGAAAATACATTGCGCGCACTTTTACTCACCGTCATATTTGGCGGACGCTCTTGAAATCACCAACAACTCGTCACAAACTATTCACGAGTGGTGTGAAGCAAAGACAAGCGAGATCTGAAGTACTTCTACTACTCGGAGTGATCTTAATGTATTCAAAACTTCGCTCATTCGTTAAAAATAAGACACATGCGACCATGGATACAGACTATACCTTTGAGATATAATAGGACACCTTCGATAAATATTTACCGAGTTATCTGAATACAAATAAAAAATTCGGGACACGATTAAATGTATCGTATGTGATTATGTTATGGAATATGGAAGATCGACGTGAGGAATTCAGGAATTAGACCGGTCGTCGAGGATCTTATATCGAAATTCACGACTCCTTCATCGCTGTCTACTCGAGTGTTCAGTAGAGCCAAAATTTTCAAAATTTTTCATTCATTAAATTGAAAATTTTACTCCAACATTTTATAAACAATAGGAAGCTTTCGTTTCAGCTCGTTTCTATAACAACCACAAAACTTGGAAGTTTTTTCCTCCTGGGTACCCTGAGCGTGATTACTGCAAAAAAAATTGACAACCATTACAATTTGGTCATTTTGTGTCATATGAAATAATTTCACCCAATCAACATTACACTGAATATTTTCCTTATGTGTAATATTTGTCATGAGGTATGCAATTGTCGAAAAATTACAGCGGTAATTGCACTGCGGAGCGAAAATAATTGCAATGAGAAAACATTCAGTCGGCATTACACCAATAGCAACAACATTCACTGACAAACTGATAAATGTCAGATATACTCCAAAAAGTGAAAAAATGTCGCGTTTTGTTGAGTGGTCCATACAATCTATTCAGGAAAATGTAGTGAATACCATGCAAATCCAACAGACAGCACATATGGCGACAGTTCATGGATGTTCGCAAGACCAAAGGATATTTCCTGGACAAAGAGATGTCTATAAACGTACTGGCACAAATATTAACGGAGTGGGCATTCAACGCGCGCAAGTAGAATGGTCAGGAATATAAGGACTTGAGAATAAAGACAATTTGGAATTTTACCGCAAAATTATTGATGGAAAAGTATTACAAGGAGTATGGTATTATTTTTAATCTGTTCACCGATATTGAATTCAAACGCTAAACAAACTAAGAGAAAGCAACTCCAAACGATGCCCAAGAAAAGAAAGGATAGTTCAGTGTTTCTCAAAGATGACGAATACAAAAATTTGGTTCAGAATTGTGACGAAGAGACACCAGATGGATTGCAAAAAGAGTTATTTTTCGTTTTTGCTTTTGAGTTAGCTTGGCGTGGTGGAGAAGGTAGCAGGTGTTCAACGTCATTCTTCAAATAAGATGAAAATAATAATGGTGAAAAGACTGAGAGAATAATTTTGTTCGTGTTCCATACGATTATACAAAAAATTTTGGTGACACGGGAATGGAAGTCATGCAGAGCATGGTATGAGAATATTCCTGTAAGAGAGAATACAATGAGCTCTTGGACAGCCCAACAAGCAGCAAAAGTTGGCCTGAATACAAAAACCGTGAAGATAACTAATCATTCGATACGGCCTAAAGCTGTCTCAAGTTTAGCAAAAAAGGCGTCGCTGAGGAGCAGCTTATATATTGAAATAACCAGCCATTCGACCACTAAATCCATTACACAGTATCTGCAGTTAGAAGAAGGTCACCATGAAGTAATCGTTGAAAAAATGCGTGAAAAATAAGTAGCCATACACTAGGTTTTGTGTCAGCTGCAGCTCTTAATGCGCCTGTATCGGGTCCATCCAGACGGAATGCCAAAAACTTTTACAACTGCGTGTTCAACTGTAATTCTTATTTTTAATTTGTGTGTTGAAAATAAAATTGTTTAAAAGCGTGTCTAGCACAATTTTAGTTATAGTCTTTGTCAGTAAGTAGATTCTGTGATTTCTTTCAGAAAAAAATCAATACTTATTTCTTTATTCGTGAAATATTCCATTGAATTATACTCGTGCATAAAAATTCTATAGATGGCTCTGTTGCTCACTTTCTTAGTGGGTGCCGGAGTTATCGTAGTTCCTGTTAACAAAACCGATTGGAAATCAATTACATATTGTGGACGAGTCTGTACTGATGAGCGAGTTGAATCGCGAAACTAGTCTGCAGATGTCACATGTTTTCGATTGCCAGTTGGTGGTTGTTACAGGAAGTATTGCAAAGTATATCCTAGTAGGAAAACTTTGCCAGGCGTTGGATAGACGTGATTCGGCGATAGTATGGGGCTGTTGAATTATTTCTGTTCGACGTTTGCCGACAATCCTATATTATAGGGAAATATGCGGAAGGCTGGATTATTTTTATAATCAAATTTCATTCATTTTGAAATTATTGCCTTTTGTCAAGTACTCCCAGTTCCACATGAGAAATAATATTTTTCATGATGAAATAATGGCCAGATAATTTTACATTCAAGCGTGTTATAAAAACTGCCCTTCGTTATATTCATATTTGAATATGAGAACCAATAAAAACGGTGCTTCACTGATAATACACAGTTCCTTCCTTTTGAGCCGGTAATACCACGTCGTCATGGGCAACCACGCATGCACACAACAATGAAGGATATATCTTGCTAGCAAGGATGACATTATAAATGTCAGTCTGACAGCTTTTATTCATTGAACTGAAATGAACAAGAATATACGTTTTCCTAAGCTAGAAATCACACTGACCGACCAGGGTCGACCGTCCACGACTGTCCAGCAACGATCAAAAATTAAAAGAGATCAATGAAAAATTTCAAACACTGATTGACCAAAATTTTCAGCAGATTGGAGTTCAAACATGATCTTTAAAAACCGACGAACATTCAGTGTGAATTATCCGATAAGAAACACGTGATGGAAATTTTGGTCGTAGTTGGACGATCGCGGACGGTCGATCATGAATTGCTCAGTGTGCCTGCTGCCTAACTTCGTTGGATCTTGAAACTATCTCAAAAAATTCAACTCGACCTTACAATACTATCGTTAATTCTGTCTTAAACTCGATCAAATTGCTTTGAGGTAACACCACTCGTCCTAACGGACTCGTGGTGTTACCAAGCAATTTGATCTTGTTGATTTTCGACAGAAGTACTATCGATAGTATTGCGAGCACTCGTGGTATTACTCCCGATAATTACTACATTCAATGCAATTGTCAATCACTATGACAACACGATTGAGTTTGACAACTTCATTCCAAATAAACAAAATGTCACGCTTTGGCAATGCGAATGTATAAATGCGATAGGTAATCAGGATTCCCAGAAATATTTATAGAATTTTGCTGCGAACGAGAATATGAAGAATCAAATGAACATAGCAGCTTAGAAGAATTGACGTTGATACTAAAAGATTGGGCGGTCAAAATGAGAAAGAAAGACAGGACCCAATTTAAAGAAGCAAAGGTGAAGACAATGTGATCGTTTCGTGCAAACTTTTCAAGAAAAGTACTATAATGACTGTAATATTATGATTGACCCATTTAACAAGACATTATTCTTCTATATTTACACCCCAATTCTTGAAAACACTATCTTTTTTATAAATGTTACATTAAAGTTTACAAATATAAATATCTGTTTATTCATATGATTGTTTACAAAATGAATAAGTGGAATAATCGAGAACAATTTATTAGTAAGAATAACATTCATAATAATAACAATAATAATAATAAAGAACATCGACGAAAACAAAGGAAGAGTTTTGAAGGCATAACCAATTTTTGGCTGAAAAAGCCCATGCAGCACATAAGAACTAACAACAGAATGATTAACAACAACCAAATAATTCTGGATTGGCTGACAAATATAAGCACATAAGTAATACCCAAAAATGAAAACACTAAGAAAGAACTAGCTAAGAACTACAGACCGATTACCTGCCTCAATAATATCTATAAAATTATTTCTAAAATGATATCTGAGAGATTGCACGACCAATTGTTTCCAGCAGAAAAAAAATTGTGTAAAATGCTATATTAGGATTGCAAACAAAGAAACAAATATATGTCACTAGCATGGATTGAATGACTATCTATAGAACATCCTCTACCCTCATTTATTTCATCAGCAAAACAATCAACAAGAGGAATACCGATCTGCAACTGATGTCAGACCCCAAAAGCACCGACTTTGATTCTCATGGCAATTATGATGTTATCAATACCAGATTGAATGTTCAATAATAGACAATATGAGATTTGCCCCGCATCGAATGTATCTTCTCCGCGATGATGAACAAGAACCCATTATATTCAGTATTTATTAATATTTATATTTTATGATGATAGTGATAGTTTCATGTTACCAAATAATTGATGTTGCCATCGATCTGACTCATAATATTTCAAATGATTTTTTGAGATGCTGAGATAGTTTTTTATTTTGATATTTTTATTGTTATTATTATTTTCATTTTCAATATGTTACTTCCTTTATCGTTTTCGATTGATCCACTTATTTATTTTGCATAATCATATGATAGCCGTTTATACAGGGTGTCTCAGAATAAAGGGGACAAACTCCGATGGTAGAATCCTCACTTCATTTTAGGACTAAAAGTTCCAATAAACATATATTCTAAGATGAGTACTAACCGAGTTACAGGGTGTTGAAAGTGGCAAAAAAAATGCATAACTCCGTAACGGCTCAACTTTTCTTAATGAAATTTGGTATGTCACTTGACAGCAATCAGTTCCAAATTTCAATGCAAATCACGTGTTTGTAACTCAAAACAGGGGCGTACGGCAGATGGGTACCCCCAATTGTCCCTCCCTAACTTCCACGACACTGGATTAATATCGATTTCGTCTTCTTTTTCTTAATTCTCAATATTTCCCATACAAAAAAGGAATAGGTTTCGTTTTCGAAATATCAACGATTTTCGAAATATTTGAAGTGGAATAAGTGCGTGCGTATGTGATTATGGAAAGTCACTGTTGATTATTTTATTAAACGTTGCTGTCTTTTTCATTATAAATCATGGCATTATGGTAAAGTTTCAAATGGATTGTGTCCACAGTCGTATTTCTAGAAGAATTTCAGAAAATTGCAGAAAAATTAAAGCATTACTCAATTAGGGTTAGCAATCAATTTCTCCTTATTTTCTAAAAAACATTTGAGTTGCAATGAGGTTATTTTGTTCACAATAATATCCATAATTCTTTATTGGTTTGTACTGCTGAACAGTTCTGAACACAAGTTATTCAAATTGAATTCGTGTATAATCCAACCACGAAAAATAGTGTGCATTGAAAATGACAGTAGTCAAATATTATTATTCTGACATATCGACGGTTTTCAGTTAAAGCGTCACTACCTGAAACCAGCAATTAATATTATAACTAATAGTAAGTGAATACGGCATGAACCCATATACGGCTGCAGAATATACAGATATAATATATACCTATGGAGAAGCAAGAGGAAATTCCAGAGCTGCTGCCAGATTATATGCACAAAAATTCCCGAATAGGCGCCAACCGACTCATAAAACTTTTGCAGCAGTTACTAAAAGAGCTAAGGAAAGAGGAACTTTTGAGCCTTACAAAAACGACTGTGGAGCTACAAGAATTGTTAAAAATAATGATTTAGAAGATGACGTTTTACATCGAATAGAAAACAATCCATCTATCAGCATTCGGACACTTGCCGCTTGGAGAGTGGCTCATGAAGAGAAGCTTTATCCTTTTCGTTTAAATAAAGTAATGGCTTTAGGACCAGACGATTTCAGACCCCGCTTAACCTTCTCTGAATGGTACCGAAACAGATGCGAAGAGCGAAATGATTTTCCCAGATACGTTCTATTTACTGATGAGGCGCATTTCACCAGAGAAGGCTGTTTCAACAGTCACAATAGCCACATTTGGGAAGAAGAAAATCCATATGGCGTTCATTTTAGGGGATACCAAAAATAATTCGGGGTAAATATTTGGGCTGGAATTGTAGAGAACCAATTAATTGGACCATATTTGTTTCCTCAACGACTGAATGGAGATATTTACACCACATTTTTACGATACACCCTGCAGGAATTATTGGAAGATGTGCCAATTTGGGTTCGCCAGAGAATGTGGTACCAATATGATGGTGCACCCGCCCATTTCCAAAGAACTGTGCGCGACCAATTGAACATCACTTTCCCTATCAGATGGATTGGAAGAGGTGGTCTAATACACTGGCCGGCACGCTCACCCGATCTAACCCCATTGGATTTTTTCCTCTGGGGATACCTCAAGTCAATGGTACATGAAACTCCAGTGGAAAGTGAAGACGATTTGGTTGCTAGAATTTTAGTAGCTTGTAGCCATATTCAAAATATGCCTGGAAATTTCGAGAGAGTACGTCAGTCTCTATTACATCGTTGCAATATTTGTATTAACCACCAAGGCGGCCCGTTTGAACAATATTTATGATTTGATAGTTTATGTACGTTTTTGATTTATTGTTATCTTGTCATTTTTCTGTTGAGTTTGTTTATTTTTTGTTGAGAAATGTATGTCTTACGCTCCTAAGGTCCCACTTAGGGGTGTCCCCCTGACGAAACAATCTCGACTTGTTTTTGGATGTTGCCGAAAAATGTTTTCCCACCTTGTAATGCCTTGCGGTACGTTTTTGATGAGTCACCCAGTATGTATAAAATGATATTTACAATAATATTTAATTTAGCATTTGAAATATTAGTAAATGATTCATCAATTACAAGTAACACTTCACTAATTTTTCTGAACATGTCTTGCGATGTTCGTCGTCTTCCACACCACCTGGGAAGTCTACCTCCACAAGATATCTGAGTGAATTTTTGGAGGATATGGTTCATGTCCCTTCTGCTTTTTTCAAGGTTGTTATGGAACCTTCTGTCTCGTTGCCCATAAGTCTGGCGGATTCCGTAAGGGATTTGATTTCCTCTTAGTAAGATCTTCAGCTAGCTCTTTTACTTTTTCTCAACTCCTTTTTGAACTCCCTTCTAGCGGTTTTGTAGATTTTCCACGCTTCCTCGTTGACCTCCTTGATGGCCTTGCTGTGAGCCTTCCTGGTCGTTTTTCTCAGGTCCTTCAACGACTGGTTACACCACCGAACCCGGCGTTTTGGGGCTACTCTAAGGGAAATGCATCTTCAAATGCCTTGGTCATTGTGCTTCCTAATTTTTTTACTTGCTGGTCGAGTTGTTCCTCAGAGAAAATCTCTGCCTGGTAACCTTCGAGCTCTGAAAGACCTTCTAGGGAGGTGTCCCAGTTGGTTGCTCTGGGGTTTCCTCAAAAACTGAATGGACTGGATTAATGAGAATATGGAATCATTGCTACATTTAGCTCATACGATGTTGTTTTAAACGCCTTGAGAAAAAAATTAATTAAAATTTCATAGTTTTTATGAATTGTATTGGATTGGCAAATTTTCATTTTCGAACAGTATTGATTTATCTGCAGCGACTTGAAAATGCTCTTAATCTGCTGGTCTATATTGACTTTCGATGTTCATTTTGAAGTATGATGTCAATATTTACTCTGAAAGATTGATTATTTTAATAGCCAGAGACACTTTTTTACTTATTGGCAGAGGTTATCACTATCATATTGAAGATTTTTTTGAAAGAAGGTATTATGTTGAAATGTAAACATAAACTGTTTGCGATTAACAAAAACGCATCAATGAATGAAGTTCGTTATTTTTCCCACAAGGCACCAGTTGTCGAATTATTTCACTGTAACTGGACCAATTCTCAATGTTAACGTGAATATAAAGGCTGGTCCAAATTAAAATCGAGCATCAATTTTTTCCATCATCACTTTGCAGAAAATTATTCCCAAAATTTGTTTTGTGACTGTCTCTGTCCGTCTGCTATAAGCTGGGAAAAAAAATATCGATTTGCAATAGACAGAGTGTGTCCCGTTTTCCAAAAATACACCCTAATACATCATTTATCAATAATGCGATGTTCTTGAAATTCTGGTGGTGATTGTAAGTTAGAAAAATTAAGTATTTGGCATGGTGAAAATTTTATTTGCCATTGGCGTGTGGTGTTGGGGGTTAAAAAAAAGTTTACTTGGGAAAACGTTCGCGACCAACTGAAAAAACTCAATTTTTTTTCTAATCAATTTTTCAGTGTAAATGTTGCCGTCATCGGACGAGGTGATAAAATTTTGGCAAGACATAAAAAACGTTTCCATACTGCCTCTTTGGCATTTTTTTTCGGATGAGTTTTAAACAAAAATATTATGTCACTATAAACATCAAATAGTATCAAAAAGTATTCACTCTGATTCCAAACTTGGAAGTGGTAGAACATGTAGAAATCAAGTCGACGTGTTTCGGTGATTTTCGTAACAAGAGAGTCCAGTAACGAGTTAGATAGAGGTTTATGATGTTCACTGTATGCGATTTGTAATGTATGTCTGTTTGAAATCCCGTAACTGTTAAAAAATCATGAGAAAAATCATTACTGTTCCACTTCAAAGCCCTGCATCTCGAAAACTACTCGACAATTACTGGGGACTACAACATACCAAAATTTCAGAAATTTCAACCGAAAGCGATTTTCCATACGAATGGTGCAGGGTTCAAACTCATTTAGCAATTGACGATAATATATTTATCAAGGCACATCATCAATTCTTCCAGCGCCAGGTTTAATGTTGTCATTACATATCTTCACTCCACTTGCTGAACAGATAAAGCCATATGGGCACTATTCTTGCCTGGGTTAATAAATATTCATCCTGCCGACAACCATGAACAAAATTTTTTCCATGTAGCCAGAAGAGTTACTCTGTCGACGGCTCAGTAAACGAGCTTTGAAAAATGGAGGCAACTGCGCTGATACAGATATGACATACACTGCTCAAAAATTCGGTATTGTACAAAATTACGGCTTCAAAGTACAAATTTTCAGGTGATATTTTAATTTCAGTGAAAAAGTTGATAACAAAGATGAAATAGGCATGACGATAATATCTTGATTTGAAATTTTGCGGAACTGGTATATAATAATAATAATAATAATAAAAATAGCAAGAGCCTCTACGTGCTGTGGATAACCCGCCGGCGGCTGATCGGGTAGAAACCTTCTGGAAGGGCATTAACACACATCCACTCAACGTAGATACTCCAGCCCTAGCGCAGTTCGATGTATTCTGCAAGAGGATTCGTCAGCCTGAGCTCAATGAACTGCGCAATACGATAGGCCCGGAAGAATTTCGACGGGCCCTCAAAGGCTCGAAAAACTTTGCTGCTCCAAGCCCTGATAGCCGAAATAACTATTGATAGAAAAAAATTCCACATACTCACCACCATCTAGCAAGAGTTTTAACTCAGGGCTGGATGGGGAGCAGCAGATTCCAGATTGGTTTGTCGAGGGGTGAATCGTGTTAATCCCAAAAGACGGAGATTTCTCTGATTCGAAGAACTTCAGACCGATAACATGCCTGAACGCATGTTATAAGATGTTCACACGCATCTTATACATGCGAATACTCTCCGCAGTTGAGCCGGTGTATGAACGAATATAAGAAGTAAAGAGGGTTAAAGAAGGGGGTCGCTGGCTGCAAGGAGAACCTGCTGATCGACAGATGCATCACGCAGGACTCCGTTCAGTATAAGCGTAAACTTTCAATGGCCCGGATCGATTATCATGCATTTGCTCAGATGCCTTGCGGTAACCGATCAAATAGTGAGATGCGTTGAACAGCTGATGTCGCTCTGGACGACTCGCTCTACCATAACATCTGGTCAAGTCAGAGTCCAAGCAGGGGTTATCTTTAGAAGGGGCGTGTTTCAGGGAGACTTCCTCAGCCCTCTTCTCTTTTGCACCTCACTACTGCCATTGTCCGTTGCACTACGGAAAACCCGCGGATACAACTGCGGCAACCCCAGAAACCGGAGGCATAAGGTCACCCATCTGTTTCACTTTATGCCCCCGGAGAAAATGACCTTCATCAGTCCTCAAGGGTGGTACACGCATGCTATCGGAATGGAGTTTGGGATCGACAAAATGTGCCACGATTCATCTCACAAGAGGACGATGCGAGGAAAACGGAAAGGACATTCAGCTCGTAGACGGAAGCATCCTACATCATCTGGATGCCGGAGAGACGTACACCTACCTAGGGGTGGAACAACGCCGCACCGAAGATGAGGTACCTACTGTCAAAAACTCTCTACGCGGCAAGTATCAGCACAAACTCCGTCAGGTCTAGTCATCAGAACTGTCGGGGAAGAACAAAGTTGCTACAACTAATATGCTTGCCGTTCCGATTTTACTTTACTCCTTTGGAGTAATGAAATGGACACAAGAAAAGCTGCGGCAGCTTGACGTAAAAACTCGCAAAATGATGCATCTTCATAGAAGCATGCATCCTAAATCGTCTGTTCCACGGTTATACTTCCCCAGACGACGGGGAGGCCGTGGACTTTTGAGTTTGGAGTGTCTTCATAACATAATCGTACTGGATGGAGCCTGTGCAGTCATCAGGAGTTCAGATCCCCTTCTTTGCTTGGTATGCGGTCATGAAAAAGCAGGGATTGGAGCATTTCTTTTCAAGGCAGCAACCCGTGCAGCCGATGAACTCGGTCTCGTATTTGACGCTGAACGGACGAATCCAAACTCTGTCACCGAGTTGGATGCTCCTACAGCTACATAAGGATAAACTAATGCATTGGGCCTTCTTCAAGAACATTGAAGACCTTGGCTTATTCAGAAACCTGACATTTGCTTTACTCAGGTCAATTGGGCTGATGTCGGAAACCGAGGAATTCATAATGGCCTGCCAGGATGGTGTCTTCAACACCCTCGTCCAACGTAGTCGCGTGATGGGTATAGAAGTCCCTGACACTAGATGCAGAGCGTGTCGTGGGGCAGCTGAGACCATAAATGCATTTGCTGTCAGCCTGTCCAGCTTATGCAGTCTCAGCCTATATCCACAGGCATAACGCGGCGCTACGAGTAAGATACTCGTGCGCTATAGACGAGACACCGGTGTTGCCTTATGCTCCGGGGGATATTTAGTCCGTTGTGGAGAATGAGAAGTGCCGAATCTGTTGGAACTACTCATTCCCCACCCTCAGGCAAATACAAGCCAATAAGCCTGATGTCAAAGTAGGACGAATTTCGTCATAGAGTTTTCAGCTCCTGGTAAAACAAAACATCTTCTGAAAAGAGAAAGGGAGAACTCCGCAGGCTTTATCCAAACCATTCTGTCAAGATGATGGTTCTGATAATAGGGGTCCTTGGTGGAATGATGGACACACTGCTCTCAAACTCGAAAATCATTCCGGCTTGCCATGATGCGGCAGAAAACTTAGCTGGAAGGATGCAGAATGCCGTAATTCTTGGTTCACTCCGCCTTCTCAGGGCACATGACTCTCGGACCCAGTAATTACTCACCCCACGGACGTGGGGTTAATGACACACTAGCGCGCCCTCCGGTTTTATCGGAGATCTGGATGAAAAAAAGCAGGGGGGCCAACTATAATCCAAGGCCTTGGTGAGTTGCGACCACTTTCCTGAGCTACAGGAGCAACTAGGCTAACCCCCTGGTATACCCTACTGCTGGGTTCAAGATGCACGCGGAAGAGGCCCCCACAAATGATCCCGTTGGAATAGGGGTCATAGGCAAGGTAGTGACATAACGACATAACGATGACCTCAACAACAACGGACGCTTTGAGTAGACTGATAAATTAAGGGACGATCTTCTGCATTGTTATGAGAGCAGTGTAGCCCGCCCGGAGAGGATACATGGCAAGAATGCATGCTCTGTGGTGTGAGATACATCCAAAGCATGAAGCTTTTTCCGCCTATAACCTGAGGTATTATGTATATCATCTTCATCGGGGTCGAGGCTATATGTCGAAGCCCGTCCTCAGCCTATTAACGAAGTGGCAGATATGCCAGGTGTCAGTCTGGCTGTAGAGGAGGCCCTCATCATACCACCAATGGAGATACTCCAGCCCTAGCGTAGTTCGAAGCTTTTTGCAGGAAGTTTCGTCAGCCTGAGCTCAATGAACTGCTTTATTGACAGAAATATAGCTGTAACAATTGAGATTAAAGTATAGCAAAGAAAATAAAATAAACTATCAAATGGCAGGATTAAATTTATGACCATGTTAGAGTACCATGATCAGACCTTGCTTTTCCATCCAACCATACACTCTTCTATCCAACGATAATAGTACAACTAGTGCGGAAATTGGGTCGTGGTTCATCATATCGTCACACGATATGAAATATCCCGTTTCCGCACGAGTTATACACTATACTTTTTCGACGACCGACCTGTACCGACCGACAGAACATTTACAAGTAAGTTGAATTTCTCCTATTATACCCATTTACACATACATTTTTGTATCTTGCCCTACAAATTAGGCTTCTACAGCTTCTATAACATCTTCGTTGGAAGGCAATCGATCTCTCAAACTTTTTAACAGGAAGTATTGTAACATTTATTCTTGTGGAAACATTGCCAGGCGATCGGTAGGAGTGATTAGGCAGTCGAATGGGGCTGTTTTTCTGTTAGAATTCAGCAAACACAGTTACATCACAGAGATATCGCAGCGATTTAACAATGTGGCCTGCGATATCGGATTTTATGTCACATAGACATCGCATTCATGTGGTATCGCTGCGATGTAACAATATATTTTAGAGATGTAGCTGCAATGTACTTTTGGTAATGAAACTGCGACGTTTACGAGATGATTTTAACATCGCAGATACGCGAACATGTGTGAGTATAGTTTGGACTAATATGATCGGTTATATTCAAAATACCATATGTTTCCATTATTATGTGTCTTTTATTATGATAAGAGAAAGATGAAAATACGCGCCTTTTCATGGTTTCAAGTGAAAAAGTATAGGTACTTACTGTTATCCTGATACCGCTATATTCCTAGAAGTTATTTCCATAGCTTTGTCACAATATATTAACTAACTAATCACAAATACGGAAATAGTTGAAAACGTAAATGAGAGTTCTGTTTAAAATTTTCGGATTTCCAAAATACAAACGAATGGCAGTATGGCAGATTATGGATAACTAGTAACCACGTCAGACGCGTTCAACATCTTTGTCTCAGATGTATTATGTATTTGCTTCTGTACATCGTCTAGTCATGTCAAAGATGTGATTACTTCTTTACATCGCAGCGATTTATCGCTCGTTATATCGTAGCGTTTCCTCTTTGCGACATTTCAGAAATGTCATGTTACAGATGTGATTACTTCTTTACATCACAGCGATACATCGTTCGTGATATCGCAGTGTTACCTCATTGCGACATTTCAGTAACGTAATGTCACAGACGTGTTTACTTCTTTACACCGTAGCGATACATCGTTCGTGATATTGCAGTGTTACCTCATTGGGACATTTCAGAGATATCATGTTACAGATGTGTTTGCTGGGAAGTTTGCCAAAAATCCTATTGTATAGGAAATAAGCGAAAGTTTGTTTATTTTCAATCTATTTTCATTTTGTGATTTGAATATTATTCTCATTACCTCAGTATTACATTTTGCTGAGTGAATATTACTCGAGAAACTTCTGTTGATTGACTCTTCACGACTATGTTGTAGCTCAATATACACCGAATAAACCAAGAAGTAATGAGTTGTAAATACATTTTTTTATTGAGTTTCCTTCTTTAAGTTCAAAATGGTGTAGGTTGCTCTGGCAAGTCTTGAACATAGACTGCCTATTTCTAGTTATAAAGTTCTTGAAACTGAAAAAAAACATCGCTCTCAATTTTCTTTTAAAAAATATTTTCCAGTCTAAATTACGTTACAAAACTTCAATTAATTCGTGTTGAATGTATTTATGACACATGAAAACAAATCTCTCGATGAGGATCTATTTCCTGCTTCGACTTCACTATAGTGTTATTGTTATAAATCATAATAAAATATTGATAACATGTAACATTCACTTCAATCGTTGAGCAGTGTATACATCTGAGCTAGCGGCAACATTTGTTACGGTTCAAATCGCGATTCACATTTCCTTGTGCATATACATTAGGCAGGAGTAATCTTGTTCTTGTTTGACGTTTAATCTTTGAAAAATTCCAAAGGAGTGCTTGACATTTGCCGCAAGCCCTTTGGCAGTAGTACGCACGAAACTGTGACCTAAATCGTTCGAAGAATGCCGTAGAGGTAGGTCAAGTGATCTCTGAAATATACTGTTCAGTCGTTTGCTAACATAATGACTGCGAAATTGAAGTGGTCGTTCACGTCGTTGATAAGGTGGTTTGCACTGATTCAAAAGGGAGAATATGAAAAAATATTGTAGTAAAAATGCACCTACCTATAATTTGCTCATTTGTTTACACTCTAAACAATAACATAATTTATTCATGGGTGTACCGTACGAGCAGAGATGAGATCACCCGGGCAGGCGGAGCGTGAATATCTAAACTGGCGCGGTCAGGTCCGGCATCAGGGTCGTTACAGTGCCCCTTACTTAAAGACGAGTGTGAGATACCTGCAAGATTCTCCATATCTGCACCTTGAAGATCGCTGGAAGTAACACTCCACAGTCTTCATGTCGAGGAAGAATGGTTACCGCATACCATAATCTTGACGTGTCGCGTCGCTGGATCTGAATATCGTTTCCAACATGCTTCTTATAAATCTCTAGTCCAGCCCCCATCAATGCCACAGGACAATTTTGGGATTGCCAGGTCCACAAGATTTTGGTCCAGCATATAGTGACTCCTAATCTGGTTATACTCTTCCAGGTATCTTCATAGGACGGTTAATCTCGAGAATATTTCTTGGTCACCAGATAGTAGATGTTTCTCTGGCCCTTCCTCAGCTGTAGCACCCTTCCAACTTCTGGGTTCTGTTCCCGTAGTTCCTAGAGTCGATAGAACTTCTTGGATGAGAATACCACGGTGATGCCTCTGGACATTTGGAGATCTTCTGCTATACAGTGAGCTAATGCATAATCGGCAGGCACCTTGAAAAGGTCCCGTCGCTCCTCTCGTATTACCACATGTAAAACTTTCTGTCCGTTTGAGTACAGAGACATGAACCTCTGGAACGTCATTTCATTCATTCTCCGGTGGTCTGAGGATGCGGACTTGGTCGTGGTTTCTGGCGTAAGGGACAAACCTATTGAAGTGGTCTACCCTGTGTAACCGAGTGCTTAAATGGACAGTTCTTAACAGATATCAACAACTCATTCATTTTTCCTGTCATAGAAACCAAGCCTACGTGTTTAAATATGGTAATAGAAGTGAGATGCTATTTAATTGTACCAAATTAGATAACACTTGTATTTTGATCAAAAACTGATATTTTCATTACTTCCAGGATTGAGAATTATGAAAATAATCCGTGTAAAAATTGATACAGGAGAATTCAGCCTTGAATCAAGGATTACTGTAATACAAAAATCCCCAAAAAGGAAAAATACGAATGTTCGTTGTGTTGGGGTACCTTCCTATCGAAAGTATTGGGTAATGACTGAAGTATCCTAATAGTTGAATGAGTTTTGAAGAAATCAAAACAATTTACAAAAGAACTAACGACAGGACCGTAATTAAAAATTTTTGTCACTGATGATGCCAGTTATTTTATATGAAACGCTATAAAAATGTCAAGTGTGATATACCACTGAATTGTGATTTCATTGCTTTATCAATATTTGTGATGAAATAGATAGGTCCGTATTTGAAAAAAATAGTTGACTGTGTTGACACGAAACGTTTAATTAAAAATGTATCATTACGTAGTTCTAGTACATTTTGAATACAATAAAACTTTCCTCTTTCATTTTTTTATATTTTGTGATATAACCATTATATTCGCGAAAAAACGAAAACAGCATTTTTAGTTTTTCCTGTATAAGTCGGGAAGGGCGAGAGTCTCCGTAGATTTTCTCTGACCAATTTACTGCTCACCACAATAGTTACATTTTTTCCCATTTAATCGTCTTTGTATCTATTACGGTTTAGAATATAGCAATGTTACAACATGATAAAAGAAACGGCCTGCATAGTGGGTCTTTGCAACATTCAGCATATCGATTCCTATATTTGTGAAATATTCGACACAGTAGTTTGACATTTCATTATCGTCCATAAAATATTTATTATTTTTGTCCACAATATGGAATTTGTTTGATAAAGTATTATAAAAGTATGCCAATTACAGATTTCTTTATTGTTTATTCAACAAAAACAGTTTGACTTAAAGCGTATGAAAGTTGCGATATGGTAAAAAATAATTAAAATCGCAACAGTTGCATTCGTTTTGATATCTCAATCATAATTTCCTAGGTGTCATGAACTGCTTCAAGATTTCGTCTGATATTTTAGACCGCCTCTCTTGATGTTGGACAATGATAGGTGTCAACAGATCGATTAAAATTTTCTTCAGTTCTCCCGTCAACAGAGCTCCACTGGTATAATCCTTCCTGATCTGCTCAAGTTTTTCATCATCTTCTAGGAAAAACCTCAAGTACTGATAGGCAATATCTATATCACAGTTTCCCCCGATTCTTCTATGATCCTCTACGGTCGCTTGTCCTCCCGAAAAGGCGTGCTTGTTGATTTTGTTCTTCAGCTGCTTTGGGGTATCGCAACAAAAGATGGTGCTGTTAGCTTCTGAAGCCGACATTTTCGTCTGGGCCCCCTGGAGGGCGGGAAAAAACTTGGAGTGCAGCAACGCCGGCTTCTGGAAGCCGATTCTGGGGCATACGTCCCGAGTCATCCGGAAATACGGGTCTTGATCTATCGCGCAGGGTATGAGGCACTGAAGCTTCTCGCCGTTGAAGATTGCAGGGAATGAGGTAGATAAGGCGGGCGTTGCTTGAACGGCAGGAAAAGCTATTTTACCTATCACAGTGCTGTCGTCGAATCCGAAGATTCCTTTCACTTGATTAAATGTCACGCACTTTTGGATTCGTATCATGTTTCGGTAAAACTCTGGACACTGGCTGGAAAATAAGAAAATAAAAACTTCAAAATTAAAAAGTAAGAAGTATAATAAAAGCAGGGCTATTATTCGAGTCTATGCATTGAAATTTTGGTAACGGTAAAAGATAAACGGGTGGTAAAATGGGGGCGAAGTTGCATATTTCAGATATCAATATCGTGAAATAAAAAAAATCCGATCTTGCTTCTTTGGTTCTAGTGTTATACAGGAAAAACAGAAAATTTCGAAATATGCCAATATCTTTTTTTCTGTGAAGATTTCTTAAAAATTTTGGCATTTGGCGATGGCAACTCTTTGCAGACTATCCAAATATACCTAGTGTAACAGAATCATAGTACACCCCCGAATCTCCGTCAGTTTTAAAGGTAATGGCAGGCATGGACGTTATCGCTACCGCCAGAGAGCGCTAGTGTGAGTGGAGGTCATGAGTGACAGTAATAACAAGTAATAATATACAATAACACTTTAATTAGTTGCTGTTATGGAGAAATACGGCCCTATAAGTGTAAAAAGCCTCGTTTATGAATTGAAAAAAGGAAAAGCAAAAGCTTCCAGCCGTAAAGAACAGTTGATACGAAAATGAGTGGATGGAATCGGTGCATAAACGTCAGTTTGTAGGTTAACTTGTCTATATTTGGTGAAATTTATTTACTGGCTTCCCCTTCCTATAAATATTATTCTTTCAGATTACTCGATTATGATAGGAATAAACTTTTCATGTCCGTTATGCACTTATCAACTACTCCAATCTGACCTCCACTAACAATTGCGCCATCTACGTTAAGCTTGCCAGAATACATGCCATTGATTGAAATTTGGGATATCCTATCTACATAATAAGCGGCACTTTTTGACCTACAAATGATTTTTGTTTAGTGCCGGTTTTGCCGGAAGTGATACTTTCGATTTTTAAATGGAACACCACACAAGTGACATTTCAAATGTAAAAATTTTTGATAATTTAATTAGAGTTTTCCATTTAACTAAGTGTGCCACGCTGGTTTCGATTGATTCCAATAATTGACCCGTCTAATGCTAGAAAAATCTAAATCCCTTCGAAAATATTAAATCGCGTTTTCTATGAGCAAATATCGTAATCGATTTTGGGGTAAAACTAAATTTTTTCAATTGAAACCATATTGGTACCGTGGTACCATTTATGAGTGCTATTAATAAAGAATATATTCATACTTGGTAATAAAATGTGCGATAAATACAATCAAAATTACAGCTAATAGAAAATATAAAAAACAATTATTTTGTTCTAATTTAATGCTAAGAAGTTACTAAGGTGGCTTTGATATACAAAAAATGAACACAAAACAATACAACAATTGTTCGAAATGCTGTCCATTAACGTGAATGCACTTCTGAACTGGCATAGCTGTTTCTTGAAGAACGTTTCGTAATGGACTGCATTAGTGATGACGTCACAAATATGCAACCAACATTACACCGAGTCCTAAATCATTTGGCGCGAAATGATATGCGTCATTCTCGACCTTAAGTACGGATGACATAAAAGCGATAATAGAAGTATCGTAACAGCTCTTTTTGTTTTATGCTCTCACACGAAATAAGCAAATATTTAGGGAATTGCCTTGGATATGAAGGATGGAAGAAACGATATTTCGATAAAACAATTTTCTGAAGGGATTATACATAATTTATAAACGAAATAAATTTGAATATTCATCTACATCTAACTTCATGCTGCAAGGAAGTGCATCCCCGCTAGATGGCGCTCACAGTTTAGGCACGAAACAGTAAAGTGGTGATCAGCCAAGTGTTTCATTTTATTCCCATAGACCATCTGCGGCACGTGACTAAGTGGGCGTGTCCTCTTTGCTTGGAGGATAACCATCCAAACTGATTTAGTGATTTCATGCATTTATAATGCAAATACTTCATCTTTCAGTCCATCTTTATTTACAGATTTACTTGTAACATATTTTTATCTTATTTTATTTTTATTTATATTTTGTAAACACATGCTTTGTCTTTAAGAACCCGATTCTTCCGACAACCATACAGAAATTAGACATTGTATAACGAAATCGATTATGTAAAACCCA
This sequence comes from Chrysolina americana, assembly GCA_958502065.1. Taxonomy (NCBI): domain Eukaryota; kingdom Metazoa; phylum Arthropoda; class Insecta; order Coleoptera; family Chrysomelidae; genus Chrysolina; species Chrysolina americana. The sequence continues at coordinate 8,203,245 of OY293421.1, read as the reverse complement.
ATGAATTTTTAACGAGAACCAAAACACATGTAAAATATCAACGACCGCCATCATTGTTTATCCTCCAAGCAACTGATTGTGACGTGAGCCGCAGATAGTCTATTCAAATTTGAAAACATTGCTGAAGATGTCGAAAGATGAAATAAGTTTATCAGACATTTTCATCTACGTAGACATTGATTCTTTTTCATGAAAATCTCAAATACATATTACATATGACATAATGTGTGTTCTGTGGACACGACTACGAGCAAACAACATGAAGTTAGAAGCATGATTCTATTTTGCTATTGGTCGCCGCATAATGGATTTTCTGAAATTTATTCAGAAGTTATTTAGAAGACTTTCTTTACGTTAACCATTCTATAAGACGTATTAATTTTTTTTCTATCGAATTCAAATACATACATTTCTCAAATATTGCTGATAATAGCGAAATAATTAAATTAATAACATCATAATTTGGACCGCAGATTCTAAACCTTATGTAATGGTTACTGAAGGTTCATGTTAGCGCAGCTTCGTTCAGATATATTTCTTTAGGACTCAGTGCTCTGTTAGTTGTATACATTTTGACGTCACACTAATGCGGTCTATTGCTGGGCCGTTATATTAATTGCGCGTGTGTGGGTATCACATTGTATTCAGAAAATTATGCAGATTTCATAAAAAAATCATTTGTAGGTCAAAAAGTGCTGCTTATTATGTATGTGGGATATCGCAAATTTCAATCAACTACCTTTAAAACTAACGGAGATATGGGGGGGGGTGTAACTATGGTCCTGATATACCCGGTATGAATAAAAATTATATACAGTGAGGACCAAAAGTCCGTCGCCCCCCCCCGTAACTTCTTCATTTTCCATATTACAAAAAAATGTTAAATACATAAGTTGTAGGGTTTCATTCGATCTCTCTAATGGTTTAAGTTTCATTCATACAGAGTGTCTCAAAAAAGCACGGTGACTTAGAAGTTAATTTTTTTGAATAGGACACCCTGTATTTCATTGCATTATTACATTCTACGTTGAATTCTGAACAATTTTGATAAATGGTCTTCTATCAAAAAAGTTAATAGTTTTGGACTTATGAACACTTGTAAATAATTATTTCGACTACTTTTGCGCCAGTTCAATGAGAAAATCGTAACAAATGGATCACAATGTTTTCCACTTTCCTATCCTAACTTTTTGAAAGCTATCCAATGTTGCAAACTGCTGATGGCACCATGTGTAACTTACCTCGTCGTACCATTTTACAATTGTTAGAGTTGTTGAATCTCACGAAAAACTAGTACAAATGAAGTTGAAACATTTTATTAACAAATAAGGTAGTCCATAAATACAGATCAAGAATCATTAAAAACTGAAGAGATATTTTAATTTATAACTAAAAACGGCGAGTTTTTATCTCTTTCAAAAGATATTCGACATGTCCACCATGCATTTCTTGACACATAAATAGTCGGGTTGTAAACTCTTCCCTAACATTAATCAAGGTTTGAGGTGATATTTCTGAACACACTTCAATAATTCGACGGCGCAGTTCATCTAACGACCCACAAACTGTCTTAAAAACTACGGATTTCACATAGCCCCAGAGAAAGAAATCAAGCGGTGAGAGGTCCGGTGAGCGAGCTGGCCACTCTGTTGTACCTCGACGTCCAATCCACCTACCTGGATACCTTTCATCTAAGTAATTTCTCACCTCCCGAAAATAGTGTGGTGGCGCTCCATCTTGCTGAAATGTTACATCCAAGTAAAATTCATGTGGGTTTTGCGCAACGATCTCATCGATACTGGGACTTATTGTGTCTTGCAGTATTTGGAGGTATCTGGGACCATTTAAATTTTCTTCCAAGAATATGGGACCTACAATGTAGTTACCTGAAATACCAGCCCAAACATTAATTTTCTGGGGAAATTGAGTATGCCCCTCGCGGAATTCATGGGGATTCTCATCACTCCAATATCTACAATTCTGGGTATTCACATTTCCATTTAGGTAAAAAGTGCTTTCATCACTAAAGCAGATGTGTTGCAAATAAAGTCGATTTGCAACAATTCTTTCTGCCATGGTCTCGCAAAATTCAAGTCGCCGGTCTGGATCATCTTCAACCAATTGGTGCAAAATTTTTATTTTGTAAGGATGGAATTTATTTTGTTTTAAAACCCTCTTTACTGATGTTTTAGAAACATCACATGTCTCAGCTACTTGCTTGGTTGATTGTTGTGGGTTATTTACCATTTCGGCTAGTACTTGAATTTCAACATCTTCCGTAATTATTTTCGGCCTCCCAGATCTCGGAGCATCTTTCACGGTGCCAGTTTGGTTAAATTTTGCCACCAATTTCTGCAGATATTTTCGACACATCGGACGTTCTGGAAACCCTTCATAGAAAATGCGAATAGCAGCGTGGTAATTTCGGTTAGCTTCACCAAATATGATAACGGCTTCAACTTTGTCTGCTACTGAACGAGCCATATTAATCAACAAGAGAAATTGAAAACCGTTTGAAACAAAGTTTTGAAAACCTACAAAATGTCAATGACATTTGACAAAATCAGATGAGAGTTTTTTTTCGTTGTCATGGAAAAAATAAACGCGCCTAGCGTGCATAGCCTACCTCATTAATTTATTCGTGAACTGGTGCAAAAGTAGTCGAAATAATTATTTACAAGTGTTCATAAGTCCAAAACTATTAACTTTTTTGATAGAAAACCGTTTATCAAACTTGTTCAGAATTCAACGTAGAATGTAATAATGCAATGAAATACAGGGTATCCCATTTAAAAATATTAACGTCTAAATCACCGTGCTTTTTTGAGACACTCTGTATGAATGAAACTTAAACCATTAAAGAGATCGAATGAAACCCTACAACTTATGTATTTAACATTTTTTTGTAATATGTAGAATAAAGAAGTTACAGGGGAGGCGACGGACTTTTGGTCCTCACTGTATAAAGTATCCCACAAATTGGGCAACCCTCAAATTTTCATTTTTAAATATGTACCTGTAAGTATTTTTCATGGCATTTTTTTTAATGCAGAGTCATGTTTCATATTGACGTAGTATTTTCATCTGAACTACAGAGTTTTCGGAAGAGTGTTTTGGAGTACTTATGTGATACAGAGGAATGCTGGTTGGTGCTGTGATTGTAAGTCACCGCTTCATTCGTAGGGGAATACTATAAGTCTTTTGAATATTATCATTGGTTTTGAGGAACAAGACGGCTCTGTTGTTGTATAACGAGAGGAAGTATATCCTCGAAATAACCTCGAAACGTGCAGGTATGCAAGTTATCATTTCGGAGGAAATTAAGGATGATATTCAAAGCCTTCATCACAATCAGCACTTTCAAATAGTGCCATGAACATTGCAAAAATGGATGACAGATGTAATTTAATGTCTATAAGGGCAATTAGTTGTTTTCTGTCAGATATTTACCTCATTTTTTCACTTTGTGGAAATGTGTGGAGGGAAGGGTATTTTCAGGGGTAATACCACGAGTGCTCGCAATACTATCGATAGTAATTCCACGAGTCCACTAGGACGAGTGGTGTTACCTCAAAGCAATTTGATCGAGTTTAAGATTTCTGACAGAATTAACGATAGTATTGTGAGCACGAGTTGTAATTATTGAGATAATTTCAAGAGCTAACGAAGTTAGGAAAACGTATATTCTTGTTCATTTTAGTTCAATGTAAACAAGCTTTCAGACTGACATTTAAAATGTCATCCTTGCTAGCAAGATATATCCTTCATTGTCGTTTGCATGCGTGGTTGCCCATGACGACGTGGTATTACCGGCTCAAAAAGAAGGAACTGTGTAATATCAGTGAAGCACCATTTTTATTGGTTCTCATATCGCAGGAGATGCGAGTGAAATTATCGGACGTAGTCAGAATTATTTCTTTTGTTTGCGACATTTTTAGTACAATTAGTACATGTACTCTTCATGATTTCATCATGAAATATATTCATGTGGATCTGTTTCATGTGGAACTGTGTGTACTTGACAAAAGGCAATAAATTCACAAAATGAAAATTGATTTCAACTTATCTAGCCTTTCTCTCATTCCCTATACAGAACGACTATTATTATTTGCCGTGGCGCTCCATGGCGACTCATTGATTTTCAGTTTTCAGTTGACGAAATAGAAAAAACCTTCAGCACCATCCAAGATGGTCGGTCTGGACAACTCACATCACACTTGCTTTTCAACAAGGCGTGTAGCCATCTATCAATACAGATACATTTCAATGATGGCTGAAATTTCAACGGCCGACACTTAGTACGCTGAGTCACCAGAAATACCAACGTGGTGCAGATACAAGTAGATAGGTATAACAATTTTATTCAACTGTAAAAGTGACATGTCTGAATATTTGGAAGTATATGTAGAGTCAGGTACAGTTCGATTATTATATCTTTACCCGTGCGTCATCATCACAATACCATAATTCTTAGCTTAGCAGACAAATGTAAACGAATTTTGAATCGCTCATAGCGGTTGTTAGAAAGAGATGTTCGATAGAGGATGCGTGATTTCTTCGATCATAAATTGATGACGCATGGGTAACGATACAATAATCAAACTGTATTTAAAGTACCTTTAGGAAAAGTTTGTGGCAAAGTGGCATAAGTGAATCTCTGATAGGTGCTGACATCTGTTGGCGAATAGTTTAACTATGCAAAAAAAATATGAGATCACTTGTGAGCCAGTGGAGGTAGGAACGGATTTGTTGGTTGTTATGGTGAGTTGCTGTTTTCTTTCTTGCTGCTGAGTAAGCAAAAACTGAAGCAGTTAATTATTTCAAGTATTAAGGTGTTTAATAGCGACATGTGGATGAGGGCCAAAGTGGCAGATATTGCCTGGAGATATCATCCTGCTTAATGAAATATATTGAGAGATTACATCCCAATGTATTAAAAAAATTCTATTGGTAGACATGGAGATGGAATTTTCGGCCTTTTTAGAAGACCCTTTTGGCAATTTCCAGGTTTCAAAGGTGACCGGAATACAGAAGATGGTTTGGTTCCACCAAGAAGTGAAGATATTGCTTTTGAAAGTATGGACCCCAGACCTCATCAACAAAAAGACAGACCATCAAGTTTTGCAATGTATGCATCAAACGGGAATCTAAAATAAATGCCATTAAATCATGCAAATATAACATCTTCAACAGCTTCTAGACATTTTGACCATTTATTATGGCCTCTACAAAGAACTAACAACAGCTCAGCCAGAGAAGAAAAAAAAGAAGAAACAAGCTGTTAATGATGAAGGTGATATTGATGACCAACCAGATATTACTACTTTCAAAGATGATGAATCTCAGATCATACTTTGAACTAAAATTCAGAGTATTTTACTCAAATACATTATTATCAAAAGGAAATTCTTTGTTTTCGCCAGCTTAACCTGTTCATTTCTATTCAACCTTTTTGTTCAAAGGTCAAAAGATAATAAAAATATTATGTAAGTATTAAAGAAATATAAAAATTTTACAAAAACTATTCATCCAGAATTTACCATAAGCCGTTAGCTTTTTGGTGACTAATATTATGTGGACTTCCCATACCCATTTAAGTTCTTCCAACGACACCCCCTTTTCAATGGGGCAACAAATTATTTAATTATTTTAAGTATTTTCAGTTCCCTATAATTCCTTTTTGATACTAAATTCATTGATTCCCCCTTCTCTGACAGTACACCTCCACTGACAGTACAAAAAATCCCCATAAAACCACATTCCTTGGTATAAAAATTACTGAATTTGCTAATGAATCATCTTAGTTCAAATAGAATGGGCAGAGTGCTAGCAATTTGTTGTTTTTCAAATCAATCTTCATTGAGAAAGCAAGAATTTATCAACCAAGGTTCTTTCTACTGGGTGTACAATTTTGTTATGGATAACTTCAGACCCTTCGGTTTATATGGTAAATTTGCTGCAAATTAGCTCCTACCCCAATGAAAAAATGACTTGAACTTCCTCTAAAAAATGAATGAGTTTCATTACTATGAATTATGTGAATAACTCTTCTGAGAATCTATTGATTTGTGGCATTTGCCTTCAGCTTACGCCAATAATTTAGCTCTCTTTGAAAGTTGAGATTGAAAATTCTCTTACCCTATATAATCTAAATCTGAGAAAATGAAGGTTTTATTCATATTGAATCCAATTGCAATTATGTCCTTGGCATTTTCATAAGCCATCTTATGAGCCTCTTCCACACTAATATCCTTCCACAGTGTTTTTTCATCGTCGGTTAGTTGGATAACCAAAGGAACGTCAAATACATCTTGAAGCCATTTACAAAGTTGAAATGGTATGAGATGACCTAAATGCATTGAAGATGATGAAGGGCCTCGGCCGGTATACAGATAAAAGGGTTTCCCAGCCTCAAAATTGTTCAGTATCAGGTGCATATCTCGGTGTGAAAAAAATATACCACGTTTCAGTAAGTGATGCACTGGTTTGCCCGTAACCTTTTCAAACCTAGTCAGGAGTTCCTCGTCTATTTTGGAACTACCAAATTTTTCTAAAATGAACGCATTAGTAATGATCCGTAAATTTCCGTAATTTTACATACTTATTAGTTTATCATAGTCTACTCCTGTGTCCGACTTGCTGGTAACAGTCCATGGGTCTACAACATCATCATCAAATTCGAGCTTAGTATTGATTGATAATTTATCAATATTATTTGTAATTTCTCCAGACATTTTTCAAAACTGAATTCAATAAAAATACAATTATTTTAATATAATACTGTTTTATATGACAGCCACGAAATATTCCCAACAGCTGTTTTCCAAAAAATTCCTGTCATATCATAGGTTAATTTAAAGAGAAAAATCAGAAGAAGAATATAAATGTGTTAAGTGGGCTGCGAACCGGCGAGCGTCCGCTTTGGCAAAGTACAATCGATGGCTACCTCTGTGAATGGATAATAGAGCCGTAAAGAAGCTGCATCCAAGAAAACAAAGAGCAAAGTGTATCTCTGTATCTGTGACAAAAATAAACCTGAATTCCGTCAAGAAGAATACACTTATTGTAGATAATAGAGATGCTTTCTCTTTGATACAGGGCACAGAGAGTAGAACCGAGTAACACCGAATATCTCCTGAAGTGTCCTGACAAACCGCAAAAGAAATTCCATACAGAACATATTCTAGATAGACATGTACTCTTTGGTTGAGTTCAGGGTGAACAAGCTCTTAACTTTTGAATCACAACTTGTTTTTATTAGTTGCCCAGTAATTCAGCTCTGAAGCATATGTATTTAGAAATAGAGATCTGGTCTACGAGGTATTTGCATATTCTGTTGTTAGCTTATCCTTAGAATTTTAGAAACGCAAGTTAAAGAGGCTCAAGCCGATTCAGATGCTTGCCCATGCAGGGCTTTATATAGAAGCACGTGCGATTTACACGGTCATGCATTTTTTACCCTTGTACCTGAATACTGCGTGACTATTCACACATGTGACTTTCACTTGCGTGTCTATGACAAGATCTTATTATATTCGGTCCTGTAATAATTTTGTCAATACTGGAGTAATGCCATTTGAGTTTTAGAAATAATCCCTACTTATTCTTCACTGCTACCTATATCTTTCATAATTTGAAATAGAACATGTCCTAATTCCGTGCGTGCTCACCCTTCTTTTTCATCCACAGGTGTGGACATCGAAAAGCATGTATCTTCCATGCTGATTTGATAATTTCGGGTTAACAGGCATACGTATATGAATCGGCTTTAGGGCCGGTTTTTCATGTACTTTAACTTCGAGCTAAATTTAACTCATGGTTAGAATGTGAGTCGATTCCTTCATCTAGCAAATGTCATATTCATTCTAACCACGAGTCAAATTTAACCGGGAGTCAAAGTACGCTTACACAACATTGATAAACTGCCCTTAGCATCTAACCACGGGTCAAATTTAACCGGGAGTCAAAGTACGCTAACACGACATTGACAATGATGAACAATGATAAAAACAATAGCATAGTGTGTTTGAATTAAACTCGTGTATTTATTGCATATATGTATTAACTACATTCATTGAATTTGTAGCTCATGAAATATTTCAGAATTCCCCGCTAATTCATCAATGGGTAAAGATGGTTTAGTTTTACCATCTAGCACAGAAATCTGACTAGTTCGAAATATTTTAGTTCCGAAACACAACCACTACATATTGGTGGCGTACGAGGATGTGTCGTCGACAGGTATATGCAGTTTCGCATCTAAACTAAATTTGTTTCTGTGAACCGATGTGAAGCTAGACTCTAGACTCCTAGACCACCTCCCACCTCTGCTTTGTGTGTGCAACTGTAAGAGTTCTGTGGTGTGTCAGACTTCAGGTTCTTTAGTAGTTCCGAGCGGAGTAGTTCATATTTTCGTAGCTCATTCTCATTATTGTTTTAGCACATGTGACATGTGTATATTTGTTGACTTTGTTTTTGTCGTGTTCTTGTGTTGTCATAAATAGAAGGCATAGTGGTGTGTACTTACTGCACTTTCATTCATGCATGTGTTGTAAAGTTAATGGTCTGTTCTAGTTTAGAGAAACTAT